>JAMWET010005136.1:20000-121185 GCA_024036415.1 Prochilodus magdalenae
AGGGCTGTAGACGCTGAACTAAGCTCAGCTTGTGATTAACTACGGACTCAGTCAGGGCCCTCTAAAGGACTAACACCACCCACGACGTTCAGAAATAATCATCATCATCATTCATCATAACGACAATAGCAAACCGCCATATCGCCCCGCCCCCAATTACACTGTAGTGCCTCCAGTCCCTCCAGGCACCGATCCCTCACCAGGCCAGAAGGCCGCCGCTCCGCTACACGTGACTCCCAGATAAACACCGTAACCACAGCGCGCAGTTTTACTGCACACTCCTGCTGTTATCAGGCCGCACACCGCTCCTACAATCACAAACAGCCCTGTAAAGCTCAGCACGTGGCCTGGAGCCACGGGGAAATCACGCCCAGCGGACTCGCTCCATTCACAAACCACACACCGCATCCATCAGAACGAGCGCCGTCCTCACACACACACGCCTCAAACCCGCTCTGGCTCCTACCGAAGAGTCCTTCCTCACCCTGTAGGGAGGAGAGGTGAGGCGAGGCACTGCTGTGTCCGCGTCTCCTCCTCCTCCTTACTGGTACAGGTGGACCTAATTAAAACACGAAGCTTGGAATGGGTGGCGGGGCCAGGGGCCAGGGTGGCGGGGCCAGGGTGGTGGTGCCAGGTTGGTGGGGCCAGGGCCGATGTACAGAACCGCCCCCTTTAGGTGCCGTATAGAACCACATACAACACAGTTCACCACTTGAGCTGAAGAACCTTTTCAGCACGAGCTCAAAAGGGTTCCTCATTGAACCATAGAGAACTGGTGTCAGTCAATGAGAACCATTCACTGAGAACCACTCAAACGGTTCTCCATAGACCCCCAACACAGCTCTTTACGGTGCTACACAGAACCACATACACCACATTCTCCTTCCAGTTAAAGAACCACAGCCAGAGAACTCTATAGAAGGGAAGACAACCATATAGAACCAGACAGGGTTCTCCGACGGTACCGACGTCAAGCTTATAACAACAGAACGGCTATACTGAACCACTTCCAATGGGGTTCTGTAAAGAACCACAGAGAACACACTGAAAGAGCTATGAAACTAGAAGTATAGTGTGGCTAGGCCAGCGCCGCCTGCTCTGTGGTGGTCCTGTGGGGGTCCTGACCATTGAAGAACAGGGTAATACAGTATACAGAGAAACAGATGGACTACAGTCTGGACCTGTACACAAACAGAGTGTCCTGTATGGTCGGTGGAGCTGGTAACATGGACCCCGAGCGTAGACACAAGGAGGTCCCGGAATGTCCTGCTGAGAGACGGCCCAGGTAGGCCAAAACAGGTACACCACGAGAACAGGGCAGGACAGGTGTACAGGTAGATGAGCCTTATATAATCCAGAGGAGGTGCGCCAGGCAGTGTCACCGCTCACAGCCTCCCATTTTAACCTTGTGAAGGGTGTGTGAGGCGAGTCAGGTGTGTGAGGCGAGTCGGGTGTGTGAGGCGAGTCGGGTGTGAAGACAACTGAGGTGTGAAGGACACTGCATTCACTGAACTCAGTGAACCAATCAGACGCCGTCTCAGATCTGTGCCACGACCATTCAACCAAGAGGAGAGTCCCCTGGATCAGCTGTCCCCAGAAGGGGGCACAGGAGGGACACAGGAGGGACACAGGTGGGACACAGGCGGGACACAGGTGGGACACGGTGGGACATGCCAATGACTCAAGTTCGCAAGGAGACGTGCAAGGAGCGACCCAACAGCTACGACCGCAGACATGCATCGAGCAGGGATCCCCTCCACGAGTCGTCCTCAACCACTGGGAGACGGCTACCTGCACACAGACCGTTACCACGACTGTCCTTAACACCACGTCACCGTCACCAAAGACTGCAGTGGTGTTGTACCAGACTGGCATGGAATGACTCAGAATGGCAGCGGGTCATCTTCAGTGACGAGTCCCGCTTTAGTCTTGGTGGAGACGCCCAACGAATCCGTGTGTGGAGGCACCGTGGTCAGCACCGAGATCAACGGTCTGCTGTCACATGTCCAGAAGAACTGGTGTCCCTCCACCTCCACCCCTACCGCACCATCTGCAGGAACTGTGTGAGGACACAGCACCAAAAAGGGTTCTACTGTTGTGACATTTTCATGTTTGTAGCCAGTGCTATACGGAACCATATTAGAAGGGTTCTTTGAAAAACCGGGGTTCTCATTAAAGGGAAGAACCTTTCGACCATGCACGCGAACACGTATGCCTTCAAACGGTTCTCTGTATCACCAAAAAAGGTTCTTTTGTTACAAGCTTGACGTTATAACAGCGGAACCCTTTTCAGTGCTACACAGAACCAAACAAACACATTCCGCATCAAGCTAAAGAACCCTAACCACATGTAAATGGTTGCATATGAAACTCCACCGAAGGAAACAGAACTACACAGCATCGAAAAGGGTTCTCCTGTTATGACAATGTCAAGCGGTTTTCTTTAAAGAACCAAGGAGAACCGAATTTATCAACGAGAACCCATTGACCATGCCCAAAACCAATTATGCATTGAAACGGTTCTTTATAAACAAAAAAGATTCTTCTATTTATACAAGCTAGCAGAACCCTTTTCTGGTGTTATCTAGAACCATACAGTACACATCCTCCATTGTGCCAAAGAATCGTTTCACCATGCCAAGAGACAAAGAGCTCTTTAAAGGGACAAAGAACCATACAGCACCAAAAAGGGTTCTCCTATCTTAATGAAGTCAAGCTCGTAACAATTGGGCCCAAAAGGTTCTTTAAAGAACCACACAGGACCGGTGTTTGTCAATGAGACAATACATGACCAGCCAAGCAACCATTCACACATTCAGATAGTTCTGTGTTTCAACAAAAAGGTCCTTCTATTGCAACAATCCTGCAGAACCCTTTTTAGTGTTATCTAGAACCACATACAACACATTCTCCATCTAGCTGAAAGTACCATTTCATTGTGCACATACACAAAGCTCTATAGAACAGGGATAGTGTTTGTAGAAAGAGTTCCCCACCTAAAGAGAACCATGTCCTTTACTAAAGAACCCTTAAGGAACCATCTCTTTTTCCCTTTATAGCTATAACAGGTACCTTATGCATTCTATTAGATCCTTACCGGATCTCCAGAGCTAAAGCCCTGCTACAGAACCCCTATCTAGACTCACTAGAACCTGCCCTAATGGTTCCTGTAGGAACCCCATTAGGAAACCATCAGGACAAGCACCAAACACAACGACTGACTACCGGGCACCACCAGGAACCTTCACATGGTGGTCTTCAGGTGGGAGGTGAGTTCCTGGGGTCCCAGGGAAGACCCCCTCCACAGTGACTCACCAGGATTGGTCTGCTCATTCACTGTTATCTGGGCCATGTTCCCCAGGAGGCCAGGCTGCTGCTGCGGCAGGTGTTTGGTGGGGGAACCCGGGTTCCTCGTCTCATCACCACCTCACCTTCTTCTCTGGGGTTCTTCAGCTCCCTGGAGGAGGAGGAGAAGAAGGGAGAGGAGGAGGAGAAGTAAACTTCAAGCTTCACTCACTGGAGCTGTTTGTAGCCAAAACAGACCGGTTAGGTTCTTGTCCGGCAGCTTCTGGTTCGAACTCTCCGCTCCACCTTAAATGGGGCAGCAGTTACATTGCGGCGCCTGAGGCGCCGCAATGTAACTGCTGCCTCATTTAAGGTGGAACGGACCAATTCGAACACGAAGCTTCCGATGAAGAAACTGACTTAATACTCGCACAATACACCAGAAAACACGGACTAGGCTCAGCACAGAGGCACCACGGGTGTCCTACAGTCTCCGTCCGGCTACAACCCGGCTCTAATCCCCCACAAACCGACTCCAACACCAACACAAAAGTTAGCTAACCTACCTGCTGGTCCGCCGCCGCCATCTTAAAACAAACTTCCCAGCAGCGGGTAGGAGAGCGCCTCGACCTGAGCACCTGAGGAACAGTAACAAGAGCGCTGAGATCCCCTCAGTCCTGCTCCCACAGGGACACGACACCTGCTACCCGCTCCACAGAAACCCCTCCCCGGTCTTGCTCTCCTGCCCGGCCCGGCGGAGGTGAATTAGCCCCGCGGAGCTGTTTGGCTAACATGAGGAAGTTCGGTACGTTAAGATGCTATAGCTAGCTAACTCTCCTGGGAGAGAGGAGGAAGCGCCTGAGCACACATCAGCTCCTTTTCACAGCCGGTATCCTCTAAAAGACCAGCTAAGCTGGGTTTATAGTTAATAACAGGTTCCCTGAAGCGTTATAAAGGGGTAGTTCGTGGTTTGGGACACGTTTAGAGGTTATAAACATCAGTTAGGTGGTATTAGGTAAGGGGAACGCTACACCGGGCCCTGTTCCAATTCAGTCCCCTACGGACTTCCCCTAGCACCTGGTTTTACACTAGCGTAGCATCCTACACCTGACCTCCCCTTGAACACTTGACTTCCCTTGACTTCCTTTATAGCTTCGTTCCCTTCCGTACCTCACTAGCCCTAGTTTGTGTGCCCTTAAGGCTTTCCCTAGATGACTTCGTGTAGTCTACTTGACTTAAACACCTGACCCTCCCTTGCTGCCTTCCCTTAAACACTGGATTTTCCCTTAGATGACTTGACCCATATATCTGGCTTCCCCTATAGCTTTATTATCGTCAGCACCTGACTACTTCTAATTTCTGTACCCTTAAGATGTGCCCTAGATGACTTCCCCTAATGTACTTGACCTAAACACCTGCCCCTCCCTTGCTGGCTTCCCCTATAGCTTTATTAACTTCAGCACCTGACTACTCCTAGTTTTTGTACCCTTAAGATGTGCCCTAGATGACCTCCCCTGGTCAACCTGACCTATACACCTGACGTTCCCTTGCTGTTCCAATTCAGTCCTCTACGGACTTCCCCTAGCACCTGGTTTTACACTAGCGTAGCATCCTACACCTGACCTTCCCTTAAACACTGACTTCCTTTATAGCTTCATTACCTTGAGTACCTCACTAGCCCTAGTTTGTGTACCCTTAAAACTTTCCCTAGATGACTTTGTGTAGTCTACTTGACCTAAACACCTGACACTCCCTTGCTACCTTCCCTTAAACACTGGATTCCCCTTAGCCTTATCATTAGCTTCAACACCTGACTACCCCTAGTTTGTATACCCTTCAGATTTAAGACTTTCCCCTAGATGACTTGACTCATATATCCGACTCTCCCTTGCTGGCTTCCCCTATAGCTTTATTAACTTCAACACCTGACTACTTCTAGTTTCTGTACCCTTAAGATTTGCCCTAGATGACGTTCCCTAGTCTACTTGACCTATACACCTGACGTTCCCTTGTTGTTCCAATTCAGTGCTCTACAGACTTCCCCTAGAACCTGGATTTACGCCAGTGTAGCATCCTACACCTGACCCTCCCTTGTTGCCTTGCCTTAAACACTGACTTCCCTATAGCCTCACCATTTACTTTAACACCTGACTCCTCCTAGTGTTTGTACCCTTAAGGCTTTCCCTAGATGACTTCCCCGGTCTACTTGACCTATACACCTGTCTCACCCTTGCTGACTTCCCCTTGCTGACTTCCCCTAGACTATTTTAATTTCCATACCTGACTTCCCCGTGCTGACTTCCTCATTCTACTTAATTTCAACACCTGGCTTTGCCTCGTTAGGTAGGGGAACGTTCCGATTCAGTCCTCTACAGACTTCCCCTAACACTAACTTTCCCATGTTACATGTTGACTTCCCCTAGCCTCCTTAACACCTGACTCTCCCTTTATGACTACCCATAGCCTGCTTAACCTGAACACCTGACTCCACCCTAGCATCCGTAACTAATTAACCCTAACCTACAACTATCGACAGCTGCCTTCCCTTAAGCGCTGCCTTCCCCTAGCTTACTTAACCTTAAGCGCTGCCTTTCCCTAGCCTCCTCATTTCCAACACCTGGCTATCCCTAGCTTACCTGGGCCTAGCCTCACCTAGCCTGTCTTTCAGAAGTGAGGGTAGCGTTTGGAGTCTTGCCCAAGGACTCGTATCGGTATAGCGTAGGAGGGTGGCACGGGTGGGGGGATCGAAGCCCACCATACAGCACACTGGGCAGCGGTGTTACCCCTACATTATACCAACCTACATGACCTCCTTAGTAACGGTCTTCTAGCTCCATGTCCTTCTTGACCTCCCTCAGCTCCTTTGCTTTATACGAAGCTGGTTTCCTCCAAACCTCTCCGCTCCTCGAGTGGTGCCGTGACGTCAGTGGAAGCCAGGTGGTGTCACGGCTGTAATGTGGATGTGGGATATGAGCTCATGTCGCGCTTAAACACACGTATAGAAATATAAACCTACGTGTCTCGTCTGTAGTCTGTCTACGGGCAGTGAGCAGTTCTCCTCCTGGAGGAACTGTGGACGGCTGAGCTCTCCTCCAAAACAGATCCGAGTGTTCCTCAGCTGGCAGAGCACAAACCTGGCTGAACAATGACACACCGAATGACATCACACTCCCTCCGTCTGAACCGTGAACACGCAGAGGAGCTTTAACATAGAGGAGTACACTGTGTACTCAGGATACTTCCACGTACTTGTGATTACTGTACTGTTTACCTGTACTATGTACTTAGTGTACTAAATATAATCATATCATATATATAATCATATATATACACAACCAGTAAACATATACTACTCTGATACACCATTAATATACACTTAGGTATAGTTAAGTACATACTGAAGTGCATTTCTAGTACAAATATAATTACTGTTTACTTGCAAATGAATATACCTGTAACGATATTAAATACACTGAGGTACTAAAATGTACTTATTGTACTTATTACACACACACACACACACACACACACACACACACACACACACACATATATATATATATATAATTTACTATAAAAAATTATTTTATGTACTATAAAAATATTTTAATATAAGTACATTTCAAGTTATATATAAGTATATATATATTTATATATACACATACATATAACTGTATATATAATGTAATTATTAAGAACGTTTACCTCAGTAGTACTTCAGCGTTTATAAGTGTACTTTAATGTACACTGCTTGACGTTCTATATGTAAGTGTTGAACTAGTAGTCGGTTTTATTTAATATATTTTAATTTCAGTAAAGATTATAATTAGTATACTACGTAGATTTAGTAGTATATAGTAACAGCACACCGTCAGTAGAGTAATCATGAGTGTGAGGAAGTATAATAAGTGTAAATTATTTTCCCCTCTGGGTGGATAACGGTGAAAAGGCCATGTAGCTCCACTTACTGTGGGTCCCAGAGCAGGAGGACAGAGTACTGTGAGTGGCTCAAACAAATAGCAGTACACAGAGGTACACAGAGGTACACAGAGGTACACAGAGGTACACGGAGGCCCAGGTACTGATATTTTTAATGTGTACTATTGCTCATTAGTGGAGCTAGTAAATTCCACTTTCCGTCCACAAGATGGCGCTGGGAAGTTGTTGTTTTTCCCCTGGTAAGGCCACGGCCTGTGAAAGAGTCATCAGAGTGGGTCTGGTGTGATGCGCCGTTCCAGAGAAACCTAGTACCGTCAAAACCGTTCCCAGTGGTGGTGAAGGTAACCAGACGTCCCCCTCTAAAAACTCCCTCACAGAAAGTCCCTACATGAGGTGGTTCTGAATGCGCTGCCTGATGTCTGAGACGCTGTTTATGATAGGGTGGAGAAGATCTCAGCCTTAAACTCCATTCATGGTGGAGGGATACATGCTGCAGGGCTTAGTGTTTCCAGGTTTTCATCATCAACATTCCATACACACTCAGAGGACACGTGTAGGTTCACTGGTGGTTTAGATAGTCTCACACCAAACCCACTCTCAATCTCTCCGTTTACTCATCTCCCACACTGCACTACGGAGAGTTCGGAGCCCATATGATGAGAAATGTTGAGCTCTTCCTACTAAAGGCTTGCTATGTGTGGCAGCAGGCCGTACAGCCTCACACAGACACCTCACACAGCAAAACCAGCTTGCCAAATTCATGAACACTATTCCTGTAGCTTTGGAAACCAGCACATTTACATCCAGACACCTATTCGGCCTAGCGGATCAGCCAGGACTGCTTTCTGAACAAGGCAGCCAATCAGAACACGGCTCATTTACATACATTAAACACGCTAACACAAACAGCTAGGTTGAACCTAGCAGAGGTCCGATACTACTCCTGTAGAAACAGATTATGAGGGTTTCTGGATCTACATGACCGTCACAGGCAGACCTGAGGGAAGTGTGAAGCCCCCGGTGACGTAGACGCGTTCAGGAAACACACAGCTCATGTTCAATCACGTCTGGACTCGGTAGACAGGCGGATATACTCAATCCTTTATTAGAGATTTAGAAACTCAACAATGAAACAAAATCTGGTGGAGATGTACATGGAATTAGAACGATACTTCCACTTCTGTAAGGGATGGGGTGGCACTGAGGTGAAGACTCAGAGCAGGTGTTGGGAGAGGAGACCGTGGAGGGATGGGTACCACCGGGCTGGATGATAGACTCATACAAAGAACGGATGGACAGGAGGGGGGGGGAAGAAAAGAGTAAAGCACCTGAGGGGCCCTCGGTGCTTCTGAAACAATCCCGAGTCAACATTAAAGCTCATTCGCACAGTGTGGATGGCCTTCCCCTCACCCACCCCCACCCCACCGCGTAGGCCGCTGGGCCAGCGAGACGCCTTCCTCCCAACACACAAAAGAAACAAAGCCATGGAACAGAAAGGAGATGACCAAACCTATGCGCTAAATCCAATCTCCCACACAAACAAGCACTTCGATACACGGTGATGCAGAAACAATCCGGGTAGCCTTCTTTCGTGGTGGTGGTGGTGGTGGGGGTCATCGTTTCGCGTTCCCGTGAAGACCCACATGTACTCACGCACACAAACCGGCGCTACTTAAAAAGCAAAACAAAGTAAAACACTCGTGTGGGTTTCTAACATCTTTAAAACTTTTTTTTTCTTTTTTCTTGCAGTTTAAGCAAAGCAAAACAGGGACGTCCGATCAAAAACGCTCAAGGACCTCATGCATCATGTTTCGGATCACTGAAGCGTCTATGATAAAGCCTGCATGTTGTTATTCTTCTCAGACATCAGTTTAATGTCCTACAGACTGGAAACAATAATAGTAATAATATTAATAATAATATAATTAATGATAATAATAGTAGTAATGCTTATTTAGACTTGTGTTATAAATACAGGTACCATCTGTGGTAAACAGTGGCTAAGTGCCATGGGGGGAAGTATTAGAGAAATAAATCAGCCTCTTTCATGCCGTTATTAAACTAACTTCAAATAATATTCTTTTATTAGAGTGTTTATTAAATAAATAACCGTCTTCATTTGTTTATAGTCCGAGTTAAACCTACTTAGATTGGTTATACAGCAGCTAAGCTCTACTACTGCACTGGATCTTCTCAATAACATTAATAATAATAATAATAAAATAATAATAATAATAATAAGCTTCTTTGTTCATCAATTTCCAGTACCCTCCTGCGGCCACTAGGAGGCGCAACCATAAAGTACAACGCACAAGACTCCGGCAACAGAGACCCTATGTATATTATAGAACTCCACCCAGTACTATCTACAGAGTTAGACTCTATTCCTAGATATATCCCCCCTTGGCTCCGGGGCAGATAGCTGAGCACATTTCCAACCGAGCTGATGGAGCTCGACCGGCGGACCTACAGTTGAGGTGGACTGGATGTAGTGTACTGACGACTGCAGCAACGTAGGGGGTAGTTATTTGCTTCTAGACTCTCAAACTAAATGAAAACATCCCATTTTCTCACCTCAACAAAAGCATCTCATCACAACACAAGCAAGCATACAGCTGCAAACCGGGTTCGAATGGCGGTCAACAGCCAGAAGCCGCCGCCCAATTCAAACCCGTTTCGGGAATCGGTTGATTTTCCTATACACACATTTTTCCATTTCCCAAACATATGACTTTGGATTCAGGTGACATCAAATCACACGTTAATAGGTTCACACACACACACACACACACACACACACACACACACAAAAAAAAAAAAAAAAGGGACAAACAGATTAGTCCAAACACCACACCTCAAAACATTTAGCCAATTCTGGATGTATAGTTCCGTGCAGCAGTCAGAAACCCACCATCATGTTCAGCTTCCAGTCAGAACAGCCAAGAAGTACAAGTTATTAGTCATCAGGAAACATATCCAAGAAGAAAACTGATACTGAGAAAACAGGACTCCTAACAACCACCTGGAAGACCTGGTAGACCCACCCACACTGCCCCCTTCAGATAAACAGCACCTTTATCTTTCATTTCATTAAGGGGGGGAGGGGATTATCCAGCTGCTTCTGTCCATCCGTCTTCCGCTGTGAGGGACACCTCCACACTATGGAGGTCTGATAGGAGGTGTAGCTGTTCAAGAAGCTCCACACTGAGAAAAGGAGAGTCCAGACACATCCAACAAAGAAGCTGCTGCTGGTGTTCTCAGAACAATGGACTGACTGTGCACTCCAGAGTCCAGAACCCCAACACCACTGACTGTGTTCAGGATTATTTGGATGGTGAAGACATTGAACCAGCTGAACTTTGGAGGAGTGTCCTGAGAGTGTGTCTCCTGAGAAGAGCGGGAGCTGGAATGAAGGTAAACACCCTGGACACTCAAACACCTGATCCTACACTGAGTCACCGAGCCGCCTGGGCCAGTTCCTGTTAAACATGTTGGCTGGCGTCGAAAACTTGTACCTAGAGGCCACTTGGACGGGAAAGTGAGTACATGATGGAGGGTCTCTGGCTTCTGCACAGAACGCTCTGCCAATTTCAGATCGCAACGGTCGGGCTTGTAGTGTCGACGGTCAAAATTCTGCAGAAGTTCTGCCTCATTTCCAGCTTTTCATCTGACTGGAGGGGTCACTGAGGCTAAGGCTGGGGAAAAGAGGCAGACCACAGCTTCACGAATTACTCAACTGGCAGACGGACAATAGACACGAAGTTGGAGGGCAGAAGAAACAGCCTTTAAAGCGAAAAATAAATAAACTGCTATTGTAGCCGAATACTCTTCTGGGGAAGAAGAATACATAACGAGCCCTCTGCTGTCATACGCTCATATTCTTTCCCGGAACAGACTCGCTGAATCCGTGCCGATAGAATAAACACTGAACTAAACTCGTGGCCACAATACTCGACTGCAACTGCTACACGTTTGTATAGAGCATCTATAGCACCAACTGTTTTGTGCTACAGAGATTACAAACCAACAAACAAACTAAATCCTTAACCATCAGCCGTCCCTGTTAACATATAGCTAGAATGTTTTTGTCTTTTTTATTATTTAAAAAAAAAAATTGATTTTTATTAAGCACTGTATCTGTAACCCAAACTGTAAAACATGGAACTCAAACCTTTCAAACTGATGGCACACCTCTTCCTTTTCCCTCGTTTCTGCTTTATCTTTCTTCTTTTTCTTATTTTTTTGGGGAAAAGTCTGGTGCAAACTTCCTACCTCACAAACCAAAACAAAACAAAAAAAAAAACGAAAAGAAAAGATGGAAGATGGAAAGATTCTCTAGACCAGACTGCCGAACCGACAGCATGCTAAGGGTCACTCGTGTGATGAAAGGAACGCCGCGGCTCGATTCGTCGCTGCACTCTATGCGCCGCCTGAATAATAAAGGCTTACGGGAAAAGAACAGGAGCCGCCGCGACTGCAGGGCGAAAACGAGAGGGTGATGAGGTCATGGGGCTTCCTTTCTGTGACCTTGTTTTTTTGTGGACGTTACGATTAGAGGTCGTAGAGCAGTTACACTGTTAAGGAGTGAGAACTAGCGTGACAGCCACATGCACAATCGGTGGGACACCACACAGCTCTAGTTATCCTAGGTCAAACGAAAGAAAAGAAAAGAAAAAAAAAAGAGGAAAACAGATTAGCAAGAAACCTTACATGGGGTTCAAGTAAAAGATCACTGTTATCACCTGACTCTGTACTGTCAACTAAAGATCATTCTTATCACCTAACTGACTTTGTGTCATTGAAATTGATTAACGCTGGAATACACAGACTTCAAACAAATCTAGAATAAATGCCCTCAGGTAGAACATCAGTAGGCAGCTCCCCCCGTTCTATAGTTCTTTTGGTGGATGGTGCTGACAGAGGGCTGAGGTGAACGCAAACTGAACAAGTAGCAAAAAAAGGGGGGGTCGGCTGAGGAGGCCTTTCTCTGGAAGCTGCGGGCCCAGGGGTCTGCTGTTCTGATGAAGGCCCTCCTTCTCCTCCTCCTCTGGGTTCATGTGGAAAACTGGATGCAGAGGAGGAGAAAGCAAACAGCTGAAACGTGTCAGCTCGGTACTGCGATGCCGTGCCTCTTTGTTGTGCAGCAAAGTCATATGTTACTGCTTCCTGGAGAAAGACAGAAAGAGCAGATTCATACTGGATTATAATCCCTCCACAGTTATTACCGTCAGACTGTAAACACTACACACGCTGCAGATTCATACTGGATTATAATCCCTCCACAGTTATTACCGTCAGACTGTAAACACTACACACGCTGCAGATTCATACTGGATTATAATCCCTCCACAGTTATTACTGTCAGACTGTAAACACTACACACGCTGCAAATTCATACCGGATTATAATCCCTCCACAGTTATTACCGTCAGACTGTAAACACTACACACGCTGCAGATTCATACTGGATTATAATCCCTCCACAGTTATTACCGTCAGACTGTAAACACTACACACGCTGCAGGTTTCATACTGGATTATAATCCCTCCACAGTTATTACTGTCAGACTGTAAACACTACACACGCTGCAAATTCATACTGGATTATAATCCCTCCACAGTTATTACCGTCAGACTGTAAACACTACACACGCTGCAGATTCATACTGGATTATAATCCCTCCAGTTATTACTGTCAGACCGTAAACACTACACACGCTGCAGATTTATACTGGATTATAATCCCTCCACAGTTATTACCGTCAGACTGTAAACACTACACACGCTGCAGATTCATACTGGATTATAATCCCTCCAGTTATTACTGTCAGACCGTAAACACTACACACGCTGCAGATTCATACTGGATTATAATCCCTCCACAGTTATTACTGTCAGACTGTAAACACTACACACGCTGCAGATTCATACTGGATTATAATCCCTCCACAGTTATTACCGTCAGACTGTAAACACTACACACGCTGCAGATTCATACTGGATTATAATCCCTCCACAGTTATTACCGTCAGAATGTAAACACTACACACGCTGCAGATTCATACCGGATTATAATCCCTCCACAGTTATTACTGTCAGACTGTAAACACTACACACGCTGCAGATTCATACTGGATTATAATCCCTCCAGTTATTACTGTCAGACCGTAAACACTACACACGCTGCAGATTCATACTGGATTATAATCCCTCCACAGTTATTACCGTCAGACTGTAAACACTACACACGCTGCAGATTCATACTGGATTATAATCCCTCCACAGTTATTACCGTCAGACTGTAAACACTACACACGCTGCAAATTCATACTGGATTATAATCACTCCACAGTTATTACCGTCAGACCGTAAACACTACACACGCTGCAGATTCACACCGGATTATAATCCCTCCACAGTTATTACCGTCAGACCGTAAACACTACACACGCTGCAAATTCATACCGGATTATAATCACTCCACAGTTATTACCGTCAGACCGTAAACACTACACACGCTGCAGATTCACACCGGATTATAATCCCTCCAGTTATTACTGTCAGACTGTAAACACTACACACGCTGCAGATTCATACTGGATTATAATCCCTCCACAGTTATTACTGTCAGACTGTAAACACTACACACGCTGCAGATTCATACTGGATTATAATCACTCCACAGTTATTACTGTCAGACTGTAAACACTACACACGCTGCAGATTCATACTGGATTATAATCCCTCCACAGTTATTACTGTCAGACTGTAAACACTACACACGCTGCAGATTCATACTGGATTATAATCCCTCCACAGTTATTACCGTCAGACTGTAAACACTACACACGCTGCAGATTCATACTGGATTATAATCCCTCCACAGTTATTACCGTCAGACTGTAAACACTACACACGCTGCAGATTCATACTGGATTATAATCCCTCCACAGTTATTACCGTCAGAATGTAAACACTACACACGCTGCAGATTCATACTGGATTATAATCCCTCCACAGTTATTACCGTCAGACTGTAAACACTACACAGGCTGCAGATTCATACTGGATTATAATCCCTCCACAGTTATTACTGTCAGACTGTAAACGCTACACACGCTGCAGATTCATACTGGATTACAATCCCTCCACAGTTATTACCGTCAGACTGTAAACGCTACACACGCTGCAGATTCATACTGGATTATAATCCCTCCAGTTATTACTGTCAGACTGTAAACACTACACACGCTGCAGATTCATACTGGATTATAATCCCTCCACAGTTATTACTGTCAGACTGTAAACACTACACACGCTGCAGATTCATACTGGATTATAATCTCTCCACAGTTATTACTGTCAGACTGTAAACACTACACACGCTGCAGATTCATACTGGATTATAATCCCTCCACAGTTATTACTGTCAGACTGTAAACACTACACACGCTGCAGATTCATACTGGATTATAATCCCTCCACAGCCAGTTATTACCGTCAGAATGTAAACACTACACACACGCTGCAGATTCATACTGGATTATAATCCCTCCACAGTTATTACCGTCAGACTGTAAACACTACACACGCTGCAGATTCATACTGGATTATAATCCCTCCACAGTTATTACCGTCAGACTGTAAACACTACACAGGCTGCAGATTCATACTGGATTATAATCCCTCCACAGTTATTACTGTCAGACTGTAAACGCTACACACGCTGCAGATTCATACTGGATTACAATCCCTCCACAGTTATTACCGTCAGACTGTAAACGCTACACACGCTGCAGATTCATACTGGATTATAATCCCTCCAGTTATTACTGTCAGACTGTAAACACTACACACGCTGCAGATTCATACTGGATTATAATCCCTCCACAGTTATTACCGCCAGACTGTAAACACTACACACGCTGCAGATTCATACTGGATTATAATCCCTCCACAGTTATTACCGTCAGACTGTAAACACTACACACGCTGCAGATTCATACTGGATTATAATCACTCCACAGTTATTACTGTCAGACTGTAAACACTACACACGCTGCAGATTCATACTGGATTATAATCCTTCCACAGTTATAATTTACGATCTTATCACTGATCATTTAAACTACAGATGTTCCCCAGGTAAAGATAATCCAGGCTCCATATGATAACAGACTATTAGGTCTTCTTACCTGTGCACTGAGACCCTGAAAACATGGAGGAGCAGAGCGTGTTCTGCCACCAGCACTCCTCCTGCTGGCTACTCCTCATACTCTGCTCTCCAAAATTCAACAGGGGAAACTAATGAAAGAAGAAGAGGAGGAAGAAAGAGTGCATGAGATAAAGAAACATCAGCACAATCTGTCAATCATCAAATACACATAGCATATTAAGGAAGCTCACGCATACCCCAATCATATCAGCTTTCAGAAAACGGCCTGCACAGAATAGATCTTCATCGTGTACATATGGGCACATACATACAGGTACGTCCCCAAGACTCAATCAAGCTGAACAATAAGTCTGTAAACCATAAACCCTAAATAAAGCTCATGCCGTACTGACCTGGGAGTAAGTGTTCAGTGTAGTTAAGTGCTGGGCTGCACAGACATTTCAGACAGCCCATCACTATTTCACCCTGGCTCATGTTTCTAAGGGCCACTGACCAAGAACTTGGATTTGTAAGGTAAGAGCAAAGCACATTCCAATTAAGCTTAGGATAAAAGGTTCATTCATGGATTAGCAAAGGAATGCAGATATAAGGAAGCAGAGGTTGCATCACACCACCCTAGTGCAGAGGGTGCTCCATCACTGCAGGAGAGATCGCTGCTTTGACGTCTGCTTTGGGCACAGTCAAGCTAAAGCTGTACTGCTCATGATTCAAATATATACACGAGGTCTACACTGTAAACACCAAGCCACGGACACGGACACCAAGGTTCCAATACTTACTAAAAATATCTGACCAATATGATTTTATATTATCAATTTACAGTCCAAGGGTTGTATCAAACTCAAACAGCAAACACTCAAATCTTTAAACATTATAAATAAAGCAGGGGTACCTAATTTTAGGGCCCCAATGATCTAAAGTGCTTGTTTTTAAATGAATGAATGAATGAATGAATGAATAAATGGTTGTGTCAGGTTGAGTGTCAGCACATTACTGCCTAATTATATAAACATCCTTATAGTGATAAACCTATGGATTGCCAGCAATGTATCGTTCAGGCTCAGGTCATACCTGCTAAGAGCTGTCCCAGAATTCTATGTTCACCTTCCACAACCTTTTACCTAACAGCTTAACAAACACCAGCTGCTGAAGTTCGTACATGAGATAGCACGCTATAGAGCAAGCCAACAAGTAGCCAACTCCCAGTTAACAGATCTACCCCATCTACCAGGCATCACATGATCGGATAGTATATTCATTAGAAGGGCTAAAGTCAGAAATATTCCTCAGTAATTAACTGCATCAAGACACGCAGTCTGTACATGCTAAAACATTTCAAACCCAGAAAGATTCCTGTCCAAATAACTTTCCAGCATTAGAAAATGACTACACCCTTATCCAGCTAAACCACACCTTTATCCACCTGGTCAAAATCTACCACACTGTACCATCATGTGTGGCCTTTAAACATGTCTGCTGACCAGGCTGAGAGAGCAGCAGAACACTATGGAAAGACGAAAAGACACGGGTCACGTGCTGGAGGAGCCCAAGAGCTCTGACGGTCACATGGTAAGGAAGGAAAACCTTCTACAGTCCTGTATACGGTGCAGGACTAAACCACAGACGCCAGCAGCTCAGGCAAGGCTCCTTAATTAGCGGACGAGTTCAATCAGGTGTGTTGGGGAAACACTAACGGTGCGTGTCAGAGGGGTCCATCAGGAACAGGATTGGGAACCTATGCTGGAACTCATCCAGAAGTCGAACATACACACAGAAGAAAAGAGCCTGCAGTGCAACAGGGCTGCTGTGAGCCAACAGGTAAATCCTCCCACCTCCGTCTCATTTAGCTATCCTCTCCACCTGTCTTTGTGGGAGAGGGGGGTGACAACTCCCAATGGAACCGTAAGCAACTTCTTTTTTTATATGAGGTCATCAAGGGGTGAGGGGTCACGTAAGAGCGTGGCATCAGTCCTAAAGGTTAAAGCTGAGCAGGTTCAAAGTTCATTATAAACACTGTTAGATCCTTAGTATCCTTCAACCCATGTTAACCCGTATTTCCACAGGGGACCTTAAATTGGCCATCACAAAACACACCAACATGAAACACACCAGCATGACCAGCCCAGAAGACATTGCAAGTGGAATCAACTTCCTTTATAAAACAAGAATGAGGGCTAAATAAATAAATAAATAAATAAATATATAAATCTTACTTTAATGCTTTAGCTTGCTAGCAACCAACGGGCTATCTAGCTAAAACAGCTAGGAGGAGGACAGACCATGGGTTCCATTTTAAAGCCAGACAAAGTCATTACTCACAAAAGGCTATGTAGGGGTCGTTCTGACTTCTCAAAAAATGGCCAGGTTGGATGATTTGCTTAGTTAGCCGACAGGCTTAACAGAGTCTAGCCTAGCTCAGGACAAGACAGGTCCTAGTCAAAAAAATCTTTTCCTGCAAGTGTCCACTAGGGTAGAATAGACGATGTCCTGAGACAAGTCAGGCACAGCATGCTAATAACAGGACTGAAACAGAGACTTTCTTACCCATTACACAACACAGTCCAGACTAAGGATGCACCGATCCAACCTATTCAGTTCCATCACAGATACAGAAACTAAGCTTACCGGCCGATACCGCATACCGATCCGCTACTAGTGTTGAATAAACTTCACCATGTAGGTGAGACTTGAATCATCTGAACTGACCGAAACATGACGTTACTAAGCAGATCAAATGTCTGCCGTAGCACGCATCACACACTAACTGCACAACGGGAGTGAAGTCTGAAGGAGGCTACTGCTGTGGACACTGATCATAAAGGAGCTATGCTAACCCAACATTCCCACAAGCTATTTAACGTTAGCTAGAAGAGCTAACTAGCTAGCTCTCAGGTTAACACCATGCCTGACAGCCTCACAAGCACCCGGTGTTCCCGCTTCCCCGACTCATAACCGAGCCATTTCTCTGGGTAAGGATGTTCTGGTGTCGGCTTCCCCACCACAGAATGGTACCAGCAGACGTACGGACGTTTGGGTGGATGTTTAAATTCAGCGCTTTCAGCCCCAGACGCAGGTCCTCTTCTTTGGAAGGTGGTGAATGTAAGTGATATGGTGCCCCACACCACTGATGGTTTTGCGTTGTCTTGGTAACACGGCTGTTCAAGCAGAATCCTCCTCCTCCTCCAGTTACTGTGGCACCATCTAACTGAGCATATCACACTACTCATACTGTATGTGTGTTATCGCTGTGGTCGTGCGGTTGAACAATGAACCAGCATCCCCACCGGAAGTTCTAATACAGTAAACAAAGATGGCCCCGCCCTTGTTGTCATGGAAAACAGAGTGAGTATCAGTCCCATGGATCAATCTAAATACCCGATACCCAATCTAAGCTTCCTAACGTCCGATAGGGACCGATATCCAACCCTGATATCAGATCGGTGCACCCCTAGTCCAGACAAGCTTCCTAAACTGCATCCCATCAGTGAACTACTGTCAGCCTTGTACATGATGTCCACAGAATTCTATACATCCTTGTCTCCTTAAGCAGAGCAATTTGTCTGCAACAGAAAAATCAGGAAGTGTAAAAAGTAGCCGCATGACTTTAGGCCAATATTCCTGTTGCAGATTCCCTGATCTGCCACAAAACCCCAAACCCAGGTCAATGCTCTGATGGCCGCTCAAGAACAGTAGGAGCAAAGATGAACAGAAGCCAATAAAGGTACGGGGGATTCATCTTGGAGACCGCAGAGCGACTGTTTATCAAACCAGGTTACATGGTGACGAGGAGGGTACTACAGAAAGCATCTGCTGCTGCTCTCCACCAACGCAGCTCGTTTAAGATGGTCCAGGTGATTTCCCCCTGACCACTTCGCCCTGTCCTGATAATGAACTTCAGGCTATTGAGAGACCATGACTGTCACGGATCTCTCCACATATTGGATCACGTAGGGCGTGAACCTCGTCTGCTTGTGTAGGGTGCAAGCCACCATGTCAGCAAACAACAGGTCAGAGACGACATGCTGAAAGTCTTCAAGTTCCCATGGGAAGATGAGCAAAGGTAAGACGCCAAGTGTTGCATCATAGAGGTCAGGGCTTACCACCCTAACACTTGGCCCCAACACTGAGATGGTACTGAAGGGCCTTGATTAACTGGATCAGGTTTCTGGTGTGTTACATCAGCGTTTTCCTGACTCCAGCCCATGAACTCTCCTCTGCACTGCACTGTTTGGGTTTTCCCCCGCCCTAATACACCTGATTCAGCTACAGAGGTGGATAACTAGCTAATGATATGACTCAGATGTGCTACAGCAGGAAAGCACGCAACTACGCTCTTGAGCATGTAAAGGAGTCTCCGGGACTGGAGGTGAGCGGACGACAAGGTGGCAGGGCTGGCCAGCGAAGATGTAGGCCAATCTGATTACCATTAATCCCACTGGCTGTTAAAAACAAGCTGCAGCACTGTAACGGGAATGTCTATGATTTCTTAATGACGGAATCATGAAGCTGAAATGATCCGTGACACAACTTCGAACATAGACATGTTCTCCTAGTGAAGTGAAATGGCCTGGACAAGATTTAGAACGGTACCCTAGTGTTGGGGAGGAGGTAAGGTAGGTCTGCCCAGACAGCATGATGCAACTCTTAGGGCTTAACTTGTTGTTCCATGCCTTGTTTGTTTTCCAACCACCCAAAAGGACAGCTGGAAACTTTTGTAGAGCTCCAAGTGAAAGATCTGAGTAGACTAGCTCATGTTAATCCTGCTTGACTGAGTGTAAAAGTTTATCTGTCATGACCCTCAGGGCACACAAGGGTTTGGGGGGCTTTCAATTCATGAACCAAGGCAAGTAGCCGACGCGATCTCGCGATTTACATTTTTGGGATTTAGCTGGCTCTCTTATTCAGAGCAATTCACCAGGTTATTCATATTACAGGTGGGCCAATGTGTTGTTAGGAGTCTCCCCCAAAGACTTATTGGTGTAAACCTTTCTAGCTCTGCTAGTGATGTTATCCGCTGAGCTATAGCAACCACTATATGTCTGGATATTTCTAGATTTACCATATCTACATATAGTCAGGTCTTGTGGAAATGTGTGAAAACCAAGGAAGTGGAGATCAATAGCTTAACAGAACACATAAAATTATATTTTGTTAAACCATCAAGCTCAATTGATTGAGGACTCTGAAGAGCCCATTATTGTCATGGAAATGGTCTGGCTATGAGAGTTTCTGAAACATTGCATGCATAGACACCCACATATCTAAACAGTACAAGGAAATATAGACATGATAAACTAAACAAAAATAAATTAATAAATTAATATATAAATATCACTCAGACTTGTCTATCAGCACTCAAACAAACCCTTTGCTTACTTACCTCGTGCAAATCTTGAACCCCATCGTACGTTTTTTCAAATTCTTGAATCTGGCTCGTCCCGACACACCTGCAAGCCTCCCTTTCTATGCAGGGCTCCTCTTTCTGTAGTGCATCCGAAGGCATTTCCGCATGAGAGCTTGCCTTGGACACTGCCCCAGACGCGCCTGCAATTTCACAGTCTAAGCAAATCTCCTGTTCTGCAGGTGGCAGGGACATACCCCCGCCCTCCTGTGAATCCAGTGAAGTCTGGGCACTCTTCTCCATGCCAGACTTCTTTAACCTGGGCAAGAATTTACCAGATTCCAGTTCGGATTTCCCATAGTAAGGGCCCTCGCACTCTGCATCCTCCTCCAGGGGTTTAAGGTCTGCCTGTGGATCATCGAAGATGTCTGACTGACCAGGAACGGGAAGACTCGTTTCCTCTTTTTCAGACTCTGCGTCTGACACGCTGCACCAACCCGGAGACAGTTCAGAGGCAGATATGGGCCGAAAGTGAGTCCTTGGGGATATGCGGATGGCCCGGTACTGAGTACGGTTGATGCCGTACAACCGCGGACAGAAGGGCTCGTTGTCCGACTCGGAGCACAATATAGACTTCGGCTTGAACCCTGGGCTGAACGAAGCCATGTCTTCGGGTTCAAAGGAGCATTCCACATGCAGGACTTGGGAAAAGGGGTTGTTCAGATCCAAGGACGAAAAGGGGTAATCAAGTCCTTGCTCCTCTCCACAGTAGCCTCCGCAGGATCCAAGTAAATCTTCATGGAAGATAACGGAAAATCCCTTATTTAGCCCATCCCCCGCCCCTTTGGCCGCCTGATCGTTCTGTCCAAAGGACACCAAAGGTCTCCAGAGAGGCTTATGGCCAGGAGCGAAGCAACTGCCTGTATTCATAAACACATCTGTCCCTGCAATGGTTACCACATCGGAGGAAGAAGCTGCTGCACACTGCAACAAGCTGCCGCAGGTGTCACCAGGCGGAACCACCGTCCATTCCTTGTCATTGCCTAGGGTCTTCAGTTCTCCGTACACTCCTCCGAGAATAAATGATGTGTTGTCCTTCTCGGAATGAACATCCCAAGGTCTAGCAGGTGTCGTATAATCCCCTCCATCTATCTTGGAAACTTTATTTTTGGCCAGTCCCTGCTCTTCTTTCTGACTCTCCCACAGGTGGTACTCCGAACGCTGCACAGCTTTCTTCTGGACAGGCTCGCCCTTCACCTCGCCGTCGAGACCGCAGCACTGGTAGCCGGGGGTCTTCTCTGAAAACAGGTCCTCGCCTGCTTTCTCCACTCCGAGCGCTAACACACAATCTCGGTCTCCGATGGCCATCCAAATGTCTTTTATTATTCCTGAGCTGTAATCATCACTTTGTTGGTTTGCATCGTCTGAAAACAAATCAGTGCTGTACTGTTTGCTCTCGTCCTGCTCTAACGCTATTCCACAAACAGACTCCAGTTTAGACACCTTGTTGAAGGTCTGGTTGGACACCGTGCCTACACTCATTTCGTCTTGCTGGTGACTTGGGTTCTCCTGCAAAAAGTCAAGAAGTTCTTCCTCCAGGTACGAAGCTGGGATCGGAGGAATTATGCAGCTGACCTCCTCGCTGCCGAAGGGAGCCGACTCGTCCACCTGAGCACCAATTTGCTCACTGTCTGAGCGCGTCTCCTCCGAGTGGGACCATGGACTGCAGGTCCTCGTCGACAGGTTAGAGCAGTGTTCAGTTTCATCAAAGGCACTGTTTTTGGTCCAAATTAGCAAACGGGACTGTTTGTTTCCGAGGGGGTCTAGACAGCTACTTGAATCTACGGTGTCGTGACTCGGTGTAAGCGAGTCGCAGGGAAAGGGGAAAGCAGAGCTATCGCACTGCAGCTCGAAGAGCGAGAAGCAGGAGTTTAGGGCAGACGTGCTTCCACTGGCTTCTTGAAGGTGCGCTTCCCCGAGAGCCCCAGGAAGCCTGCTAACATTAAACGGCACGCTGCCCAACACTGGGGAAAGTCTAACTGGAGAGTCACCTGCACAGCTTTCTCCTTCCAGACCCTCAGAACTAGAAGATGAGCAGCACTCCCAAACGTGAGCTATGTTTTCCATATCCTGCGTAAGGGTCACGTCAGCTCCCGAAGCTCCCAGAGAACCCACCGTTATTGCACTTTCCCCTTGCAGCTCAAGGCCATCTAAAACTATGTGACACCCTGTCTCAATGTCTCTCGGCTCGCTGCTCTTTTGCCGAATCATGTTTAAGATTCGGCTCTCTTTTACTGCATCTGAGGCACTAGGATCCAATATGGATTGATAAATATCAACTTCATAGAAGTGAGTGAATTCAGACAGATGCTCATCATCTAAATCTTGACCATCCTCAGGAGGAGGGCAGCTTGAGGTCCCATTCAGTTCAGAGGCCTCCTCATTTCCTTCACCAGACACTTCAACAAAGTGGCCATCCACAAAAGTACCTGCTGCAAGGTATGTCCTTTGAAACAAAGTGTTGGCGATGCAGATCCCTTGCACCCTCTCCGACAGACAATCCATATCAATGGACGAAGCCAGGTCATTGGGGGAGTCTGGTTTGCTGCGGTACTTTGTCTCAAGCTTACTCTGGCTGAACGGGACAAAATACTCGGAGATGGGCTCAGTGTACCAAAGGGGTTCTTCCATATATTCCTTATTGTTACCGGCCTCACCTCCAGACTCCTTCGCCTCAGCCCAGCTGGGATCTTTACGAATCTCCCTCAACGGCCTCTTGCCTTTTTTCATGTAGTGCTGTTGTTGCTTTGAAGGGCCTTCGGTGGCACTGCAACTGCTACCTGTGTTTCTACGCTCTTCTTTGTCAATAGCCTTAAGGGCCAGCTTGACTTGCCCACTGTTGCGCCCCTTTTTGCTTCTGCTGCCGACCTCGCGAGACTTGTGCCTCATCCGGACTCCTTTGCTGTTAGAGCTTTTTGTGTCACCCTGGTTACCACTGGAGCTAGAGCCACCTTCACTGGAGCCAGAAGACCAGGATCGGGGACGGTGCCCCAAATCCGCTCGGTTCCTGGCCTGCCTCTTGTTCTGGGAAGCAGCCTGATCGTCGGACACCCCAGTCGCACCCCCATGGTATCGATTCTCCTTTTCCTTCTTGCTGCGCCGCTGCTGAGCCTTCTCGGAAGCTGTGGTGGTGCTCGATGCGTCAGGCGTTTTGTCTTTGAAGACTTCGCCTTCACTGGTGCAGTCTTTTGGGGAGGATGTGTCTGTGCTTGTCTGAGGGGCAGCAGATGAGGATGAGCTGGAATATGCGCATGCTTTAGCCTTGTTCCACACCGTCATTATCTCTTGAAGACAAACAGGTTTCTCTGAGAGAGGTGGAAAGGCTTCGTAGTACCTTTGAATAGAAATAAGAGAGATTCTTGAGGTTGCATGACTCATTATTATACTTCACTTCAATGAAACACGCATATACACACACTTCTCCGAACAACTGCCAATTCAATATGGCTACCGTGGACAGTTAACCAGCTCATAAAACCAGCTCATAAAACAGATGAAAGAAATCCCTTACATTTCCACCTGGTCTTTAGAGGAAGGTGATTCAGCCAATTCAGGAGAACGAGATCCATCAGATTTCTTAGCTGCTTGCTTTTCTTTTTCTGTTAAAAAACAAAACAAAACAAAAAAACCAGTGTAGTTAAGCAAGGTTTCTGAATCCACAACACATCCCTTGTAGCTTATCGACTGGAAGTAGAAGAAAAAGAGCAACAAACCTTTTTGTTTGTTCTGAATGTCTCTGAGTTTGGAGCAAAGCTCCTCAACCAAACTTTCGATTCCAGAGTTCTGAGAAAGAAACATTCAAAGAATGACAAATCAGCAAATGACTTGTTCAGTACAATTCAGCAGAAACCCAAAATAATACCACATGACTTCGGTGTAAGAGGAAAAGTCTGTAACAGGCAGTATCTAAGAGCCATGAGCGGTTATTAAAAGCGAGAACATGCTCAACCATGCCCGTGATAATTTTAGAAACAAGAAAGCTGAAGATAAAAATACAGGCTCGTCAATATAACCCGGAAAACACCGCACGAAGCAATGTCTACATCTGACCTGATACATCACAAATTTGTTATACAAAACCGTTTTAGACTCCCAGTAAAGTAAACTGTGTGCTGTAAATAAGCTGGTCTATTTTGGGACCATCAACTCACAAACCGTGTCAGAGACATACCAAACAAGAAGCTCATCACCTCTGGACGCTTCCAAAGGAAGCCAACTAAAGTTTCATTAGTAAACAGACATTTCTTACCATGACAGTTAAAAAAGCTTCTCCCGTGGCCCTTTTCCGGCACATTAATCATGGTGATGGTACGGAGCAGCTGACGGGCAGTATGTGCGACTATGTACTGAAACGGAGCAGTGGAGAAGTCCCAGGAGGAGGACTTCGTATTCTCCTTCTCATCTCTCAGCCCCTCCCCTTTATTATTACTGCTGCTATCCCAACCCTTCCATAAACAATGCCTTCTTCAGAACTAGCCTGGGCATAAACACACCATTAGTCCTAATATACAAATAACCTGATTACCTGTTAATAAAACACAGGACCGGACAAATCGAATCTGATCATTACTGAGATGAATTATCAATATGACTCTCTGAGCATGTCATGGATATTATCAGCACTTCAGAGCAACTGCATGCTTCAAGGAGAGCATAATTAGTCCTGTTTAACTGGTTTTAGTGTGGCGCAGTTAATTCTGGAAATCACCGGAATTAACATTTATGGCCAAAGCCAAAACAGAATAACGAAACATTTGGCCTAATTTTGGGCCACACCTGGCAAAGACATGGCACTGCAGGCACCGGCAATCTGCTTCTGAGCCGGTACCTACCCACTGTCATACTGTACAACCCTTTTCGTTTTACTATGCTGCATTGTGTTATTGCTACTGGCTGCTAAATTGCATAAAGTAACGTATGCGTACGTATGTGTCTGTCTGTCCGTCCGTCTGTCTGTCTGTCAAAACGTCTGCTCCACTTCTGGCACAGATACAGCAGAGTTGGCTACTTTTGTTTGAGGTGTGGTCCTAATCTAGCGTGCACACTGAGAACCTGCTGTCTCTTTCTTAAAACACCCTTTCAAAATACACTGTCAGGTGAAATGTCACTGTTACTGGCTAGTTTATTGGCTGGATAATTTTGTTTCCCTACTTTTATTTGCAAAACTATTGACTATTAGCTATTAGCTGAATTAAACCAACCTACTGATGATGATGCTTCATAGAGTTTGAGTAGTCAATAGAGGAACCATTTATGGCCTATTATTTAATGGCCCACAGACATGTTAATATCTACAAGTCGCATTGCTGGTTTAGGAATAGGAATACATCATGCAAACCAAAAGCCGCTTTCAGGTCAACAGCTACCAGGACAGTAAACTACATTTCAGCTTTAGTAACAGGAACAGAAGGAACAGAAATTCTTACTTCGTCTGAGGCTGAACGCAGGCATTGTACAGCAGCTTGCTTCTTCATCTCCTCCAGACTAAGGTCCGTCCCGCCCTTCCTCCTGCTCTTCCCCCATTTCTTCCCTGCTCCCTTTTCCCAACCCAGGAAGATGTCGTTCTCCTATAGCAGATAGGACAGAATAAATAAATAAATAAATAAACACCATGCTTACGGTCTAAACCTTAAACTGCAGTTTAGCAGCAGTTTGCTCAGAAAGCTATTAATCATAATTTGGGCATCATAGATAAGCTTTGAGAAACGCTGACGACTGAGCTGTAAACGGTGTAACAAAGATCTTTATCTCAGTTCTTCCTCCAGTCCAGACGCTGCAGTGGCATTAATGCACCTCAGCAGCTTAATAAAGCACCATCTTTTATGTTCTACAGAACGCTGTTAGCTAAACAAGCCGGGAAAGCCAAGAAGACTTTGAGGCATCTACAAATAAATACAAATTTACAGATTCCACAACATCGTCGTCATAAAACAAATGACTGAAGTATGTACAACTACTGTGTTTCTGGGAGGAGCTTGCAGATCTTCCAGTAAGCTGCTACCCTTTACACACCATCCTAAACTAATCTGACACCATCGCAGAAGTGCATACAGTGACACATCAATGTGTTCAAGTTACCAGAATGCTGTGTATGCTACAGTTAGTGACTATTCAGGACACCAACAAACTAATAGCAGAAAACCACAGATTCATAAATAAAACAGTTCAGAGCAGATCACACTGTAGAGCCACCGACAGGAAACGGAATACATTAACACGCGGCATCCTTTCTGAATAGCTCAGAGCGCTTCTAAGAGCTCTGTAGAGGAATAAGTTGTGTACATTTGTTGAGAAATAGATCATTCAGAATTCATTCATTCATTCACTCATCCATCCATCTTTTAAGCTGTTTATCCTCCAGGGCCGTGGGAGTGCTGGAGCCTATCCCAGCATTCATTGAGCAGAATGCAGGAAAGACCCTGGAGCAATTTAGCATTTCCAAATCGCCTGACTGCACATCTTCGGACTGTGGGAGGAAACCAGTGGACCCAGAGTAAACCCACACGGGCACGGTGAGAACACACAGACTTCATTAGGGGAGGCCCCCAAATGGCCTGCCCAGAAATCCAAACCAGGGAGAAAAGAGAGAGAAAGAAAGTGAGAAGACAGACAGAGACAGAGAGAGAGAGAGAGAGAGAGAAAGAATTGAAAAGAAAGACAAAAGAGAGAAAGAGAACTAAAGAGGAGAAAGAGAGACGTGAGAGAGAGACAGACAGAGGAGAAAGAAAGAGAGGAGAGAGAGACAGAGAGGCAGATAGAGAGAGAGAGAGAGAAGAAAAAAGAGAGAAAGAACAAAAGAGGAGAAAGAGAGGAGAGAGACAGAAAGAAAGAGAGAAAGAGAGACAGAGAGAGAGAGAGACAGAGAGAGAGAAAGAAAAGGAAAAAAGGGAGCGAGAGAGACAGAGACAGAGAGAGAAACAAAGAGCGAGAGAGAAAGAGAGAGAAAGAAAGAAAGAGAGACAGAGAGAGAGAAAGAAAAAGAAAGTGAGCGAGAGAGACAGAGAGAGACAGAGACAGATAGAGAGACAGAGAGCGAGAGATAGAGAGAAAAAGAAAGAAAGAGAGACAGAGAGAGAGACAAAGAGCGAGAGATAGAGAGAAAAAGAAAGGAAGAGAGAGACAGAGAGAAACAGACAGAGAGACAGAGAGAAACAGACAGAGAGACAGAGAGAAACAGACAGAGAGACAGAGAGAGAAAGAAAAAGAAAGAAAGTGAGCGAGAGAGACAGAGAGAGAGACAAAGAGTGAGAAATAGAGAGAAAAAGAAAGGAAGAGAGAGAGACAGAGAGACAGGCTCGTGTAAGGTGGAAACTAATGGGCAAACCTCCCGATACATTAGGCCAGTGGAGAAAGAGTGGAGTACCTGGTCCTGCAGATCGTAGTCGTAGCTGTCGTGCAGCAGGAGGCTGAGGACGTATCGGGTGTAGATCATAGCGTCTATACCACATTTCTCCAGCTCCTGGCCCAGCCAGCTCTGCACTGGGCCCAGAGACTGCAGGAGGGACATCTCCGAGGGGGGCAGCGAGCCCAGCACGGGGTAGGGCCGCGATACGCTCTCAGGGGGGGCAGGACCGGACGACTCTCCGCTGACTGGACGCATGGAACTTTAGGTGGGAGCCATTCTTAAGTGCAAGGGCATTCTCTCGGGTAGGTTCGAGAGGGGGCGGAAGCAGGCCTGAAGGGGAGAGGACTCACTCCAGCTGGACGGACAAGGGGAGGCCTACATGAAGATGCATGTAGAATTTTTTTTTTTTTTTTTTTTTTTAATGCTTATTAGCAAGGGGAGTTGCTCTAATCTTCAGGCATGGTTAGGACAGCTGGTAGCTGGCAGCTTATAGGAGAACACAGAGTGTGCTCTGTTTCATTCAGAGACCTTCATGTTGGAGGACAGCTGGCTCCAGGAATCACCTGACAAACAGAAACAGAGAAGAGGGACACTTCAGACATGTTAAGTACACGTGCACACATCCAGTTTAGGGTGTAATAGTACAAGTCGACATTCCACACGTTCTCTTATTGTTTGGGAGCTTAAAAGAGCCAACATGACTCATCAAAGTCAGGATTTGGCTACGGCATTAGCTGAGCAGGGGCTCCCCTACAGTTCAAGACAGATTTGGCTAAACCAGTCACTCCAGGGGTTTTAATGTTCAGCTGCAGTAAATGCAAGTGTGACTGCTCTGTCAAAACAAGCTGGTCTACTTAACCTGGCAGTAAACCAAAAGTAGAATCAGGCTCCACCAGAATCAGCCTGCATACTAGTGACACACACTGAAACTTTCACTTTACCAGGATACTGTTTATTCTGGAATTACTCTGGAATTCCTGACACTGTTAAAATACAGACTGTACAACAAACTGTGAAATCTGATTGGCTGAACCAAGCTTAAAGACTTTTATTTCTGTATTTATGTACTTTAAAAACATTTGTTTATTGGCCTACTGTCAATCTACACTGCTCAACAAAATAACTGTACCAAATTAATTAGCAAATCGTACATTTCGGAATATTTATTAAACACAGATATACTTTGTAATTTTGTGCATTATGTGTTCATGAGAAACACAGCACAGAGTAATCTAACTCTAGCTCAGCTGTTAGCCGTTTCATGGTGTGCATGAATAGGGTACTAATAAAATGGTTGTCTGTTTCACGTAAAATTCCTGACGGTTACAACTACCCTTCAAAAGAAACATGGTCGATTACAATAACGGCATCAACCAAAGTTATCAACAGTCTCTCAGACCCAGTGAGATTGTTCAGTGTCGGTTAACCGTGGAGGAAAGTAGTGACGGTGCTGCGGAGATTTTTCAGCCGTTGAAAGACCTATTCAGACGGGATTAGTATTACAAGGAGAGGTGGAATGAAGCAGTTTTACTACAGGACGTCTGTAAAACGTATGACCAATGTGCACTGGTTAATAAATTCCGTCTGACTGTAGCTGGCCACAACTCGAATACATTAACATAACGAAGTAAATGTAATTAGTTACTGTACTTACTGTACTTAGTACTGTACTTTTCATGCATCTGTACTGAAGGATATTTCAAACTCTAATTTCTGACCGTTTACTCCACTACATTATGAGAAATCTCTAGTTCCTTTTAGCCTAAAAACGTCACATGTCAAGACAAAACTCCTGGATTCTTAGCATCCATGGAAATGTCTAGTTCAGGCCTGGACTACATCAAGGAGCACCTGGTGGAAGGCAGGTAAAGCAGGACGGGGTTAGTGAACAGGTCAAACAGATTGTTCCTGACTTTGTGGGTAAATAGACACGATATAGAAATATGTACACATGCCCTCGTGACTGGCGAGCATCTTATTCAGACTCTGTTCCCTTTTATAAGACGTGTTTGGCTGGTTTATGTTTATGAACTGAGACCTACAGATGCAGTATAGTAAACGAGAAGCTCATCTGTGATCCTGTTTAAACCAAGTAATTATTAAACTTAAACTTGTAACTAAACTCCAAATAAATCTTAAACCGAAACTTTGTTTGATAAATGCCTTTATGGTTCTAGCTAATGGAACCTGTTCTCCTTCAGGGTTCTGTGCTGATGATGATGTGAATAGACGTCAGTGTCAGACTAATGAATGAGCTTCTATTAAAGACTGGTGGACTGAGAGACGCTAGAGTCTCTTCACCTACACTGAGCTGATGAAGAGTCCTGTTCCAGAAATGATAATAGAACATTAGAGCCGTAATAAACCATGCTCCTGTTACTCTCCATACTTCAGCACATCTGAAGGTACATACTTTAGTACTGTTACTCTCCATACTTCAGTACATCTGAACGTAAATACTTTAGTACTGTTACTCTCCATACTTCAGTACATCTGAAGATACATACTTTAGTACTGTTACTCTCCATACTTCAGTACATCTGAACGTAAATACTTTAGTACTGTTACTCTCCATACTTCAGTACATCTGAAGGTACATACTTTAGTACTGTTACTCTCCATACTCTAGTACTGTTACTCTCCATACTTCAGTACATCTGAAGATACATACTTTAGTACTGTTACTCTCCATACTTCAGTACATCTGAACGTAAATACTTTAGTACTGTTACTCTCCATACTTCAGTACATCTGAAGATACATACTTTAGTACTGTTACTCTCCATACTTCAGTACATCTGAAGGTACATACTTTAGTACTGTTACTCCAGTGGAGGTCTAAAGAGAGGAACTGACACTGACACTGGAGGATTTTACCTCTGGTATCTCTACTTAAACTCAGCTACTTGGCTTGTGTACTTGGTCCACTACTGGCGCAAACGCAAATGACTGGAAAGGGACTGAAACTATACACCTAATTCCAGACCTTGTTTTAAAAACAGTTTCGAACAAATCATACCAGACCATCATTTGTCTGGGAAGCCATAGGTTCCGCCTAAAAACATTCCTCTGACAAAGTGGTATTTGGAAGTTGGACGAAATGCCTGGACAGACCTGAACAAACCGAGGTATCAGTGACATGCACAACGAACCTAGAAGGCTTTATTAGAGTCCAGGGAGAAACCTGACTGAACTTGGAATCACTGCTTAAGAAGGTCCTGGTCTGCAATCGCTGCTAGAGTGTCCTCGTCATGACCTTCAACCAGTAACTTATACAGGACGTGTCCTGATTAATTGTGCTACTCTGTCAAAATGTCCCACCACAGCACATAATTATTATCTCTATACACAAAACAATGGACAGGATATTTTAATAATAGCTTAACAAGGCTTTAATCAACAGAAGCTGGAGAAGAGGAAGCTGAACGTCAGCACTGAATGCAACCGTTGGAATAGGAAGCCAACTTCAGCCTCTTCTTAAAACTACAGCAGGGAAGCAGGGAAACCTTTTCTAAAAAGTCTGCTTTTTAGAAAACGTTTCCAGCATTAAAAGATAAAGTTAGCATATTTTGTTGGTCTAGATAAGATTATCAGTGGGGAAAGTTGTGGTTGTTAAGCTGAATTTGAACTGAATTGACATTAAAATCCCAATACAACATTTGAACGCCCTTGTGTCTGAACTGTTGGATCCTCCTATGTTATCACTGTTGATGTTAATGCCTATTTAATACGGTTTTCTTTATGACAGTAGTTCAACAAAAACAAAAAGTGCTGGTGATTTTATTTAAACAGTGATAAGACCAATAACCATCATTTTTCTGACTGTAATGGTCATAGTTTCACCTCTAGAAGAGCGGGTGGTTTACGGACTGTTGTTAAGGCCCAAGGGATCTTGATTCTTGTTAAGTTAAGCACTTGAGATTGCTTCACTTTCACAGAAGTGGTTTAGTTTGCAGCTGTAAGGGCTACATATGTGCTCAGTTGTGGTTAACACTTGCCATTGGCAAACACTATCACTGTTGGCCAAAAAACTCACTTAGCAATAATTATCATTATTGTGTTTATTAAACTACAAATTTAACTTTATTAAACAAATTTTAAATAAAACAAAGTAAACAATGACCAAAAACGTCTGCTGTACCCCTGATAATGTTTGCAGATGCAATACTGTGTTGAGATACTTGTATTGTAATACCCAACATACGAATTTCCCGACAATACAAAACCAAAATTACGAATGAAAAAATGAAAAGCATCGCAGAAAGGTATTCTGTGCAAGCATCCGTGGCATGCCAATCATGCCAAGTAGTAGGACAGGCCTGAGGTGTAAAACCTGTTTATTCACATTACATGGAGCTAATTCAGATACACTCTGATGAAATGCTGCCACTTTAACCAAAGTTTAAAAATTCTATTTAATTGTAGAACCACATGACTGTAGTCGAATGTTTCAATCCAGTACCCTGAGGAACCATCCATAACATTCCACAGGACTGGAGATCTACACATGACCTATTGGAGCCGTATTGACAGCGGGATGCCACTGCTCTCACATAATTGGGCCATGACCAGCTATCCTCTCTGGGACTCTAGTGAGATCTCACACAGGATGATGACCCCCAGGAGGCAGCCCACGTGTCACACAACACATCCAATATGTTTCATCACGGCAGGTCGCTCTGTGAAGCTTGGCATTCTGACACAGTCCGGCTTAATCAGCATTAATAAAGTGAGGTTCCCAACACAACATTCCCCACTAGATGTTTATTATTTATTTATTTATTTATTTAGTTAGTTAGCTAGCACATCTTAATACATGCAGCGGAAAACCACCAGCCGTCAGAGCAGCAGCAGCCGAGAGAATGGTGTTTAACACTCTTCCGCTACTGGAAATATTTTGGGTTCAGACGAAATACAGCTTCTATGAACCTGGTGGCTCAATGGGTGGAATTTTATCATTTCATATCGACGGCAGACCACAGTATCAAACAGAACCCCACTGTGGCAAATCAAATGACAATTGATAATAATATAAATGACAATAATAATATATATCATATAGATAGATATATATTATTATTAGATATATTTATGTATTATATAATATTATATATTTAGTATACATTGTCACAATAAAAGCATCGAAGAAAATATGATCACATATCATGAGGATAAACATACATATGTATCTATATATTATAAACTCACAAGGCTGCAGAAAGGATCACATCATGAGGCATACTTTTTAGAGACAGCCATATTAAGTAAAGAAGTAAAGTGAATAAGTATAATAATAACAATAGTAATAAAGTGTTCATTTTAAAACTCTCAACAATCAGTATCAACATTTGCCTATAAGGTAATGGGGAAAATGCTAATGTTCCTCCTCCGGCAACCTGATTAAATGGCCTTGCGCATCACAGACTTTAAAGAGAGCTCTGCTTATAAGCAAACATGCCAACAGCCCCCCAAACCGACTTTGTGAACCGATAAGTGACATCAGTCTAATCAAGACATATAGGGTGGTCATTCATGGCCTAGTGACACACCATAGATACACACCAACACTTCCAATGTCTCAATAAAAGATGCCTTTGTAACACTGACAGATTTACTAGTACACTGATCAATGTATTGCAGAGCTGTGACGTTTAGCGACATTGTAGTACACCAATGCACAGAAGGGTTTTATTGACAGTGGTGGTCTGTCTATCTGCTAAACAACCCAAATTCACTGCCATCAAAAATGGACTAAAGTGAGACAAACAAGACTGAAAACTTTCCATCGTTACATCAAACAGACGCTGACAAAGATTTCCTCTGGGGATGCAAATGTGCAGCTGAAAACCAGTTCTAACCTCAGTAGCATTGGTACAACCACACATCCAGCTGGAGAACCAGAGGTAATAACATCCCTAAGACACAGAACTAATGAAACGGTTTTGAGTGCGCTAGCCAAAGTATACAGCCTGATATATTCTCGACACAGAAGTACGTGTTTCCCCATACCCAAGTATCCATTTCCTCTAGTGTTCCTGTCCGGCAGCCCTGAACAGAGGAGCTGTTTAGCTGTCACTGGTGGGCGTGCCTGTCACTCGGTGAGGCGGACATGTTTTGGGTAAAGCTCAGAGACAGCAGTGAAGCCTGATAAGGAACTTTACTGTCCGAGCTATGCGCCAAAGTGAACGGTCTACTTCTGCATCTCGTTTTAGTTTCGTTTTCAACAAAGATGTTTCTGATCGCTTCAGTGATATTAAACATATGTTGGCTGTGTACCAAACGTTCAGATTGCACAACGAGAGCTGAAAAATAGGGGGGCTAACTGTAACCAGCCATTTGTAAACCGCAGTGCTAAATAAATAAATAAATGAATATCATACAGTGAGGCCCTGTGCCCTTGTAGTGTGTGAGTATGTGTGTCCTTACATACTGTTGACGGTACGTGAACCCACACACCCCAAACCCGGCCGTAGCCATTACAGTACTGGGTTATTAATAGTCTAACCGATGTTGGGGAGGCTCAGGCACCCATCAAGAAGCCTCTGTACACATCAAACCCACCTACTGTACAGGTTATTCGGCGGAATACCTCGAAACAGTGCTCTGAAACCTTGTTTACGATCAGTCCAATGACAGCTAAGCAGGACTGGCGTAGTTGTTTATACGGGATTCAGCTCATCCAGATGAGCCAGCCCCTGTCGGAACCACCCACAAACCCCAGAACATTTGCCCAGGTTTTGGACACTGTTCTGATTTGGCTCGGATCAGCAAAGTAGGCTACAGATACAAAAATAAACCGGTCAGCGCAGTCAGGTGACCAGCTAAGCTAGCAGCCCGTTTGGATCAGCCGGAGAGCAGCAGCAACATCAAAATAACCAGAAAACCGAATAAAACTTAACTATTTTATTCTTTTTCTGAAGCAGAAAGCAGCAACAACAACCTTCGCAGCAGCCCATGTACAAAAACAGCCAGCTGGCTGGTTTAGGTCGGCGTTAGCCACAGTAAGCCGGCTACAGGCTAGGATGAGCTAGCCAGCCAAGTTCCTCTGTCCGTTTTAGTTCGGGTTTAAAAAGCTGGGGAACCGAGTGTGATGGCAAAGTAAGCAGAATTATGCGTATATTAGGCAGAAATCCAGCTGTCACTGTCGTTCAGAACCTTTAATTATTATTTATTTGGGTTGTATTTATTTGAGCGCTAGCGCTAATCGGGCTGACGCAGCTAGCTAGCTAGTTAGCTAGCGAAAAGCGGGCGAACTTTAACTGCCCTTCTCAATTTTTATACCACTACAAAACTTATATGTGCAGTGCTTCTTGAACTCAATATTTAAATTCAGTGCACATTTCCTTTAAATTAACATAAGCCGTGGCGTTAAATGTGTTAGCTTAGCATTAGCCAGCGTCATGTTTTGGAATTTTGCCGTTCCACCTTAAATGGGGCAACAGTTACAGTCTGGCTGCCCCATTTAAGGTGGAACGGAAAATTCTTAAACAAGACGCCGACAACTAGCTAGGCCTGCTAATCCCCTCTTACACCAACGTCCACCACAAAAGAGTCACGGACAAGCCTAACCGACAGCACACAACGTCAAAATTAACCCCTATTTGTGACACTTATCCGCCATAACGGCATTTAGCTGGAGGTCGCTGTTTGCTAGCTAAGTAACATCCGGGTCTCTCAGCCGACCGCCGTTAGCGTAGCTTAGCTTAGCCCGCTCGGCTAGCGACGTCGCTATTGCACAGACGTTAAAAACTCCGTCCAGACGGGACGCAAACCGCGCTTCTCACACAAACCACAAACCGCAGTCGAGAAACAAACGACCACCGGAGAGAAAAACCGCACAATGGCGAGTAATAAAAGTGTTATTTTTTTTTACCTGCCGTTAAAAGGAGCAGAAGCGGTAACTTCTCTCCCGCTGCGCGCCTCTCACTCCGCCGTCTCCACGGCGACAAGCCGAAGGCCGCCTGCCCTACTAATGAGCGGCGGTGTTCCTCCGCCGCGGCCCTATTGCATCAGAGGATTAGATAGTCCGTGTCGTGAAAGTGACGCGCTAACGCCGAGCATTAAATCGGCTGGCGTAGCAGCTACCCATAAATAATCATGTACCTGTTTTGGCATTGGTAATATGCCTGTAATGTTAATGAGAAGTATTGTTTATTATAGAAATGTGGATTATAAGTGGATACATGGTATATATACCATATATAATCCCACTGTATATACCCTTTTACACATGCTCCTCTTACAGTACATCCACTGTTTCAGCTCCACTTACCATATAGGACACTCTGTAGGTGTACAGGTACAGACTGTAGTCCATCTGTTTTTTTCTGTATACTGTATTACCCTGTTCTTCAATGGTCAGGACCCCCACAGGACCACCACAGAGCAGGTATGATGTGGGTGGTGGATCATTCTTAACACTGCAGTGACACTGACGTGGTGGTGGTGTGTTAGTGTGTGTGGTGCTGGTGTGAGTGGATCAGACCCAGGAGTGCAGCTGGACGCCTCAGTGTCACTGCTGGACTGAGAGTCGTCCATCAACCAGAACTATCCAGCTAGCAGCGTCCTGTGGGTAGCGTCCTGTGGGTAGCGTCCTGTGGGTAGCGTCCTGTGGGCAGCGTCCTGTGTCCACTGCTGAAGGACTAGAGGATGACCCACACTGCACTGTGCAGCAGCAGATGAGCTATCGTCTCTGACTGTCCATCTACAAGGTGGAGCAGCAAGGTAGGAGTGTCTAATAGAGTGGACAGTGAGTGGACACAGTGTCTCAACACTCCAGCAGCACTGCTGTGTCTGATCCACTCACACCAGCACCACACACACTACCACACCACCACCACGTCAGTGTCACTGCAGTGCTGAGAGTGATCCACCACCCACATACGACCTGCTCTGTGGTGGTCCTGTGGGGGTCCTGCCCATTGAAGAACAGGTTAATACAGTATACAGAGAAACAGATGGACTACAGTCTGTACCTGTACCACCACAGAGTGTCCTATAAGGGAAGTAGACTACATCCCTGGGAGTAAATGCTTATTGGAGCCGACTCTGCAGATCGTAGTTGGCTGGAGGGACATTTTGATGGAGGCGTGTGAAATAGTCTGGGTTTGAATAATGTGAGCTTAATTACCAGCATTATACAAAGCCAGTCTTCAAACGTTCACGGACCTGCCACTACTCTACACAGCCAGGCAACAGTTCAACCTGCAGACAGACGTCTACAACGAGAGGGGGCAATACTGATCATCTGACGGCTTCAAACAGCTGAGGCACCTTTCTGAGTTAGTGTGTGTTTATCATGAGGCCTAATGATCTCTACAGTGCTCACCCAGAACCGTCAGGAAAACCAGGGAGCTAGCTTCATGGTGTACCAAAGGTAGTCGGGTGGTGTTCTACTCCAGTCAGAGGTTCTAGTGTACAGGTGGAGCTGTCTTCATGGTGTACTGTATCCCATCATGCACCGCGGCCTCTCCAGCTCTCAGTCTGCTTCACCCAGAGAAAATGGCGGCGGGTAACACTGGGGAGCTAAACGCAGCCTACTCCGAGTACAACCCTCTCTGCAGAGCATCTACAATCAGAGTCCACAGGAGAGCTGCCTCCATCATCAAAGATCCCACCCACCCCCAACATGGACTATTTACACTTCTACCTTCAGGTCGGCGGTACAGAAGCGTGAAATGCCGGACTACCAGATTAAAGAACTCTTTCTTTCCCACAGCCATCAGACTCTTAAACAGTTGAGCTGATGTCTCTCCTCATAGACATCACTGTATTTATAAAATTGCACTAACTCATATCATTCTGCACAATGAATGTATTGCACTACTGTAGGTCTGAACTGTTTTGGTGAACTGCATACAGCTCACACACATCGTTTTTGCAACATGTATACTAGTTTCTTGTATGGTTAATATTTCAGCTCATTTTGCACAAACAACCCACTTTACTACAGACTGTTTACAATGGTAACTTAATGTAGCACCACATACCTGCACAATGTATATAGCCTGTATAATTCTAAATTGTTTACATTTTATATTTTATATTTTATTTATATATTCTCTGCATGCTTAATTTTTGATCCTTGTTATCTGTCTATTTATATTTATACTTTTATTCTATGACATCCAGTGTGGGCAGCAAAGTAAGAATTTCATTGTACAGGGAAACTAGTTTCCTTACTGTGCATATGACAATAAAGCTTTGAATCTTGAATCTTGAATCTATAACTGTGGGTGTAGTGATTGTAGTGGTGTGTGTTTTCATCAGAATGAGCCTCAGAAAGTTAAATATACAGGTCTGAAGATTAATAAAAGATGAACTCGCTTTAGAGGATCAGTTTTAGAGTGAAGTAGCCGAGGGGAGCTAACAGCTAGGCTAACTGTATCTCAGGTGAACTGAGCAGCGTTAGCAGCAGCTAGCTCTAAACAGTGAATACAGTAATAACAGCTCTGAGGTAAATGTGGGCGTAGTGATTGTAGTGGGGTGTGTGTTCATCAGAATGAGCCTCAGAAAGTTAAATATACAGGTCTGAAGATAAATAAAAGATGAACTCGCTTTAGAGGATCAGTTTTAGAGTGAAATAGCAGAGGGTAGCTAACAGCTAGGCTAACCGTCTCTCAGGTGAACTGAGCAGCGTTAGCAGCAGCTAGCTCTAAACAGTGGATACAGTAATAACAGCTCTGAGGTAAATGTGAGGTAACTGGTCATGTGACTGTATTAGTATACCACACTGTAGGACAGAACTTGCTACTTAACTGTATACCACACACAGTGTGTGCAGTATAGTAGTGTATCATTGTAAATACAGCCAGTGGTCTCTAAAACTAGACCAGCAGGTGGTAGAAGTGGTTAGTAGATAGCACAACACAAGACGTCTGCGCTGCTGTGAGTCCTCCTTAGGACTGTCTTGGGTGCTGTTAGTTCTAAATCAGAACCATTCCTGGAAAACCGAGACATCTGCTCACCCCAAGTCAGAGCGGGAATGTTTTCCAGAACATTTAGCCTGTTGCTAAAGGAATTAGCCAGGAATGCTAAAATAGGAATATCCTTATGGCCCATCCTCCCACTTTTACTCAGTCCACTCATTCACGTTTTAGTCATGCATCTGACTTGTACATACACTGTCGAGTCACATTATTATGACCACTTCCCACTGTTTGAGGCGGGAAGTCACCCGTACACGCGGAGTGTCTTCCCAAATGGCATCTTCCAGAAAGGCATTGAGGCATGTCACATAGCTAGGGATGTCCAGCATTGGTTGGAAGAACATGACCAAGACTTCCAAGTACTACCCCGTCCCCTAATTCCCCAGACTTGAACCCAACTGAGCACATAGATCGCTCTATGGATCCTCCCCCACGCTCCCTCCAGCAGCTGTGCTGTGCACTCCAGTCAGCATGGCTCCAGATACCTACCAGGACCTTACTGACACACTCCCAGCCCATCTAGCTGCTGTCAGTGCTGCACTGGGTGGTTACTCTGGATATTAGCTGGTGGTTATAATCGCGTGACCTGACTGTGTATAACGCGGATGCAGCAAGTCGCCTGTAATTACCGCACAGAGATAAGCAAACACATGCAAAGCTGTACCTGCTTCAGTCGAGCGTGCACGCACACAGCCTCGCTGCATCATGGTTACACAGCACTCGCACTTCCTCTTCACTTGCTGGGCCTGACGTTAATCTGCTCAGCCAGCATTCTCCAGCATTGTCTCAGTCCTCAGGATCCATGAAGCTCAACCAGCCTAACCAGATGCTCTGCATCTCCCAACATCTTATCAAGCCTGTAGCACCAGTCAGATGTGCCGGATAGACCGGAAATGTAATCAGCTGTCAAGCTTCCGCCGATCCGATCCACTGAGGCGTGTTGGGAAGACACGTGTAGGTTCACTAGTGGCTTAGATAGTGTCTATATGTGTGTTGCAGACCCCTGGTTCAGTGTGGGGTTCACTAAGCATGCAGTGAAGGGTCACCACTGAAATGGACCAGCATGTCTTTGAAGTGGGGAAGATGACCTTCCTTTGGCCTCCACCTGATGGCACAAACATCTGCACACCATCCAAACAGGTGCAGAGCACAGCAGTCTGCTCTACTGCGCCCCCTTCTGAAATCCCTACAGGTCAGCACGCAGGTTTGCAGAGCCAGGAAGGCTAACCGGGCTTATGGTAGACTAGATATCATATGTGCTCTCCTAGTATCTATAGCAAATCTGTCTATGAAATATTGAACCTATTAAACTCAGACATGTCACTGAGTTACTGATCAACAACTATCACAGAAAACCACTGATATACTGATACGACCTACTGAATAATCTGCAGTATGAGACTGAGACTGCTCAACTAGGACTATTACATAAATAGGCTATTGGTAGGGATATTAATGGTAACAGTGTGCACTGGCAGACGTGTTAGCTTGGGTGTGAAAATATATGAGAAAATTATTTACATGGATAAAATTAAAAATAAAAAACATCTAGGAATAGCTATTCCTATATCCCATAATAATACATGTGAAAAACATCCCCCCCCAAATATCTTTGTTGATATTCCTCATAAATTATTCAACTGTCAAATGTTATTATTAACTGTTTATTAGTATTATCCAGTATTAGTTAACATCTACTATGAGCATTCAACACATAGTACTAACTGAATAATTCATAGTAGATACTGAATAATTCATAGTAGATACTGAATAATTCATAGTGGATACTGAATAATTCATAGTAGATACTGAATAATTCATAGTAGATACTGAATAATTCATAGTGGATGCTGAATAATTCATAGTGGATGCTGAATAATTCATTGTAATAATTCATAGTATTAGTAATCCAAACAATTTATTATTTATTTATTTCATTTTTATATTTATTTATTTATGTGTTTATTTATTTATTTTTGCCCCAAAATATCTATTTTACAGTCCGCATAAATAATTCATTAAACTAATATATATTAGTCAGCATCCACTATGACTTATTCAAAAACTACTATGTATTATTCAGTATCTACTACAAATTATTTAGTATATACTATGATTTATTCAGCATCTACTGCAAACTATTCAGTAACTACTATAAAATATATGAGAAAAAGATTTAAATAGATAAAATTACAAATAAAAAAACATAAATAGCTTGATGTATTTAAAGCAAAATCACATTAATAAATAGGAAATATTATCTCCCAAAATATCTAGTTTTTGCATTCCTCACAAATTATTCAGCAATTACTATAATTAACTGTTTATTAGTATTATCCAGTATTATTTAGCATCTACTATGAGCATTCAACACATAGTAGATACTGAATAATTCATAGTAGATACTGAATAATTCATAGTAGATATTAAATAATTCATAGTAGATACTGAATAATTCATAGTAGATACTGAATAATTCATAGCAGGTACTGAATAATTCATAGTAGTTACTGAATAGTTCATAGTAATAGTAATACATCACAATTGCTTATTATTATTATTATTATTATGCCCCTAAATATCTATTTTACAGTACTCATAAATATCTATTATGAATTATTCAGTATCCACTATGAATTATTCAGCATCTACTATGAATTATTCAGCATCTACTATGAATTATTCAGTATCTACTACAAATTGTTCAGTATCTACTATGAATGATTTAGTACTACTGTAAATTAGCTCTACAGTTGATTGAGTTTTATTGAAACTCTTAAACGCTCTACAGTTCTGATGTTTTTGGAATTGGAGTGTGGATCCTCATACAGATCCTCAAAGATTTATAAATATCAACATAAATATGACTGTAATTATTACTGCACTGCTGTACAAAATGACGGCCAAAAACAAAACATGGTCTGAACTCATTAAGCAAACAGAGGAAGTGACTCAGTACGGGAAGTGTTTCTCTTTCCCTACAGATAGTGAAGTTTTAATGCTAGCCCTACAGACATACTTCTCCAGTATCGTCCTGCTCAGCACCAACAGCTTTAAACAGCTGAACAACACTGCAACACTGGAGCTAATGCGCTAGACTCTGCCTAGCCCAAAGCTGTCAGTCAAACAATTAGTAACTGGTCAAAACTAGACAAACACAGACAACATGTCACATGTACTTAAAACTTATTTACTGTGCACGGTGGAGCAGTTCAGACGCTTTAAACCAATCTGATGTGGTCACATTTCTCTGCAGTCGTGTCTGTGTTAGCGGTGCAGGCTGTTGGGCGCTGGCCTCCAGCACTTCCTGAGTGTCAGAACTCTAAACAGATTGTTTGTCTTCCTCTAAGAATGAGGCGGTGGTGCTGAAACGCTGAAGGTCTTCAAATCTCAGAGTAAACACAACCGCACGCTGACATGAGGCAGCTGCAAACAGATCAACAGATAAATATCATCACGCTGTCGCAACCAAACCTTCTGTTTTTATTGCTTTGTTCTTTTGCACAACATGCACCTCATAGTAACACTGCACACCTTATAGTACAACACTGCACACCTCATAGCACAACACTGCACACCTCATAGTAACACTGCACACCTTATAGTACAACACTGCACACCTCATAGTAACACTGCACACCTTATAGTACAACACTGCACACCTCATAGCACAACACTGCACCTCATAGTAACACTGCACACCTTATAGTACAACACTGCACCTCATAGCACAACACTGCACACCTTATAGTACAACACTGCACACCTTATAGTACAACACTGCACCTCATAGCACAACACTTCACCTCATAGCACAACACTGCACCGCATAGTAACACTGCACACCTTATAGTACAACAGTGCACACCTCATAGCACAACACTGCACACCTTATAGTACAACACTGCACACCTCATAGCACAACACTGCACACCTTATAGCACAACACTGCACCTCAAAGTAACACTGCACACCTTATAGCACAACACTGCACCTCATAGCACAACACTGCACACCTTATAGCACAGCACTGCACACCTTATAGCACAACACTGCACCTCATAATAACACTGCACACCTTATAGCACAACACTGCACCTCATAGTAACACTGCACACCTTATAGTACAACACTGCACACCTTATAGCACAACACTGCACCTCATAGCACAACACTGCACACCTTATAGTACAACACTGCACACCTCATAGCACAACACTGCACACCTTATAGCACAACACTGCACACTTTATAGCACAGCACTGCACCTCATAGCACGACACTGCACACCTTATAGTACAGCACTACACCTCATAGCACAACACTGCACCTCATAGCACAACACTGCACCTCATAGCACAACACTGCACACCTTATAGCACAACACTGCACACTTTATAGCACAGCACTGCACACCTCATAGTACAACACTGCACCTCATAGCACGACACTGCACACCTTATAGTACAACACTGCACCTCATAGCACGACACTGCACACCTTATAGTACAGCACTACACCTCATAGCACAACACTGCACACCTTATAGTACAACACTGCACACCTCATAGTACAACACTGCACACCTTATAGCACAACACTGCACCTCATAGTACAACACTGCACACCTTATAGCACAACACTGCACACCTTATAGTACAACACTGCACACCTTATAGCACGACACTGCACCTCATAGCACAACACTGCACACCTTATAGTACAACACTGCACACCTTATAGCACGACACTGCACCTCATAGCACGACACTGCACACCTCATAGTACAACACTGCACCTCATAGCACGACACTGCACAACTTATAGCACAGCACTACAACTCATAGCACAACACTGCACACCATATAGCACAACACTGCACACTTTATAGCACAACACTGCACACCTCATAGTACAACACTGCACACCTCATAGCACAACACTGCACACTTTATAGCACAACACTGCACACCTTATAGTACAGCACTGCACACCTTATAGCACAGCACTGCACACCTTACAGCACAGCACTACACCTCATAGCACAACACTGCACACCTTATAGTACAACACTGCACACCTTATAGTACAACACTGCACACCTTATAGCACAGCACTGCACCTCATAGCACAACACTGCACACCTTATAGCACAACACTGCACACCTTATAGCACAATACTGCACGTCATGGGACACCACTGCACCTCATATCACAACACTGCACACCTTATAGCACAGCACTGCACCTCATAGCACAACACTGCACCTCATAGGACACCACTGCACCTCATAGCACAACACTGCACCTCATAGGACACCACTGCACCTCATAGCACAACACTGCACACCTTATAGCACAGCACTACACCTCATAGCACAGCACTGCACCTCATAGCACAGCACTGCACCTTATACCACAACACTGCAGCTCATAGCACAATGCTGCACCTCATAGCACAGCAACTGAAGAAATCACATGGGAGCATGTTAAATGAGTTTACAGCACACTCAGTGCAGTATAGAGAAATGGGAAACTACACTGGCGTTAGATTATTCATCTTAACTATGCACACACTGTGATCCTTATCCGAGCACCCTTGGGCCTGTTTGTTGTGGTGAGTTGTGGCTGGCACTGCTGACCTCAGCTCAGCCTTCATGAGACTTTCCTTAATGAAAAACATCAAACTATAAATATAAAACAAATACATACCTAATAATACCTAAATACAAAAACATCAAATAATAAATAAATAAACAAACAAAATACAAATAAACACAAAAACACAAACAGCTGATACATAAAATAAAATAAGAGCAACAAACTAAAAATAAAACAAATTCATTCCACCCTTAATGTGACTCATCAAAGCTGTAGGTGAGCAGGAGGGCTGTGAGGAGGCCTTCTATCAGCAGCATGCAGCACACTGCTTATATATCACTCTGCTGTATCGACGTACTTGGAATTATAGCTAATTATGGAATATGAAATATTAATGAGTGTTCAAAGCCTGTAAAATATCGCTGTGCTGTAAAGTAACCTCCACCCAAACGATATAAGGGGGCCTATGGTGGTCCTCATGCTTTGATGGCTGGCACAGAGACAGGCTGTTGATCAGTATGGAAATATGGCCTCTGAGTAAAGAAACTAGAAACAGGCTGATAGTGTGTTCCTGTACTCTGCACAATGACAATAAAGATGAATCTAATGTCGTCTCATCTAATCTAATCTAATCTCGTCTCATCTCGTCTCATCTCATCTCGTCTCGTCTCGTCTCGTCTAATCTAATCTAATCTAATTTAATCTCATCTTGCCTTGTCTCATCTAATCTAATCTAATCTAATATGATCTCATCTCGTCTTGTGTCATCTCGTCTTGTCTCATCTATTCTAATCTATTCTAATCTAATATGATTTCATCTTGTCTCATCTCGTCTCGTGTAATCTAATCTCATCTCATCTAATCTCACCACATCTAATCTAATCTAATTTAATCTCATTTTGTCTCATCTCGTCTAATCTAATCTCATCTCATCTCCCCCATCTCATCTAATCTAATCTAATCTAATCTAATCTAATCTAATCTAATCTAATCTAATCTAATCTAATCTAATCTAATCTAATCTCACCCCATCTAATCTCATATCATGTAATCTCATCTAATCCGAGAGTTTTAGTGCTATCTTTTAGAGATGTGATTTTTGATATTTTTACTTTAAAAAAGGAATATAAAAAATACTGAATAGACCAAAAACAACACAATTCTGTAATATTAGCTTATAAAACAATAATGTATCATATTTTAAGTTTAGTTTAATGAAAATTTTATGGTTACTTTCCAATTGTAACATAAAAAAAATATTATTCACATTAATCGTAATTTAATCGTAAACAATTAAGACATAAATTAATATAGCACATTGTTATTCATTTTAATTGTAATATTGATTTTTTTATACTAAAAGAAATTGTAATATTATAATTATTGTTTTGCATTAAAATTGATTTTATATGTGAATTTTAATATTAAAAGTAAATTAACATATCACATCATATTTTTACATGTATTATATTACTAATAAATTAATTTTAATTTATAATTTTTATTTCAATATTACGGTTTTTAATTTTTAGAACTGATTTTAATATTAAATTAACGTTAATTTTAAAATCCATAATAACATTTACATAAATTTTAATATTAAAAGTCGTATCACCATCCAGCACCTTTTGTTTTTTACTCCGAAGGACTACCCCTCCAGGCCTCCCAGGTCAGGGCTGTGAGGGAAGTGGTCTGTAATTGTCCACTGTAACTTGATTTCTTGATTTCTTCAGCATTACTTCACTGACCTTATCAAAGCTCTGAGTCTATTTAAGACCTGACCCATTCGCAGTGCACTGTTCGTTTCAGATACTGCGCTGTGGGCTGTTTGTATTGTGGTCGGGTTGTGGTTTTAACTGTTTGCTCAACACTAGACGAAGTTAGATGAGAGTCTGAGTGACCTAGAAATAAGAAGAAGAGCTTCGGACTCACCGTTAGAACACACAACGTCAGAAGTTTCCGTTTCCGCCCACTGACCTTCAAAGTAGTGCTAGATGTTCCACCATGACCTCGTTACACACTCAGCGAAGGTTTGGGCCTGGCTGCAGGTTAAGGGTGTCAGCTAGTAAGCCTCATTAACACTGCTGTTCGTGTTGAAGACCACCACCCACCCTCCATCTCCCACCTCCATAATCAGAGAGCAACAGCTCTGATACTGAGCACAGAACAAGTTCGCTGAGTTTTCAGCTCCACCTTAAATGGTACAGCGGTTACCCTTGCCTCATTTAAGGTGGACGTGTTTGAATAGGATGGCTTTGCAGATGCTGAATGAGGTAAGACAGAAGCTGGTTCATCACCAGAGGAGAAACACTGTGCCGGGAACACGACGTGACGGGAATTACGTGTTCCTGCCCCATCGGATGCAAACAGTCATCACCGCCATGTCTAGCCTGACGTTCCCAGGGCTTTGGTGGGTGATGGTGAAGTGGCTAAGTGAGCCACGGCCTGCTCTGTTGGCCCCTCTGACCTGTTACAGACTGTTCTACAAGCTAGCCGGATATCCTGTGGTGTTCAGGGGAGCCGCCACAGCAACAACGCTTTCCATGGTCCTCAGCGACTGGTGGCTGGTTTATAGAAGCTCAGACTCTGAATGGTCACCTAGGCTTGTGTATTCATGTCCACCATAACCAAGGAGTGATAAACAAGGGGTCCTGAGGGGCTCCGGGACCCCCTAATTAGCCCCCATACATGATTTTAAATCATTAGTCTGGGGGTTCCATGACAAGAAGCCCATAATGTTGTTATTCATTCCTTCATCTGAGCTGCTTATGCGTCTGGGTCACTCTGGGTCACTGGGGGTGCAGGAGCCTATCCCAGTGCTTACTGGGTGGAGGGCTGAAACAGCCAGGACATGCTGTACAAACATAGGCACTCGGGGACACTGTGTAGCTGCTTCACTCATGAATCCGTAAGCTTCTGTCTTTGGTGTTACAAGCTAACTGCTCTGCCTCAGGGGGGCGCTGTGGCAAACTTGTTCAGCCCATGCCAAATCCAACCACAGCTGTTATTGGCGCTGTCCCCTCTATTAGACACTCCTACCTTGCTGCTCCATCTCGTAGATGGACAGTCAGAGACGATAGCTCATCTGCTGCTGCACAGTGCAGTGTTGGTCATCCTCTAGTCCTTCATCAGTGGACACAGGACGCTGACCCACAGGACGCTGTTTACCGGACACTGCCCACAAGATGCTGCCCACAGGACACTGCCCACAGGACGCTGCCCACAGGACACTGCCCACAGGACGCTGCCCACAGGACACTGCCCGCAGGACACTACTCACAGGACGCTGCCCACAGGACACTGCCCGCAGGACACTACTCACAGGACGCTGCCCACAGAACACTGCCCACAGGACACTGCCCACAGGTCACTGCCCACATGATGCTTCCTACAGGACGCTGCCCACAGGACACTACCTACAGGACACTGCCTGCAGCACACTACTCACAGGACGCTGCCCACAGGACGCTGCCCACAGGACACTGCCTGCAGCACACTACTCACAGGACGCTGCCCACAGAACACTGCCCACAGGTCACTGCCTACAGGACATTGCCCACAGGTCACTCCCTACAGGACACTCCCTACAGGACACTCCCTACAGGACGCTGCCCACAGGACACTACTCACAGGACGCTGTCCACAGGACGCTGCCCACAGGACACTGCCTACAGGTCACTGCCTGCAGGACACTGCCCACAGGACACTGCCCACAGGTCACTGCCTACAGGTCACTGCCTACAGGACACTGCCCGCAGGACGCTGTTAGCCAGATAGATAAATTGTTTGGTGGACGATTGTCAGTCCAGCAGTGACAGTCTGGAGCTGTAGAACTACAGCGTGTCCTGTATGGTCAGTGGAGCTGATGGAGTGGGCAGTGGCTGTAGAAATGAGGAGATGCTTGCTGTTATGGGTGATCTGTGTATGCACATATACAGAGAGAGTGAAGAGCATTAAACACAGTCAGCAGGAACAGGAAGTGGCTGAGGTGTTGGGGGTCTGGGGTGGTACTGATGGCTTTCCTCACCCATCTTTACTATAAAAGGGTGAGAGGGCACCTGCAGTGACAGGCTTGGTAGTGGTTTCACCACTCTTGGCAGTGGCTTCTGTAACACATACCAGGCTGTGGTGCAGCTGCTCAGGATGCTCTCCGGTGTGGACCTGTAGAAGCTGTGGAGGAGCCCATGAGGGATGGCTCCTCCTGAGGAAATGACGACCTGTTGGGGCCTGTTTGACCAGGTGTGACTTCGCTGGTCCCCTTCCTGACATCAGCCACCATCTCTTTGGTTTTGCCTACACTGCAGGAGAGATTCTGACCCAAGCTCCACTGTGAGGGTCTTTCACTCTTTGTTTGGGCATGTCTCCCACCATTTCAGCACAGTCGTGTTTGCAGTACATTGCACTTTCTATATTCTCAGTGAGACATAAGCTCACCGGACAAAAGATGAGCAGGTGGCGTTGCTTGAGGATGATGGAGCTATAAACCCCAGCAGGGTGTGAGTGATGGGATCCATAGATTGGGAAGAGGTGCTACAGTGCAGGGAATGTCTTGTTCCATGTGTGGTAAATGGCTCCAGAGCAGATGTTAGTGATTGGCTAAAAGGAGGGACTGCATGTGGGCGTGGCCAAAGACCATAGTGTGAGGAAGTAGCTGAATCTGCAGGTGTATGGAAGCGTACGGTCATACGGGTCTACCAGCAGTGGATACAATCCCAGCCTACAGGGAATTCTCCTCGGAACTGTGCCAGGGAAGGCATCCACCAAATCTGAACCAACCGACCAGTTCTTTGATGTAGGAGTGTCTGAACACTGATGTGGCTACATCCAGAAACTTGTCCAGTCCATGCCCAATCCAGTCCCAGCTGTTACTGGTGCTGGTGGAGGGTTTACAGGCTATTAGGTGATATTTATTTTGTCTAGTGAGCTGCTCTTGGAACAAAACCTCTCCATTTTTGTCATTTCTCATTGTTGGAGATAATTCAAAATTCCCAGCTGCTCCTTATCTTAAGCTTGATGATAAATGGACCAATAGAAATGGTCCAAATGAATTGATTTCTCGATTCACTTCTATTAAAAGTTGAAAATGTTTTTTCCATTTTTGGTAATATGTTGGAAGCAAACCAAATGTTGGGTTTTAAGTTCAAATCTTAATGTATTGTTTTTCACTGAAGAAGGGAAGCTTTGTATTTTTCATTTCCACATGTCGTCATTACGGAACAGTCCACGTGTACATTGGATTTGCAGTTGTTTCACTGTATTGGTTGGATGTCAGTTTGGGCAGGACTTGCTCTCTATAAGTTCTGACTAATGAACCTGCTCTATTTCAAAGTTCTATTTCAGAAATTCATGGAAACTGAAACACGTTTCCTCAAATATTCCATCACTAGTTCACTCTGATTCACCCAATAGCAGCTTTTCCTGGGTGCTATGCACTGGAAAAGTCAGAATATCACAAATTATCAAGGAGGTAGAAGATAATTAAAGCCAAAATGTTAAAAGTGGTTTTCTGAATCGACAGCGAGAAATCAAGTTATAAGTCACATGACTCTGTTCACTTTGATCAAAAGCATGGTGGGACAGGATGATGAAGAGACTCAACACTTTCTATGAGTTGATCAGAACCATAAATGTGAGGTTGGAATGTAAAACAACACTTAAACATTCTATCATATTTGCATGGTATTGTAGTTGATATTTCTGAAATTCCCATGGTTCTCATTAGTTAACTTATTTCTATACATACTTTGTTAGTTTTAGGTAAGTGATTTTAGTAAGATTCATTTTCTCAATATATTGTCTGATAACCTGGCTAGTTTTAAGCATATTCCTGAAAAATTAACAAAATCATCTTCCAATATAGTGAGAAAATTTGTCTTACTAAGATCACTTAACACAAGCAAAAAGTATATATGGAAAATAAGGTAAGTAATGAGAACAATGAGACTTTTAATAGACTAGAAATAAGATACGTTTATGTAAACAATCTAAAAACAGAGAATTTTAAGAATTTTAATTTTGCAGCATAACACGAATTAAATTAAATGAGTTAAATCATCTTAAAATGGGGTTAAAATAATCTTAAAACTGAGAACTGTAAGCTACATCAACTAGAAATAAGATCAGTTCACCTGCCAATATTTCATTTTCACAGTGTACTTAATTCCCAGATTGTAAGAAAACGTTCTAAAATGAAAACACAGGTGAATCAGTCTTTCCATCAGCTCTGGTTTCATCTGTGGAGGGACTTGAACTTGTATAATCTCTCAGTAGATCAAACTTTGACACTCTGTTAGCTACACACAGTTCAGAGGTGCCAGGTGGAGCAAGCAGTGGCCTATTGAACGAGCGTCACGGTCCCACTACTCCGTCACCCACTGGAACCCTTTACAGAACAATCCATGGACAGTTCAAACACGACTCTGTGTGTGATTAAATTTTTATTGATTAAAACAAAACACAAAATTTAAAGACTGGAAAGTTTATGAGCTGTTTTTACCTGATACAATAATACTGAAACTAACACACACTATCCCTGGTCTATTAATAAACAGAAATCTATCAAGCATATATTATTCCACCGCATGACGCGAAGCAGAGATGAGTCGCTGATAAGCTGCGTGAGAAAAGCACTTTGGCATTTTTTGACTACGTGCTGTTGTTCTACACAGAAACACTTTAAACCTCAAACCATTGTATAAACCTGCGATACGTGGCTGAGAAACGGAGCAGCTAGCATATCACTGACATCAGAACTGAACATCATTTTCATTGTGTAGTTTGAAAGTAATTAGAAAGAGCCTGTTGTTTACATTGTGTGTAAAGGTAAACTAAAACTAAAGACCCAAAGTGACTTAAAATCCTGGTTCCACAGACGTTTGTTAAAAATACAGTGTGTTTGTTCCTTTTCTGTAAAGTTATTTCGGAGATACGAGGTTTTGTTCTGGTTACAGCAATAGGTCAAGCGTTTTAAGAATCTATGAGTATTTGTTTATTAAAATTAGAATAAATACCACTAAACAAAAAGTGTTTTTATTCTTTCTAAAGCTCTTCTAGAGGAAGTCCATTCTATACCGCATTTATCTAATCAATCAGATCATGGAACTGAACAAATCCATGTGATGGATGGAATTCAGTGTGAAATCAGTTTTCTTCAAAATCTAAATATTCAAAACTTTACCCTGATAGCCAGAGGATAGTGGAGCGCTGTTGGTCCACTAATGGCAAGGTTGGGCTGTCCACTGGCGGTTATGCTGCATATTAAACAAATTATCAATTTTCATTACTTGTTTTCCAACGAGGGGTCCGGTGTATTAATTCTCTCTTTGTTCTTTACTGTCTTTACCCTGTAAATGAGTTATGTAAATCAATTTTAGTGCCAACTTTTTCAGTGTAATCATTTTATACCAGGTCAAATCCCTATTTTAATTCTTTCAGTTGTTTGTAATATTTGTCTTAGTTAATTTTCCAAAATTAAATTTAAAATAAAAAAAATTTAAACATAAATTGTTTTGCCAGCAGTGGTAAACAATCAGGGTGCCAACCTGATCAACCCAGTGAACTGATGTTTGCTATCTGGGTAGTGACAAACAACATACTCATAACACTGTAATCTAATGTTTATAGTATTTATCCTAATGCCATATAATGCTAGCTATATTAGCACATCTGCAGCTGAATGTGGTAGTTTTATATATAGCGCTGTAAGCTAAGCATGCTAGTTTGTACCTACTGTTAGCATTTTTGCTAAGTCATTAAAAATACAGAATAAAATAAAAATACAATCTTAAGGTACTATTTTACAGAACACTGATGCGGATAATATAGAATACAGGTAAGAAAGAAACAAACTTAACAAATAGAAACAAAAAAAGAGAAAAGTAACACATAGAAACAAGCGGCTAGTTTCTACATAGAGCTAGCCTAGTTAGCATTACAGGAAACCACTGAAAAGAAAGTGACAGAGAGTGAAAGAAAGACAGACACTGCCATTCCACCAGACTGTAATATGGTTAGTATGTGGTAGAAAAGCAGAAGAAAGCGAAAGAGGGGGAAAAGAAACCAACAGAAGAAAGAAAGAGCTAAACATGACGCTACAGGGTTTAACAGCCTGCTGTTTTACCCAACGCTAGCACTGCTAGCATCCCTGGAAACCATTAAAGAGAATAAAGAGAGGAACCTGACTTATAGATAGAGACGCCAAAAATGTGTACAGCTTATACAGTTTTCCTCTTTAGCCATGTTGTTAGCGCAGTGCTAGCCTGACAGGGTAAATCTGAGCCAAACATGAACCCACTCCTAGTTCTAGTTCATGTCCCACCAGCTGGAACCTTTTATAACAAGGACAGTTCATGATTTAAGGAGCTTTTAGGTTTAAGCTTTTTTCTGTCAAGTGAGGAAATATCAGCAGGAACATTGTGGCTGATAGCATAAATGCTAATAGCTTCTGACAGATTAAGTGGCCTTATGCTGAAATGTCTGTTGATTCTGGGGCTCTTATTGGTCGTGTGAGTTAACAGTGCTTGCTCTCTTACTGTGGAAAACTAGTTGGGGGGTTTAGCTAAGCTGTTGTTAGCTTTAGCTTCAAGCGTTAGCAAACACAGTCCCTCTCAGTGGGATCAATCCTGCCTTAGACAGCTGGAAAATGGGAAAACCTGAGTGAAATCTATACTCAGGTACATTACATCCTGAAACATGACGAGATCTTACGGTTACTGTCAGTGACCTGTCTATGATTGTAATTTGCACTTCCACTCTGACGGGGTGTGAGATATCTACCGGACGTATAGCCAACCTGTGTGTATCCATACATCTACCTGCTTCCATCACTGATTATCTGGATTAGGCTTTTTACTCGACATGCCCCGTTTGAATGACTTCAGTGATAGTCGTTTTAATGACTGACGTTTTACCGACTGACGTTTTACCGACTGTTGTTTTGCTAACTGCTCTTCTTTCTCTGATTGTTCTTCTTTTTCTGAGGGGTCTTCTTTTGTACACTGTTCTTCCTTTGATGACAGTTCCTCGTCGTTCCTCTGCAGATCAAAGTAGGACTCGTACACCGGAACCATGTACTGAGAGAAACACAGACAAAAACTCAATTTAGACGAGCTGCTGTCTTAGAGGACGCTCTACTGTTAGTTATACATCAGTCTACAGTCATTAACAGAGCTATACACCAGTCTACAGTCACATACAGCATTATACACCAGTCTACAATCACATACAGTGTTCCACACCAGTCTACAGTCATTAACAGTTATACACCAGTCTACAATCACATACAGCATTATACACCAGTCTACAATGACATACAGTGTTCCACACCAGTCTACAGTCATTAACAGGGTTATACATCAGTCTACAGTCATTAACAGAGCTATACACCAGTCTACAATCACATACAGTGTTCCACACCAGTCTACAATCACATACAGTGTTCCACACCAGTCTACAGTCATTTATAGAGTTATACACCAGTCTACAATCACATACAGTGTTCCACACCAGTCTACAATCACATACAGCGTTCCACACCAGTCTACAATCACATACAGCGTTCCACACCAGTCTACAGTCATTTATAGAGTTATACACCAGTCTACAGTCATTTATAGAGTTATACACCAGTCTACAGTCATTTATAGAGTTATACACCAGTCTACAGTCATTAACAGTTATACACCAGTCTACAGTCATTTGTAGAGTTATACACCAGTCTACAGTCATTAACAGAGTTATACACCAGTCTACAGTCATTAACAGAGTTATACATCAGTCTATAGTCACATACAGCATTATACACCAGTCTACAATCACATACAGTGTTCCACACCAGTCTACAGTCATTTATAGAGTTATACACCAGTCTACAGTCATTTACAGAGTTATACACCAGTCTACAGTCATTAACAGAGTTATACACTGGTCTACAGTCATTTACAGAGTTATACACCAGTCTACAGTCATTAACAGAGTTATACACCAGTCTATAGTCACATACAGCATTATACACCAGTCTACAATCACATACAGTGTTCCACACCAGTCTACAGTCATTTATAGAGTTATACACCAGTCTACAGTCATTTACAGAGTTATACACCAGTCTACAGTCATTAACAGAGTTATACACTGGTCTCCAGTCATTTACAGAGTTATACACCAGTCTACAGTCATTAACAGAGTTATACACCAGTCTATAGTCATTAACAGAGTTATACACCAGTCTACAATCACATACAGTGTTCCACACCAGTCTACAGTCATTTATAGAGTTATACACCAGTCTACAGTCATTTATAGAGTTATACACCAGTCTACAGTCATTTACAGAGTTATACACCAGTCTACAATCACATACAGCGTTCCACACCAGTCTACAATCACATACAGCGTTCCACACCAGTCTACAGTCATTTATAGAGTTATACACCAGTCTACAGTCATTTATAGAGTTATACACCAGTCTACAGTCATTTATAGAGTTATACACCAGTCTACAGTCATTAACAGTTATACACCAGTCTACAGTCATTTATAGAGTTATACACCAGTCTACAGTCATTAACAGAGTTATACACCAGTCTACAGTCATTTATAGAGTTATACACCAGTCTACAGTCATTAACAGAGTTATACATCAGTCTATAGTCACATACAGCATTATACACCAGTCTACAATCACATACAGTGTTCCACACCAGTCTACAGTCATTTATAGAGTTATACACCAGTCTACAGTCATTTACAGAGTTATACACCAGTCTACAGTCATTAACAGAGTTATACACTGGTCTACAGTCATTTACAGAGTTATACACCAGTCTACAGTCATTAACAGAGTTATACACCAGTCTATAGTCACATACAGCATTATACACCAGTCTACAATCACATACAGTGTTCCACACCAGTCTACAGTCATTTATAGAGTTATACACCAGTCTACAGTCATTTACAGAGTTATACACCAGTCTACAGTCATTAACAGAGTTATACACTGGTCTCCAGTCATTTACAGAGTTATACACCAGTCTACAGTCATTAACAGAGTTATACACCAGTCTATAGTCATTAACAGAGTTATACACCAGTCTACAGTCGTTAACAGAGTTATACACCAGTCTACAGTCATTAACAGAGTTATACACTGGTCTACAGTCATTTACAGAGTTATACACCAGTCTACAGTCATTAACAGAGTTATACACCAGTCTATAGTCATTAACAGAGTTATACACTGATCTATAGTAATTTATAGATTTATACACCAGTCTACAGTCATTAACAGAGTTATACACTGGTCTACAGTCGTTAACAGAGTTATACTCCAGTCTACAGTCATTAACAGAGTTATACACCAGTCTACAGTCGTTAACAGAGTTATACTCCAGTCTACAGTCATTAACAGAGTTATACACTGGTCTACAGTCATTTACAGAGTTATACACCAGTCTACAGTCATTAACAGAGTTATACACCAGTCTATAGTCATTAACAGAGTTATACTCCAGTCTACAGTCATTAACAGAGTTATACACCAGTCTACAGTCATTAACAGAGTTATACTCCAGTCTACAGTCATTAACAGAGTTATACACCAGTCTACAGTCATTAACAGAGTTATACTCCAGTCTACAGTCATTAACAGAGTTATACACAGTCAAAAACCTGTTTGTCTGTAGGAGGTACAGAAACTGCAATTGCATAATCTCTCTCTCTCTCTCTCTCTCTCTCTCTCTCTCTCTCTCTCTCTCTCTCTCTCTGTCTCTCTCTCTCTCTCTCTCTGTCTCTCTGTCTCTCTGTCTCTCTCTCTCTCTCTCTCTCTCTCTCTCTCTCTCTCTCTGTCTCTCTCTCTCTCTCTCTCTCTCTCTCTCTCTCTCTCTCTCTCAAATCAGAATATCAGTCTGTAGGCTGATGACTAAATAAGGCCTATGAGGTCTGTCTGAGTAAGTCGTGCTTAGCCAGGGCCTCTAAGCAACATCCTTCCTGAGGCCCCCTAGCCACCTTAACCACGTACCTTAATATACAAGAAAAAGTTCATGCAAAAGTAACACACTGTAGAAAATAAGTTTTATACATATATGTACATATATTCATACATATATATATACATATATACCCATCATTAATCGTACAGAAGGAGGTGTGGGAGTGCGGTGGTGTTGGGAAGGAGGATAAAGGTGACCAGGATCAATAACTGATGATAAATTTAGACTGATATGATCAATATTTATTGAGCTACACATACAGAAGTCTGTCTCTCAGTATGGCGTCGGGCCGCCGTGTTTGCTAACCCAACACACCAGACGTCTCGGTATGGAGCTGTAGAGGTTCCTAATGGTGTCCTGTGATAATCCATCCCATGCTGCTTGAACATCCTCACACAGTTCCTGCAGATGGTGCGGTAGGGGTGGAGGTGGAGGGACACCAGGTCTTCTGGACGTTGACACCAGGCCATTTATCTTGGTGCTGACCACGGTGCCTCCACACACGGATTCGTTGGGCATCTCCACCAAGACTAAAGCGGGACTCGTCACTGAAGATGACCCGCTGCCATTCTGAGTCACTCCATGACAGTCTGGTACGACACCACTGCAGTGTTTGGTGACGGTGACGTGGTGTTAAGGACAGTCGTGGTAACGGTCTGTGTGCATGTAGTCCTGCGTGGTGCAGCCGTCTGCCGATGGTGCTGCACTAACAGGATGAAACATGGAGGACACCACTGCTCACTGGATGTCGTGGCTGCTGGATCAGTCGGGTTCAGAGATAAGACCTGTCCTTGCTTACGCCACATGCACGGCCGAGTGTGAAACTTGAATCATTTGCACGATGTCAAACCTACCCACCACGTTTCATCCCTGTTGGTTGATTACTTCTGGGTGCAGCTGTTGTGTAGATGATGAGTGTGTATGTATATATAGGTGCTTCAGTCTTTCAACCTTCATGTCAGGGGAATCAGTTCATGCTTTAAACTCTGCCACCAAGCTTGGTTTAGATCACACAGCTGGTTTTAGCACAGTGGAGGTTCATTCCATTTATACCGGCAGGTCTTGTGGTAGCCAGCGTATGAGAAACTGTCATCTTGGTGTCTCAGAAAGCCTACTTACGACGTGACCAGAACACACAGGCCAAGGCCTAAAGCGTATGTTCGTGAGAACTGACTGTTTGTGGGGTAGCCACCGCACTCAGGTGGAAACTTGACGTCTGACCAGCTCTGATTGCTGCACGATCTCCAGGTGTCTCTTTCAGACGAAGAAATCATGCGCTTCTTTAGTTTAGCGCTTCTTACCGCAAACTGTTTTCCAGTGATGAAAACAGGGTCTTACAGAGGGGTCTGGTGTGAAGCTCTCTGTAGAAAGTCAGACCTGTTCATAGTGGTGGTGAAGGTAACCAGACGTCCCCCTCTAAAAGCTCCCTCACAGGAAGTTCCTACATGAGGTGGTTCTGAATACGCTGCCTGATGTCTGAGACGCTGTTTATGATAGTTTGGAGAAGATCTCAGCCTTAAACTCCATTCATGGTGGAGGGATACATGCTGCAGGGCGCTGTGAGGTCAAATAGTCCCCCACAGTGAACTTAGTGTTTCCAGGTTTTCTAGATTTTCATCATCAACATTCCATACACACTCAGAAGACACGTGTAGGTCCACTGGTGGTTCTAGAAAGTCAGTAAAGTGTCTATACGTGTGTTATAGACATTCCCATCACAAACACCACTGCCTTGAAGAACAAGCCAACCCCATCTCACACCAACCTACCACTCTCAGTCTCTCTGCTCACACCTTTGATGGCTGAGCTATTTCTATTGACGCTGTTACTGCACTGCAAGTGTTGGTCTGGGATACTCAACGCCTCCCTGAGTATGACTTTGAGAGGTGTCTCTTACCCACTGGGTGGATCCTCTGGAGTTCCTAGAGCTGTCGTCCTCCTCACTGACTGGATCGTCTCCTTCACTTGGAGGTCCCTCTCGTATGACCACCCTCTCTGTAACCGCAAAATCACCACAAGAACCTTCAATAACGGTGTGCGTTTAGAACACTTCACAGCTAAATCTATATAAGAGGTGGAGATATGGAGTATACAACACTGTGGTATATCAGGATATGGACTGCTTCAGACCGCTCGTCAGCATTTCAGTTCTTTGTGATTGTAACTAGTTGTCAGTATTTAAACTGGAGTTTATTAAATTATAATTAATTTAATAAAGTGGTCATGTGAAGGAGTCAAATGAGCTTGACCTTGCGTGCACTTAGCATTACAGCTTTAACCTACAGATGACTTATTAACATGAATTTCACTTGCCTCAATGATTGGCTTCAGCTTACTAGTTATAGTTAAAGGAAGTACTAACAGATTGGTTACCTCCCATTGGTTCCTGCTTGCGTGTTATCAGTATGTTTATCTTTTTTGGCTCTAAATGGAAGTTAACCTCACAGTAGTGTGAACTTTGGGAGATTGATTGATTGATTGTTTGATTGATAGATAGTTTAAACTACAAGCACTAAATAGCCAGATCAACTTGCAGAAGGGAATTCCAAGCTAGCCCTGCTGGAAACCTGGTCAAAACACAACCAACAACAACATGATGCCGGTCAACCAGCACTAACCAGCATGGCGCCAGGCTAAACTCAGCTAAGCTTATTTCTCAGCAGGAAAACTAGACATGAAGTCATGAGTTGTAGTTTACGGTAATTCCAGTTTGACCTTGGTTTGAACCCAGTGTGGGCTTTTGGGTTGTCGGATGAAGTGTAGGGTGAATTGTGGACTGTACTGGTTTGTGCAGCGCTTCTGTACTGAAGGTAAGCGTACCTGGCTTTTTGTAGGTCCTCCAGACAATCAGACACACACAGAGGCATATCAGGGCCACAGCACCAGACACAGATACCACCACCATCGGCATTGGTGACTTAGGAGCTTCCTGCGCTGCTGTAGAAGTTGGATTCTGTGTGGTTGAACTGTGTACTGAACCATTACCGTTACTGCCTGTAAGTCAAAGACAAACAACAAATAATTACAGTTATAAAAACCTCAGAAATTTTATCGTCCGGAAAAAAAAAACACAAGCCCAAACAAACAAACAAACCTCTCCATGCACCAATATCAGCACAACACAGAAATGGACACCAAACAACTTTAATATCTTAGACTTTTTTGACTATTGTAATTACAGTTGTAATATTGTAATTACCATTGTAATATTGTATTACTGTAAAGAAGTACTTTAGTGTAATTAATAATTATACTAAAATTATTATTATTATATAGTAATAAATATGACATTATGTATCATATTATATATGAAAACAGCACCTGTTCAGTACAGTAATCATGAGTGCAAGGAAGTATACTCAGTAGGTTTAAATTAGGTACTTCAGAGTACGTTTCTTCTCTCCTGGGTATTTCCATTACTCTATCAGTCATCACATTTTGACCCAGTGTAATAATTTCCAGTGGTGTAAAACATATATACGTGTGAAAGGTTTTGTATTTCTGTGGGATATGTACATGTAGTGATATCACTGAGGTTTCTTTAATGTGATGACCAGGTCTGTTGGTGCCCTGCTGAATATGCCTGTGTAATATGTCCATTTAAACCTGAAGGGATTGTTAATGAGCTGATGAGCTGGAGACAGAACTTATAATATTAATGCATTTAAAAATAACACCAAACTCACCTTCGTCTTCCTGGACTTCTACAGCGGTCTTGGTCCCGTTTACTTTGGCCAGAGTGGGAATGTCCTGCGTGACTTCACAGATATAAGATCCTGTATCATTTTTACTAAGGCCTGTTATGATTAATGATGAACAGCGTTTCTGGGCGTCTGTATTAATGACTATATTACTCCCGTTGTCGGGAGTACGTCGGTCGTCTTTATACCACTTCACTTTCACTCCAGAGATGTTTTTATTCCAGCAGCAGGTGATGTTAACAGAGCCTCCCTCCTTCACTGTGACTGTAGATGGAGTTTGAGTTACAGTAAAGTCTGCACTGGCATCTACAAACAAAACACACCCAGAGTTGTTAATGTCAGAGATAAAGAAAAAAACAACAACATAGAAACCTGAAAGGACCAAACATTTCAGAGATGGAGAGATAGAACGATGGGAAAGATATAAGCTCTGGACTTTTAGAAATTCAAATCAGAAAAAAACACACTTCTAATCAAGTTATGAAGTGATTACAGAAATCTCATATGACTAAGTGGTAACAGGACAGCGTACCGAGAGAACGAGGCTAGTACCCAGGAGCCCTGACTGACGAGCGAGCTAACAATCGCCTCCAGAAATCTCAGTGAGGCTGATTATAGAGTCAGTCTGTGAGCCACAGTCCTCACTGCCTGAGTTATTCTCAAACTCATAGAATTGTGGGTATCACTTAATAACCTGAGCTGATCCATTCACAGTGGTTACTATGGTTACCTAATGTTAAGGAAACATGAAACAACGACATGTTTACATGTTAAGCAAATATGTAACAGGTATTACACGTTTACTTAACATCAGTTAACCAGGGTAATTACAGGTTCACTAAACCATTCCTTCATGTAAAGAGTTACTGAAATGTCACAGCTGCAGACCACAAACCCCTACGGTGTATGTCAACCATGTGACCTCGGATCTCCAACAGAGCTACTCTGCAGGAAAAGGAATAAACACCCTTAACATGAAAAGAAAGTATTGTAGCCAGATAATATTACAGATCCTGCGTAATAAATAATAATAATAATAAATAAATATTATATTTCAATTTACTTTAATATCAGCAAGCACATTGTTTATTTAAAATGCAATTATATATTTGTATTATATATTAATGTATTATTGCATGTGTAATATATATTAATAGTAATATAATATATATATATATATATATATATATATATATATATGGACAAAAGTGGAGATACATGTTTTTCATTGGACAGTGACGATATATATATATATATATATCGTCACTGTCCAATGAAAAACATGTATCTCCACTTTTGTCCATTTTGACTTTTATGCATGATTGGAAAAAGACAGCTGTCGTTTACACTGTGTGAGAATCACATGTTAAATGGACCAACAGAAATGGTCCAAAAGTACTTGGAAAGACGTTTGGTTCCATTGACCTCCATTAAAATTGAAAGAGGTTTTTGATCTCTCCTGTAAACTTGCCATTTTGGAGATACTTGTTTTTCTTGGGACAGCGATGATATATTATATAATATATAATATATATAAATATATATTATAGATATATATATATATATATATATATATATATATATATATATATATATATATATATATATAATTATTTCCGGTACATTTTACCTCAATAGTGTTTCAGTGTGCTTAATAATTATACTAACATTATTAATTTTAGTATATTTTAAATGTACTACAGTTCTTTAATATGTATTTAGGTATCTAAGGTCTTAATACAGCATGCATCATGTACAGACGACGGCAGACCCACAAACATAATTCAGTTTTATTTCAACAACATGCGGAACGTGATCAGCGTTTGACCCAGACTACATATAAACTAAGAAGACAGGAAGCGTGCGATGTCGTGGGTCAAAAGATCTCTAAACTGGGAACCGTTACGGGGGGATATCTGCTTGTTAGCTGGACCAGCAGTGTTTTGCATGTTTGTCTGACTCGTCTGTGTGTTTTCACTCAGTGTGATATAAATTATATTATATAATGTTTGTAGTTTTGGGTACAAAGTAGGAATAGTCAGGGTGCAGAGCCGATTTAGCTACTTTTAGTATTTTAATAGCTGAACAAACAAACAAAAATGGGTAAAATCACAATTATTCATTCCACAGCTAAATTAATTCCACAGTTAAAATGTCTAGGATGTTACATAAATATATGATATAAATTTAAAGAGACATACACAGAAACTCTAACAACATGAAAAAAACTTCAAATAAATGAATAACAGTTACGGTAATTATGCTCTGAGTCTGTGTGGTATGCAGTAATATTAAATATGGTTATATTACAGTAGAAATAAGAAAACTGAAACCACTAGTGCAGAATGAAGTGGTGGGAGGCTGCTGGTGGTGTGTGGGACATGTCCTATCTACATTTTGAGTAATGTGAGATAAATTTGCGGGGTCTAGGAGGCACAAGTCTTACAAAACGAACAATATTACAGAGATGAGATTTCTGATACAGCACCTCACAGTGATTTCACACTGTACGGTGGGCCGGTTATCGTCTGTCTATGTGCTGGTTAGTCAGGAAAGGTGCGGCGCCTGAAGCAGGCCGTTCGGTTACTCATATCAGAGCAGTGTTTCTGACTGTTACAGCCTTTATTCATCTCATCAGCAGAAACTAAGAAAATCCAGAGTGGCTACATAGCTTGCGTTTGTTACTAGCCGTTTGCTAAAGCATCTAAAAATGAATGGGAGCCTATGGGAGGAATGTGGGATGAATAAACTACCCATAAAGGAGTGCGGGTCAGTGTGTCTGTGGATTAGAGCTTGGGGACCTGTCCTGAGTGAGTACGTGCCGTGTGGTGTCTGGAGGTTGCAGGACACAATAGGGTTTCAATGGAGGTGTAAATGAATGGGAGTCTATAAGAGGAACAAGGGATTATGGGAAAAAGGACAAACAGACGAGTGCGGGTCAGACCAACATTAAATTCGTGCTTGGGGGTCTGCCCTGAGATCCTGTATGTGAAACAGTGTCAGTTGGTTGAGCAGATGGGCGAGTACTTCTCCATCCCATTCATTCTTAATGGGAAAAACATTTCGGAATTTCACACAGTTTTTCAAAGTCGGATCAAACAGCTGCATACAAGCACACCATTCCCAATTGGACTGAACATTCCGGAGCTGGAATTACACACTGTGAAATCACCAATAAAGTTATTTTGGTTAGGATACCAGTTCAATTTAGCCTTGCCAGAGAACAGACAGGCAGTGGGCCGACTCTGGAGGTGGACTGATCATGAATCCCGGTTCGGCTGAAAGTGTAGACGGTCATATTTGAACCTGCAGAGGCTTCATTAAACAGTCATACGGGAAGGTTTCATACTGTCGTTGATGTTCTGAGTGTGAATAAATAAACACGTCCTCTAGAGAGACACGATTACTGCTTATTTACTGAGGAAATAAAACATCCCCGGTGGAAATACTCTGTGGTATACTTAATTTAAGAGTACTTAGTATACTTCCTCACACTCGTGATTGTTGTTTTGAAAAAGTGCTATTTTCATATACTAACTTTGTACTTAGTGTACTAAATGGTCTAGCTTAGTGGATAACACCACTACCCGCCAGGAAGCCACCACCTCATGTGGGAGACTGGGGTTCGAATCCTGGTCTGGGTGACTATGCTGTGCTACACTAATAAGAGTCCTTGGGCAAGACTCCTAATACTACACTGGCCTCCCTGTAATATGATTAACCTCGTAAGTCGCTCTAGATAGGAGCGTCATCTAAATGTAACCATTACTGTAATAAACTTATACTTACATAGAACTAGTTCTACTTTTAAGTACATATTAACTACATAGTACAGTATTAGTATACCTATAACAAGTACACAGAAGTACACTAAAGTACTACTGAGGTAGCATTTACTTGTAAATTTGTAAATATAGCTCTTATTTGGCACATAAAACAATAAATGTACACAAAATATACAAATATACAAAAAACAATACAAAATTTACTTTCTAATATTAAAATATATTTCTAGTACATTAAAATAGAGCACAACTAAGGTACAGTAAGGTACAACTAAGAGAAAACATACTTATAATTATATGCATTTGTATTGTATGTATTGTATATTGTATATATTGCATATATATACTGATATACTGATTTATACTTCCTCTTCTCCATCAGTCAGCATTACATCCGTCAGTTTTCATGCATATTAAATAATTAATATATTGTATTTACCACACAAAACCATAATGCACCTGAAATGTACTTGCTGATATTGAAAAAAATGTGGTACATTAAATTACCCGTAATTTTTAATCTGGGAAAAGACGCGTGGACTGTGTAGGTCAAGTCATACTTCTACTTTTTGTGTTTTTAATATGTGAAAATAGAAAATGCACACTGTGATTATCAGGACATTGTGATATTTAAACGTTTCATTGTAGAAAATGTGTTACTAATATTTTCCTACGGTAGCGCCTACACTTTTAGCCATACTGGTGCATTCATATAGGTATATTTATCTACAGCTTTAAATGAACATATGAAACTCGTTTGGTCTGTTGCTCAGATTGAACTTTGGTACATTCACCAGCTGTTCTTTATGAGCGTAGCGGTTTTGGTGAAGATTAAAATAAAAATGCCATATTTAAATGTGTTTACTGCAGAGGGTCGGTTACTTATTTACACTTAGAAAATCAACAACAACAACAACAACAGTGTGTATGTTTACCCAGAGTCACCTAAACTGTAGACGTCAACTGACTTTAAAGAACACTGAACCCTGAACTACCTACTACACACTCGCAGCACTTTTCTATAATCATATGCAAGGCGGGTTTATGAACGGGTTTAGATTGAGGATATTAATGGTCATTAATTAGGACATACGCACCTTAACAGCATTAATTAGCTGTTACAATAGTCAAACCATTAAAACTGTAAACTTCAGTACATATTACCATACATCAGATATGACATATCTGTCTATCTATCTATCTATCTATCTATCTATCTATCTATCTATCTATCTATCTATCTATCTATCTATCCCTCTCTGTCTCCGGTAGTCATACTGACCACTTTATACACAATCAGATATGTGTTTGACTGTGTATACGACGTTACCAGTAACCCGAGTAATAATTTAAGCTGCTAGAGATCGTCATCAAACTTCTTCAGTCATTTTTTTATATTACAAGTGTTCAGAAATCTTATGCTTCTTATGCAAATGAGGCTTTATCTACTTAAATATTTACATTTATTTATTATGTAAGCTCATATCTTTGAAAGCAGCTGTGTATTTGTAATGCCTCCATAACCTGCCTATAATGTACGCAAATTTGTCCATATTTATTTTATGTGTGTCTAGTATGGTCTACCGGTTGTTTACGTGGACTCATCTGTAAGTTATAGCCGCAGCCAGGAGTCTGTAGAAAGCCAGACTCGTTCAGCTGTGCATGACCTATTGTTCAGTCTGAATGACAATAAAGTTCACTTTGACTTAAATATGCGCAAATTAGCATACACTTCCAGAACCGGACTCTGAACAGCCCAGGAGAAAAAAATTACTTTAAAGTTCTTTTTTTAATTGTAATTTTAAGTGTAAAGTTCCTTACACTCAGGATTACTGTACTGAAAGTGGGCTGTTTCCATACTTAGTATATTAAATATTATCATCAGTGATATTAAACATACACTTACATAGAACTAACTACTTAACTGTACTATTTTGGCACAAGTCTTAAATTCATTAAGTATATATTAAAGTATATTTCTAATAAATTAAAGTATACATGTATACTATACTATACTATACTATACTATACTATGTATTTTTAATAATTACACTTGAAATATCTATATTTTGCTCTTGTAAGTAGAAAAAACACAAGGTGCTTAAAATGTACTTGCTGGTATTTAAGTACAAATCTACTACATTAAAAAGAATGAAGAAAGTCAGATTCAAAATTCCTGGTTTATTTTGCTGACGTATTAGAATCGAAGTTTTTTTACAGAGGGGAATGTTTAGAATTTTAGATCTCTCTTTTCATTACTTTATAAATCAGAGAATACAGTCACCAGCCATAAAAACTCCCTTTTCTTGACATAAAGTGTTATATAACTCAGCGTATGAGCGATATACAATCAGTCTCCTGTGGGAGAACATTCCGAATACAGATACAGCTGGGAAATCTGGTGTATGCAGGTGCTACTGAAGTGCAGTGTTCTGGATCAGAGTGTGAATAAATAGTCTTTAGGGACACACTACCAGTCAAAAGTTTGGGTACACCCTCTAAACAGATGATCTTGAACACTCTACAGTCGTACACCTACCAGCTCCACCTGCTGAGAGTCTGAACCAGTCCATATCCTGCTACACCACATCTACTCCTGATGTAGAGAGTATGGTACTCCTCCATATCTCCACCTCTAATATATATTTAGTGGTGTAAAAACTTTGATCTCTGTTTTCAGGCACAGTGTAAAAGCTCTAGTTCTCCTTTCAGGTTAGTGAATATTCATGATGGACCGACCAATAGAATCGCTCCAAACCTGCTTAGTAATAAACCCTGTTCTATCAGCTCCACTGCAGGGTAAGGAAGCTGCTCCATCCTCCTGTACAGCTCCACTCTGGAGGGTTTAAGGTGGACTGTTTATTCCATTCTGGAGGGTTTTAAGGTGGACTGTAAAATTCCACTCTGGAGTGGTTTAAGGTGGACTGTATAATTCTACTCTGGAGTGGTTTAAGGTGGACTGTTTAATTCCATTCTGGAGGGGTTTAGGGTGGACTGTATAATTCCATTCTGGAGTGGTTTAAGGTGGACTGTATAATTCCACTCTGGAGTGGTTTAAGGTGGACTGTATAATTCCATTCTGGAGGGTTTTAAGGTGGACTGTATAATTCCATTCTGGAGGGGTTTAAGGTGGACTGTATAATTCCATTCTGGAGGGGTTTAAGGTGGACTGTATAACTCCATGAGTGCTAGTTTATAGTTTGGTACCTTCAGTTTTATTCTACAATACAGCTTTAAAATAAACTGAAGGAGAACCTGTTTTGAGGAGAACCTGCTATGAGAAGCCGGGTCTAAACGTCTGACTTGTAGTGTATGTGTTATAAAATTTCATGCATCATTTACAGAACTTCTAATAACATCATTATAGATCAACAACAATACAGAACGTCTAATAATAACAACGGCTATGTGCCACGCTAGTGCCCAACCTGCCTGGTGTGACTCGCCTTCACAGCTACACAGTTAAACGAGAAGAGCGAGAGGAAGAGAGCTCAAAGGACAGAAAGTCTCTGATGTTGTAAAAACATCTGCCAGACCCTCTGACTAAATTCTACCCCCTCAAACGACGATCTGATTATAACAGCGCTATCCGATTTCCTGGCGCGTGGCACTGTGCTGTCTTTGACACATGCATAACAGCGCGTAATACCTCCACCAGCACCAACAGCAGCTGGGATTGGATTTGGCATTACTTCATTATTTGCAAATGCTTAAAACTCTCTCTCTTACCAAAGGACCCATTTCCACCCAACTGACCCCCCCAGAGAGCTTCACAGAGGGGGCCCGGTTACTGTCTGGGGGGCTTATGATGTACATCTGATTACCTTTAGTCTGGGTCTAAACACACAGTACTACACACATCCCGGTGAATTCTCTCAGAGAACTACAGATGTTAGCTGGGCCAACTTCATGGAGGCATTAGACTGGAATTCCTAACGCTCGGTCATTTGACCTCGTCTCGTTATTTTGGTGGTTGGTGTTGAGTTAGTCTGTTCTACCTGGAAGCTTCGCGTCTGTCTTTCACTGACACCAAACAATAAACTGTCTTGGTGTCGTATCCTGCATCACCATCAACAACACCGAACTGATCTGGAGGCTCTAAGGCTTCTCCTCCTTTACAGCTCTAACGAAAGTCTCTACAACCGGCGACCCTCAAACATGAAGGTTCCCCATCGGCTCTTTGATCGAATGCACAGTTCTAGGAATTAGGTCTGTCATTGTTTTAGAACTGGTTTAGAACTTTTACAAGAACATTTGGTCCCATTTTAATTAAGTGCTTTTAATAACGGTAATTACACATGAACAACACATGCTACAACAATGTAACTACCACTGTTACAGTTTCCCACATCTTTCAGTAACTTGTGGCGTACCTCAGGGGTCTAGTTTAGGCCCACTCTTATTCTCCCTATCATCACTGTCCAGTGAAAAACATGTATCTCCACATTTTGTTGATTTTTACTTGTGTGCATTATTTGAACGCAGCAGCTGCTGTTTACACTGTGTGACAATTTCATGATGTACGCACCAACAGAAATAACCCAACTCTGCTTGTAAAAAAGTCTGGTTCCATTGACTTCCATTAAAGCTGAATGCGGTTTTTGCCCTCTCCTGTAAAGTCGCATTTTCATTTCACATCTCTCAAGTAAATGCACAGGTATGTAATTAATAATGTCCCAGGAAGAATAACCACTATTAACAAAAAAATAAAACAAACGTATTATTTAGAAAGAGGTTGTCTGCTGTTATTGTGTTAGTACCGTCACACTACATAATGCATTCAAGCCGACACTGGTAACAGTGTTGAAGCACTAGCAAAGTAATTGTAAGTAATTACATACTGAATAACAAAGTAATAATGTAAGTTATTACACATGTAATAACAAAGTACTAATGTAAGTTATTACACATGTAATAACAAAGTACCAATGTAAGTTATTACACATGTAACAACAAAGTACCAATGTAAGTTATTACACATGTAACGACAAAGTACCAATGTAAGTTATTACACATGTAATAACAAAGTACTAATGTAAGTTATTACACATGTAATAACAAAGTACTAATGTAAGTTATTACACATGTAATAACAAAGTACTAATGTAAGTTATTACACATGTAATAACAAAGTACCAATGTAAGTTATTACACATATAACAACAAAGTACCAATGTAAGTTATTACACATGTAATAAAAAAAGCACCAATGTAAGTTATTACACATGTAATAACAAAGTACCAAAGTAAGTTATTACACATATAACAACAAAGTACCAATGTAAGTTATTACACATGTAATAACAAAGTACCAATGTAAGTTATTACACATATAACAACAAAGTACCAATGTAAGTTATTACACATGTAATAACAAAGTACCAATGTAAGTTATTACACATATAACAACAAAGTACCAATGTAAGTTATTACACATGTAATAAAAAAGCACCAATGTAAGTTATTACACATGTAATAACAAAGTACTAATGTAAGTTATTACACACTGCCTTATAATGCTGGACAAGACTTCTGAAATACAATGGTCCAATATGATTACAAACACAGTTATGCTAGAATCTGCTGTTACACCTATCAAGATATATTTATGTAATTGGGTGAGGTAAATAGAAATTGATATACATGTGTAATTACACAAGCTGTAGTACCGTAATTCAGCTGTGACACTGGCTACATCCATAGTAGTTACATTGCTGTTGCATGTGTTGTTCATGTGTAATTACACAGTTATTATAAACAATATAAAATGGGACCAAACATTTTTAATGAACATTTGATTACATTTTTTTAAGGAAAGGTTCCTCTTATTACCAACCCTACATACAGTCAATGCAGGGAACATGAATCACATACCAGAGAGCAAGGACAAAATATATAAACTTTAATTCTATTATTATTCTAATATTCTAATATTTTATATGTTAGTTATTGGTCCTAATTGGGGAGCTCCACCAATTTTTCCAAACACTGTGCACAACTGCACGCACGAAATGATGTCAGCGAAGACACTTAGTATGCGGAAAAAAGGTGTGAAAAAATAAATGTCATGGAGAACCATTCACAGTGGTGGTGAAGGTAACCAGACGTCCCCCTCTAAAAGCTCCCTCACAGAAAGCTCCTACATGAGGTGGTTCTAAATACGCTGCCTGATGTCTGAGACGCTGTTTATGATAGTGTGGAGAAGATCTCAGCCTTAAACTCCATTCATGGTGGAGGGATACATGCTGCAGGGCGCTGTGAGGTCAAATAGTCCCCCAAAGAAACTTAGTATTTTCAGGTTTTCCATCATCAACATTCCATATCCACTCAGAACACACGTGTAGGTCCACTGGTGGTTTAACTAGTCAATAAAGTGTCTATATGTGTGTTCTAGACTTGGAGAACCCTGGTTCCCATCACCACCACTGTAACGAACATCTGAACACCACCACACACCAAACGCCCACTCCCAGTCTCTCTGTTTACATTTTCACTAGGGATGGATTAGCGACTGGGCCGCTGGGGTTAACGACTTGGGGCACCACGGACAACAAAGCCAGAGCTACAAAGACATTGGCTACATGCTATGAGTTTGAGCTTCCTCCAAAGCCGCTGGTGCCCAGGCCTAGCAAGACCATCCATCCGCCCATGATCCTATCCATCCGAATTCAGACCCTAAGATTCAGGTGAACAATCAGTGGAGTTCCTTCGTTCGGTTCAGAGGATAAGCAAGACCAGCGGGCCAGCTGCGGCACAGACCAAGGCAGAGCCTATAAGGAAGGTATTGGTGAGCTGATGTTGCCCAGAGCTTCTGAAGAGCGTATGTGTGTTTGGACTCACCCGAAGAAGACCAGCTGCAGAAAATTAAAAGACAGCAGAGGAGAATCAAGTGAGGCTGCATCTCTGTACACCTGGCACACTCTGAACACTCTGTCTCACTTTGACTCCACATTTCCTCGCTCACGCTGTGACCTCACAGTCAACCACCAAGTTTTTTTTTTCCGCTCTCAACTACGCAGTGAAGAGCAGACTTACCACAGGCCAGAAGACACAGCGACCTCAGCAATGCTCAGCTGAACCCCACAGTCAGAACAAAGCCCTGCAGCTTCAGCACTCATCCCTGGTCGTGTCTAACCACTTATCCTGGCCAGTGAGTTACATAGTGTGAAGGACAACTGATACATTCAGGAGCTACAGTTGAGATTTCAAGGAACCAGAGTTGGTATGACGTTTATTAGCCAGTAGAAGCAGACTGTTGCTGCTGTGAACAGAATTTTGTGGCAGCTTTACAGGAAAAAGAGGCCGATTTTTCACCTACATAGAAACTTAATGCCCCAAGACTCTTTCCCAAGCACGTTTGGATCAGTTTCAATAGTCCTAGACTACCACAAACTTTAGGACTCTGACTGTTATGCATTTTGAAACATGAAACTTAGCTCCAACTACATATAATAAGAATTAAACAGGCCCCATTATAGATCCCTGAGGAACCCCACAGCTAATGGTGGTAAAACCAGGTCCAGAAAGTAAGCACCCCCCCAGGACTTTGTTCTAACCCAACTATCTAGTGCCCCCTGATGCTGAAAGTTTAAGCTAGCTATAGAAACCAGGGGGTTGGAACAAAATCCTGGGCTGTATTATTACTTCCTGGACCTGGTTTTACCAGCATTAGCTGCGGTGTACCTCAGGGGTGTATATTAGGGCTTGTGTACTTCTCAATATATATAATTTAAGCTACACCTCATGTTATGAAATACAGGAGACGTTCTTAAGTGTTTCTTAATGTAGCACTATTAAAAAACTATCTAAACCACAAAGTATTGGGACATTAGAATTTAATAAAACTTAGAAATGCATGTACTTGTCCTGGAAACATACTACAGTGAGGACACAACACAGGAAACAGAAAGTAGTACCTGAGAAAAGCATTGACCGGCAACTGAACCAGTTCCCTGCTGCCCCCTGCAGGCTAACCCAGAGCGCAAGGCCTTGAAGCAAGGATGTAACGATCAACAGTGTCGAAACCAGAACTTACACATTCTAGAGGCTACAGATGCTGTGAGGACCCTTTCTGGATTTCTGCCCACATGGATCCCAGAAAAATGAGACCTGTATACAGACAGCATTTCGGAGTGCCATGGCTTTACTGAACAAATCACGGAGGGAAGAAAGTTTTGCTTTTCAGCCTTTTAGTGAAGATCTGTTCAGTTTCACCAGATTAGTATCTGAGAAGATATCATCAACCTGCACTGCAGAACCTCCAAGGTTAGGGAACCAGCCTTGGGACCAAAAGGTCACCGGCTCGACCCTATAATTAACAGTACCTGACTGAAGTGCCCTTGAGAAAGACACCTACCCCGGGCACTTTGGATAGGGTTGTGCTTACTGCCCCCTAGTGTGTGGATGTGGGTGTTTCACCGTACAGAAGGGTTCAATGCAGAGGACAAATTCCCATGTGTGCAAGCACAAAGGGTCAGTGCTCCCAAATTCTAAGGACCTGTGGGTTAGGTGACTAGTGCCACCATCCTGACCATCACGAGCTTTATTCACAGGTGCATTATAAAGGCCGTGTGGTTATTTACAATATAGAGGAGCTGACTTAGAGAAACTCAGCATTTCGTTTTACTGTAGTTCATTTCCATCCCTGAGCTCCACGCTGATGTTTAGGTGGGGTTATGTAGTAAGCGGAGAATTCATTCACATTTAGGCACGCTCCAAATGAGAAATGATGAAGACAGGGCCCCATTAAACTGGCCAGTCCCTCCCGCTACTAATACAGGAGAGCTCTGACTCAGATCTGACTCAGATCTCTCACTCAGATACACGATCAGATCAAAAGAGGTTCCTACATCCAGCAACGACGTGAGACGTGGAGAGGCCCTAATATAGATCTCTGGTGCACCCCACGGCTAACGGTGGCAGAAACACTTCCTGCCAGATCCCAGAGATTCCCATTAACCCCACAAGCGACGGCTTGAACACGGGCCTATTCCAGCTCCCACTGACCTTCGAAAACTTGTACCATGCACAGGTGGTCTTTAAAGGGCCAGGGTCTCTATGTTCAGCCCAATCAGGTTTATATAGAGGACACTATCATACATGTAGGAACAGGGACGGCTACTCTGCTGGAATTCTATCCTGAAACATTCCAGGCAGTCAAACAAGTCTTTCCTGTCCATTAACTGGTCCCTGTTTTCGAGGTACCAACACCGTTCCAGTTCTGGAATGTTCGGTCTGATCCGGAATGGTGTGCTTGTATACAGCGTTTCGATTTGACTTAGAGTTTTGGAAAAACTTTGTTAAATTTCAGAATTTAATATTCATTCCGAGCTTTGAAGATGGACATACAGACGGGACTAGATCATGTGATCCTTTCAGAGAGGGCTGTTTCTCCTGCACTGAACAGTAACACTGAAACACGTCCGGAGTCGGTCCGGCTGACTCCCTGGAGCCAAACCTGTCCTGTCCATGGAGGGAAACCAGAGGAGTCCTCTTCCTCCATCTTCACCTCCTGCTCTTCTCCTTCTGCACCCCTCTTCTCTTCAGCTCTACTGCTCCATTACTTTATCCTCCTCCGCTTCTCCTTTCTTCTCCAGCTCTCTTTCTCCTTCCACTCCTTCATTCCCCTCATCCAGCTCTTTATCCTCCTCTTCTCCTTTCTTCTCCATCTCTCTTTCTCCTTCCACTCGTTCATTCCCCTCATCCGGCTCTTTATCCTCCTCTTCTCCTTTCTTCTCCAGCTCTCTTTCTCCTTCCACTCGTTCATTCCCCTCATCCAGCTCTTTATCCTCCTCTTCTCCTTTCTTCTCCAGCTCTCTTTCTCCTTCCACTCGTTCATTCCCCTCATCCAGCTCTTTATCCTCCTCCTCTTCTCCTTTCTTCTCCAGCTCTCTTTCTCCTTCCACTCGTTCATTCCCCTCATCCAGCTCTTTATCCTCCTCTTCTCCTTTCTTCTCCATCTCTCTTTCTCCTTCCACTCGTTCATTCCCCTCATCCAGCTCTTTATCCTCCTCTTCTCCTTTCTTCTCCAGCTCTCTTTCTCCTTCCACTCGTTCATTCCCCTCATCCGGCTCTTTATCCTCCTCTTCTCCTTTCTTCTCCAGCTCTCTTTCTCCTTCCACTCGTTCATTCCCCTCATCCAGCTCTTTATCCTCCTCTTCTCCTTTCTTCTCCAGCTCTCTTTCTCCTTCCACTCGTTCATTCCCCTCATCCAGCTCTTTATCCTCCTCTTCTCCTTTCTTCTCCATCTCTCTTTCTCCTTCCACTCGTTCATTCCCCTCATCCGGCTCCTTATCCTTCTCTTCTCCTTTCTTCTCCAGCTCTCTTTCTCCTTCCACTCGTTCATTCCCCTCATCCGGCTCTTTATCCTCCTCTTCTCCTTTCTTCTCCAGCTCTCTTTCTCCCTCCACTCGTTCATTCCCTTCATCCAGCTTTTTATCCTCCTCCTCTCCTTTCTTCTCCATCTCTCTTTCTCCTTCCACTCGTTCCTGCTCCTCATCCAGCTGTTTCTTCTCCTCTTCTCCTTCTTTTCCTACATGCCTTGTTTCGTCTTCTCTCTGTTCCAGCTTTCTTTCTCCTTCCATTCTTTTGTTCCCCTCACCCAGCTCTTTATCCTCCACTTCTCCTTCTTCTCCTTCCTGCCTTGTTTGTTTATGCCTTTGCTCCAGCTTTGTTCCTTCTACCACTCGTTCGTTCCCATCATCCAGCAGTTTATCTTCCTCCTCTTCTCCTTCTTCTCCTTCTTGCCTTGTTAGTTCATCTCTCTCTTCCAGCCTTCTTTCTCCTTCCACTTGTTGGCTCCCCTCATCTAGCTGTCCTTCTCCTCCTGTTGGTTCTCCTCCCTCCATCAGCTCTCTTTCTTCTGCTTCTGCGTTCAGGAGGTTCCGTGTACCTTACAGACAGAAACACAGTCAGTTCTCAGATGTTCTGGTTCCATGAAGAACCACGTGCAGCATCGTCTCTAGATCCCAGCTAACAGGATGAGCAGCCCATGAGAGTTAACCAGGTTTAACTGGTGGGAGGAAATGATCCATATTCTACCCTTTCAGACAGACATATGTAAATGAGCTCTGATGTGATTGGACACATTAGTACACAGCATATAGACGAACTCAGATCCACCAAAACTGATAATACTGAACATGGTAAGATACTCGGGTTATGAAATGCTTATACTCTAACTTGTCCAGCAGGTGGCGCCAGGTGTGTGAAGTGCTCTGAAGTGCTCATTCCTGAACAGACCCACACTCAGCACTGACCAACACGGTCATGTGACCTCACAGCAATAAGAACGATAGCCAGATGGACAGGTAATGCAGATCAGTACTGAGACATCAGTCCCTCCAGTCCTAACGTGTCCTACTGAGACCGAGTCCTCATGTGATGATATGGATACTGGATGTTTCAGTCATCGTCCCTGGTGTACACACCGTGCTGGTCCAGCGTGGGTGCATGGTCCATGAAGAACTACCGCACTGGACCAGCACATACTGGTTTATAGTGGTGACGGGCACCCAACACCAGCGGTTAGTGTGCCGCCCTTGAGGTGCTGTGTATCCAACATGGTACCTGCTGTGACATCATGAACATAAACTCTCTGAGCACCAAAACAGGCCCGCTAAAGACTTTCACCCAAAGGCCTGTACCTGCAAACATGCACCGCTTTTAACCAGGGAGTAATCATCTCAGAGTCAAATCTGAGCAAGTTACAGTCACATAGTCGAGTGACACTGTGTTTTGAGCGGTCAGCTTAACACACTCATCATCAAAACTGTATCTACGCCAAAGACAGCTGCGCCCAGACGGAATCAGCACACAGGAATAAAACTTGGTGGGTAGGTTTGACTGATGGGCCATACTTTCTGGTTATGGTGACGGGCCTAATCTGCACCTGACTCACCCAAAAGCTATGATTGTCTTCCTGTTAGTGCCAGAACCACTACATGCACACAGACCGCTACCACGACTGTCCTTAACACCACGTCACCGTCACCAAACACTGCAGTGGTGTCGTACCAGACTGTCATGGAGTGACTCAGAATGGCAGCGGGTCATCTTCAGTGACGAGTCCCGCTTTAGTCTTGGTGGAGACGCCCAACGAATCCGTGTGTGGAGGCACCGTGGTCAGGGCCACATGTTCAGAGGGCCTGGAGTGACTCCACCCTTACCGCAAAACATGCAGGAACTGTGTGAGGATGTAAAGCCTACGTGCAGCCGTTATGTGTGGTACATGTTGTTGACTTAAGTTTGCTTAACATTACGTAACAATTGTCAATGTATTATTTCATGTTAGTCTGTCAACAAAGCGTAACTAGCTAAGAGCTATTTCAGAAATACAAATGGTAACGGCCTCGTCCCCGGTGCGTCTACAGGGTCATGGTAACCACATGTGGCAGTGTAAGCACAGTGTTACCAGCTCAACACTCTCAACATGCTGTTAATGTGTTACTGATGCTCTGATCAGAGATTATTAACCACAGATCTACGGAGGCAGCTAGCTGGATATTACCGAATCAACCGAGTGATTCTACAAGGCTAACACATTTGTTAGTAAAGCTGTCAGTCAGTGATCACATCTGTTACCTGTACATTCATCCACCTGGTCCTCAGGGAACTCACCTGGTTTTGGCTTTGGCCTTCTTTTGGGTTCTCGGTTTAGATAACACACCGCCAGCAGCAGAGTTATGAAGGGGAGACAGCGAAGGACGTAAATGGCTCCATCCTGCATGGTGACTGGATCTACACGCTCTGTTAAAATAGACACATTAAACATATTACTGTTTAAACCACAGAGAGAACCAGGCTTTAACACTAAGCTCACAGTGGAACCTCTCTCCATACTGCAGGAGATCAGGCCTGTACGCCTCACAGTCTGATTCCTGTCCCTGACTGGACATGACAGTCATATATGATCCATGTCCAGAGAACTCTTTCACTCACTCACCTTCTGTACTGGGTGACTTGTGGGAGTTCCCGTCCGTGTTCACTGTGTTTTATCGAGGCCTGTTTAAAATCACAGAGAAGCATGAATGTGTAAGTGTGTTAGTGCTAGTAAACCTAGTGAACCTCTGGTTTAAGATAATCTGTGTGTGTGTGTGTATATATGTACACACACACATAAACACATACACACACACATACATAAATAAACACACACACACACACACACACACACACACACATACATAAACACACACACACACACAAACATGCACAAGCACACACACATACACACACACACACACACACACATACACACATGCACAAGCACACACACACAAACATACATAAACACATACATACACACACACACACACACATGCACAAGCACACACACACACAAACATACATAAACACATACATACACACACACACACACACACAAACATGCACAAGCACACAACTGGGATAACATACATAGTTAAACACATAGATACATACTTCACATACAAGATGACTGGGATAACACACACGTGCAGATAACCTGGGACACACACGCAGACACACAAACACACACACACACATACATGAACACACACACACACACACACACACACTAATTACAGATAACCTGGAAAAACATGTTTTTGGAAATTAATTTGTAACATTTATTTGGTTCTTTATTCTTTCCCTGTTGATCAGCAATTGCAAATGTATTTATTCTTATTTGTTTTAGAATTTAGAGTCATGTTTATAAATCAATAATCATTTGTATAAAATACAGTACTTATAAGTACTTATCATATGCAGTGTGGGTCACAGTTATAGACGAGGAAATTTGAGGGACTTTCTGTAGCCACAAAGCTTGAAAACAAGTTCTTGCAGACCTTACTGGCTGTGTTACTCATTTGAGGCGTCACACAGGAATATGGATGTTCATGTTAGTGTTTAACATTACATTTTAATGTTAATGTCACAATAATTTATACAAAGCATTTCTGCATTATTTCTACTGGTATCAAACTCAGAGACACTTTACAGTTACACATTAACAGCAAGACACACACACACACACACACACACACACACACACATACATACATACATACATACATACACACACACATACACACATGCACACACACATGCACACACATAAACACACACACACACACACATACATAAACACACACACAAACATATACACACATACATAAACACACACACTACTACTACTACTAGCAGCAGTAGTAGTAATGATATTGGTAGTAGTAGTAATAGTAGTAGTAATAGTAGTGATAGTAATAGTGGTGGTAGTAGTAGTAGCAGTAGTATTAGTGATAGTAGTAGTAATAGTAGTAGTAGTGATAGTAATAATAGTAGTTCTAGTGATAGTAGTAGACGTAATAGTAGTATTAGCGATAGTAGTATTAATGATAGTAGTATTAGTGATAGTAGTAGTAGTAATAATAGTATCAGTGATAGTAGTAGAAGTAATAGTAGTATTAGTGATAGTCGTATTAATGATAGTAGTATTAGTGATATAAGTAGTAGTAATAGTAGTATTAGTGATAGTAGTAGTAATAGTAGTAGTAGTGATAGTAATAATAGTAGTTCTAGTGATAGTAGTAGTAATAGTAGTATCAGTTATAGTAGTAGAAGTAATAGTAGTATTAGTGATAGTAGTAGTAATAGTAGTATTAGCGATAGTAGTATTAATGATAGTAGTATTGGTGATAGTAGTAGTAGTAATAATAGTATTAGTGATAGTAGTGGTAGTAGTAACAGTAGCATTAGTGATATTATAGTAGTTATAGTAGTATTAGTGATAAGTAGTAGTAATAGTAGTATTAGTGATAGTCGTATTAATGATAGTAGTATTAGTGATTGTAGTATTAGTGATAGTAGTAGTGGTAATAGTAGTATTAGTGATAGTAGTAGTGATAGTAGTATTAGTGATAGTAGTAGTAGTAATTGTTTTAGTAATAGTAGTAGTAATAGTAGTAGTAATAGTAATAGTAGTAGTATTAGTGATAGTAGTAGTGGTAACAGTAGCATTAGCGATAGTAGTAGTAATAGTAGCATTAGCGATAGTAGTAGTAATAGTAATATTAGTGATATTAGTAGTAGTTATAGTAGTATTAGTGATATAAGTAGTAGTAATAGTAGTATTAGTGACAGTAGTATTAGTGATCGTAGTAGTAGTAATTGTAGTAGTAGTAGTAGTAGTATTAGTGATAGTAGTAGTAGTAATTGTAGTAGTAGTAATAGTAGTATTAGTGATAGTAGTAGTGGTAATAGTAGTATTAGTGATAGTAGTATTAGTGATAGTAGTAGTGATAGTAGTATTAGTGATAGTAGTAGTAATAGTAGTATTAGTGATAGTAGTAGTGGTAATAGTAGTATTAGTGATAGTAGTATTAGTGATAGTAGTAGTGATAGTAGTATTAGTGATAGTAGTAGTGATTGTAGTATTAGTGATAGTAGTAGTGATTGTAGTATTAGTGATAGTAGTAGTGATTGTAGTATTAGTGATAGTAGTAGTGATTGTAGTATTAGTGATAGTAGTAGTAGTAATTGTTTTAGTAATAGTAGTAATAGTAGTAGTAGTAGTAGCAGTAGCAGTAGCAGTAGCGGTAGCAGTAGTGGTACTAGTTGTATGCAGTATTAGTAGTAGTATTAATGTGAAGAGTGCCAGTTCTCGTCAGAACTTCTATTTTTGGTGTTTTAAACATATAGTTATAAAACATTAAGAACATCTGTGTGGTTAATTTGTACCAAATCAAAATGGTGTTTTATCATAATCCAGCCTTTCATGATCACATTAATCACGCTGAGCTGGATTTGATTAATAAAGTCACCGTTACTGTTCGACTGTCCTCGGTGATGAAACACACTGAGCGCGTTAGTGTAGTTTAAACATCAAAGTTCATCAGTTTATTATAAGCAGATTAAACAGGAAGCTGTTTAGACCTCAGCGTTCATCTCCACGGAAACTGCTCTGTTTAAGAAACAGCTACGTTCAGTCTGAGCTTGAGACCAGGAGAGTTTCTATACCGGCTGACTAGAACTGTCTAGACTCTGATCTTCACACAGCAGAGGATTCTCTGATCAGCATGAAGCTCTGAGTTCTGAGGAACAGTAAACTCAAACGAGCTACAGCTGAAGCCGTCTCCACCGTCTTCACACCTGCTGTTCTAGCACGCAGCTAAACATCCATCAAAATGAGTGACACGTCCTGTACAGAGAACAACCTGCTGACCCTTTCATGCACATCGGAGCATACTGGAAGAAATCACATCTAAATTAAAAGATTGTATATAAAAGTAAATGCTATATTTTCTGTTTTATTTCCCTCAGATATGATCAGTTCAGTGAATAAGCAGTGATTCTACTAATAATGTAAAAAGTGGTTTGTCGGTTCAAGCTTAAAAATAAGGTTGTGATTAAAAGCAATTAAAACTAGTTTAGTTGCTTTTTAACCCATAAAGTCATTTTATTTAATCTTTATTTATTTATTTTAAAATATATATATATATATATATATATATATATATATATATATATATATATATATATATATATATATATATATATATTTGAATGAATTAAGGTCTGAAAACGTATGAACTCACCCTTTTCTGCCGGGATGTCTACAGTGGTTCGTGTTCCATTCACCCTAGCCAGGTAAGGAATGTCCTGCGTAACTTCACAGATATACGATACCGTATCATTTCTACTGATGCTTCCTATGAATAGCGACGAGCAGTTATTCTTGACTTCTGTTTGAATGTGTTTATTACTCCTGATGACCGCAGCATGTTGGCCATCTCTGTACCACTTCACTTTCGCTCCAGTGATGGTTTTATTCCAGCAGCAGGTGATGGTAACAGAGTCCCCCTCCTTCACTGTGAATGCAGATGGAGTCTGAGTTACAGTAAAATCTGCCCTGAAATCCAGCTGAACTGAAAAACATACAACGAGATATCAGAAATATTAGATCAAAGAAAATATAATATTTAAAGTGAGAAGAATAAACACTCCTGATTCCTCCCATCGCTGAAAATGTCTAGTAACATTTAGTATTATATATAATAACAATTATAGATTTAAAATAAAATAAAAAAAATTAAATGTTGAACTAAAATCTCATTTAGGGTTATTAAATACCATAAGCGAGAAAAATCCTGTACACTGTAAACAAAACAAAGTTGTTTTAACTTTATAAAGTTAGTGTCCAGGCTGCCCTAAAGTCTTGAGCTTGAAATAATAACAGTAATAATCAATTTTTATTAATATGTTTATTAATACAATTTTTATTAAAACACAGATTCTTGTTGTGGTAATTTTCTCTTTGAAATTCGATTATCTTAAAATTTAAAGAGTAGCCTGCACACTAACTTATTTAAATTAAAACCACTTTTTGTTTTGGTTTTTTTGGTGGTGCCGTTTGACATCCTGTACATTCTTAATTCTGACATTTTCAACTTATTTAAGTGCTCAATTTATATTATAGAAAGCTATTGAAAAAATGAAGAAAAACTTAAAATTTAAATTTAACATATACATATTTTTATTTCATGTGAGACATATATTACAAATAATTCTTCAGTTTGTACATTACCATACCATGTACATTCTTATCAGAGAAGATGTTCAATTATAGATATAAAATTAATTTTACAATGAAAGTAAATTTACAGGAGAAGAAAAAATATTCTTAACTTTCTATAAAGGAGAAAGTAATAAGGTTTTATTTTAGTTTGGCCTGTTTCTCCTGATCCGCTCAGCATAAAATTCTAATATGGTGTAAAAAGCATTTTATTAAATCTGAGTAACAACAAAAACAAAATGTATTTGTTCAAAATTCACTGTTTTTTTAAACTTCATTTGTTTGAATGATAATACATTTTATAATAAACGGCCTATTTCAGTGTGTGTTGTTTTCTCCTTGTTGAGGAATTAACACTTTGAATTTTTTATTTTTTACTCGGCTTTAGCACAGCTAGAAGTTAATAATAATAATCAATAACTAATTTGGCAAATCATTACTGTATAATAGTAAAACAGTTAAATATAACATGGACCCCAGCATTATACTGTATAAAACATGGACCCCAGCATTATACTGTACCTTCACTGATCTCAAGCTACCTATATCAAAATGCTGAACACTAATAATACTAATAATACTACTAATAACTGCTAATATCACCATCATTACTGCTGATATCACCATCAGTACTGCTAGTATAACCATCATTACTGCTAGTATAACCATCATTACTGCTAATATCACCATCATTACTGCTGATATCACCATCATTAGTGCTAATATCACCTTCAGTACTGCTAATATCACCATCATTCCTGCTAATATCACCATCATTACTTCTAATATCACCATCATTACTTCTAATATCACCATCATTACTCCTAATATCACCATCATTACTGCTAATATCACCATCATTACTGCTAATATCACCATCATTACTGCTAATATCACTATTACTGCTAATATCACCATCATTACTTCTAATATCACCATCATTACTTCTAATATCACCATCATTACTCCTAATATCACCATCATTACTGCTGATATCACCATCATTACTGCTGATATCACCATCATTACTGCTAATGACTGTAAGGTCAGCGTGTTCAGATCATATCAGCACATGAAGGATGAACAGAAGCCGAGTGACGGGGTGAGATCAGGACAGTGCAGGACTGACGGTTTCTGGACTCACCGCAGGAACAGAAGCAGGTCATGGTCACAGCACAGAGCAGGACACAGAGCGGCCACATGTTCTAATGATGCCCAGCACGGTCTGAACTGCCTGCTACTGTTCACCAGACTCTCACAAAGACCTCCACACTGACCACAGCCGGCTCTCGTTCTCTGAAAGACTCGCCTTCTCCTTTTCCTCTACCTGCTGATTACCCCCTCGCCTCGTCTCACACATCAGGCCTCAAAGCCACAGAGCAGCTTTCTGTTCCTTCACTAAGCGCTCACACACTAGAGAGATGCACCATTGTTCTAGCTGGATCTAGCACTGCTGATGTTCTTACACTGTCTACTTCCTCCAGAAAGAACCGGAAAACCCCTCGTCTGGGTGAGTGACCTCATGGCCACAGCCACCAGCAGACGTGACTATATATACCGTGGTGCTTAAACGTTTGTAAAACCTTCGTAAGTTTCTATTTCCCTAAATTGATCTTTATCAGATTCCCACTACAAGTAGATACAGAGAACCTAATTCAATAAAAGAGGCTACATATTAGACTGGTGATTTATTTATTGAAGGAAGTGATCCAATATGTTCATATCTGTGAGGGTAAAAGTATGTGAACCTTTGCAGGGATTAGAAATTAATCTGAAGGTCAGAGTCAGGGTCAAGGGTTTTCACTTAATGGGATGATGGGATGCTTTTAAAGAACAGGTGAGACTAAAGTAGGTTTTGATGAGGGGTGTTATGTTTGGATAAATTAACTACAGTCCAGCATAAAGACCATATCCCATCTGTGAAACATGGTGGTGGTAGTATCAGGGTTTGGGTCTCTTGTACTGCACCTGTCTACAGTCAATACATGTAAATACTGTATATGATATAAACAGGTATAAAGGCAAAGAGTATATATATTCCATAAATGCAGCCAGTGAGTGTATATACTATACACACGTGTATATCATAAGTGCAGTCTATAAGTCTACCATGACATATATGTATATAACATCTTTCATTGTGATCTTTTGATATGGTTCACTCAAAACATGAATTATTGGCTATTATTAGCCACAACAGTTCACTTGTGTAGGTCTTAGCAATAAATAAATAAATCAATTACTGTTGTCTTACTGCATTATGGCACCCCCCTTTGGCCAGTCTGAGCAGTTGTGCTCATTTGAGCAGTAGGTTCAATATTACTTCTCTTCTACACTCCCTTATCCTCTAGGTAAAGATGAGCTGTGAAAATCTGATCTTCTACTTCAAGATAACCTGGGTAACCATTTCCTCTAGTTCTAGATAACCTGGGATAACAGTTTCCTCTAGTTCTAGATAACCTGGGATAACCATTTCCTCTAGTTCAAGATAACCTGGAATAATAGTTCCTCTAGTTCCAGACAACCTGGGGTAACCATTTTCTCTAGTTCTAGATAACCTGGGGTAACCATTTCCTGTAGTTCTAGATAACCTGGAACAAATATTTCCTTTAGTTCAAGATAACATGGGATAAACATTTCCTCTAGTTCTAGATAACCTGGGATAACCATTTCCTGTAGTTCTATTTAACCGGGGATAAACATTTCCTGTAGTTCAAGGTAACCTGGGATAATAGTTTCCTCAAGTTAAAGGTAACCTGGGATAAACATTTCCTCTACTTCCAGATAACATGGGATAAACATTTCCTCTAGTTCTAGACAACCTGGGATAACCATTTCCTCTAGTTCCAGATAACCTGGGATAACCATTATCTCTAGTTCCAGATAACCTGGGATAATAGTTTCCTCTAGTTAAAGGTAACCTGGGATAAACATTTCCTCTAGTTCTAGATAACCTGGGACACACATTTCCTCTAGTTCTAGATAACCTGGGATAAACATTTCCTCTAGTTCCAGATAACCTGGGATAACCATTTTCTCTAGTTCCAGATAACCTGGGATAATAGTTTCCTCTAGTTAAAGGTAACCTGGGATAAACATTTCCTCTAGTTCTAGATAACCTGGGATAACAGTTTCCTCTAGTTAAAGGTAACCTGGGATAAACATTTCCTCTAGTTAAAGGTAACCTGGGATAAACATTTCCTCTAGTTCTAGACAACCTGGGATAACCATTTCCTCTAGTTCCAGATAACCTGGGATAACCATTTTCTCTAGTTCCAAATAACCTGGGATAATAGTTTCCTCTAGTTAAAGGTAACCTGGGATAAACATTTCCTCTAGTTCTAGATAACCTGGGATAAACATTTCCTCTAGTTCTAGATAACCTGGGATAAACATTTCCTCTAGTTCCAGATAACCTGGGATAAACATTTCCTCTAGTTCTAGATAACATGGGATAAACATTTCCTCTAGTTCTAGATAACCTGGGATAAACATTTCCTCTAGTTCAAGATAACCTGGGATAAACATTTCCTCTAGTTCTAGATAACCTGGGATAACCATTTCCTCTAGTTCAAGATAACCTGGGACACACATTTCCTCTAGTTCTAGATAACCTGGGATAAACATTTCCTCTAGTTCTAGATAACCTGGGATAAACATTTCCTCTAGTTCTAGATAACATGGGATAAACATTTCCTCTAGTTCTAGATAACCTGGGATAAACATTTCCTCTAGTTCAAGATAACCTGGGATAACCATTTCCTCTAGTTCTAGATAACCTGGGATAACCATTTCCTCTAGTTCTAGATAACCTGGGATAACAGTTTCCCCTAGTTAAAGGTAACCTGGGATAAACATTTCCTCTAGTTCTATTTAACCTGGGATAAACATTTCCTGTAGTTCAAGATAACATGGGATAACCATTTCCTCTAGTTCTAGATAACCTGGGATAACCATTTCCTCTAGTTTTAGATAACCTGGGGTAACCATTTCCTGTAGTTCTAGATAACCTGGAATAAATATTTCCTTTAGTTCAAGATAACATGGGATAAACATTTCCTCTAGTTCTATTTAACCTGGGATAACCATTTCCTCTAGTTCTAGATAACCTGGGATAACCATTTCCTCTAGTTCAAGATAACCTGCGATAACCATTTCCTCTAGTTCTAGATAACGTGGGATAACCATTTCCTCTAGTTCAAGATAACCTGGGATAACAGTTTACCCTAGTTAAAGGTAACCTGGGATAAACATTTCCTCTAGTTCTAGATAACCTGGGATAACCATTTCCTCTAGTTTTAGATAACATGGGGTAAACAATTTTCTGTAGTTCTAGATAATCTGGAATAAATATTTCCTTTAGTTCAAGATAACATGGGATAAACATTTCCTCTAGTTCTAGATAACCTGGGATAACCATTTCCTCTAGTTCAAGATAACCTGGGACACACATTTCCTCTAGTTCTAGATAACCTGGGATAAACATTTCCTCTAGTTCCAGATAACCTGGGATAAACATTTCCTCTAGTTCTAGATAACATGGGATAAACATTTCCTCTAGTTCTAGATAACATGGGATAAACATTTCCTCTAGTTCTATTTAACCTGGGATAAACATTTCCTCTAGTTCAAGATAACCTGGGATAACCATTTCCTCTAGTTCAAGATAACCTGGGATAACCATTTCCTCTAGTTCTAGATAACCTGGGATAATAGTTTCCTCTAGTTAAAGGTAACTTGTGATAAACATTTCCTCTAGTTCTAGATAACCTGGGACACACATTTCCTCTAGTTCTAGATAATCTGGGATAAACATTTCCTTTAGTTCAAGATAACATGGGATAAACATTTCCTCTAGTTCTAGATAACCTGGGATAAACATTTCCTCTAGTTCTAGATAACCTGGGATAAACATTTCCTCTAGTTCTAGATAACCTGGGATAACCATTTCCTCTAGTTCTAGATAACCTGGGATAACCATTTCCTCTAGTTCAAGATAACCTGGGATAACCATTTCCTCTAGTTCAAGATAACCTGGGATAACCATTTCCTCTAGTTCTAGATAACATGGGATAAACATTTCCTCTAGTTCTAGATAACCTGGGATAAACATTTCCTCTAGTTCAAGATAACCTGGGATAACAGTTTCCTTTAGTTCCAGATAACCTGGGATAAACATTTCCTCTAGTTCTAGATAACCTGGGATAACCATTTCCTCTAGTTTTAGATAACCTGGGGTAACCATTTCCTGTAGTTCTAGATAATCTGGAATAAATATTTCCTTTAGTTCAAGATAACATGGGATAAACATTTCCTCTAGTTCTAGATAACCTGGGATAACCATTTCCTCTAGTTTTAGATAACCTGGGATAACCATTTCCTCTAGTTCTATTTAACCTGGGATAAACATTTCCTCTAGTTCTAGATAACCTGGGATAAACATTTCCTCTAGTTCTAGATAACATGGGATAAACATTTCCTCTAGTTCTATTTAACCTGGGATAAACATTTCCTCTAGTTCAAGATAACCTGGGATAACAGTTTCCTCTAGTTAAAGGTAACCTGGGATAAACATTTCCTCTAGTTCTAGATAACCTGGGATAAACATTTCCTCTAGTTCTAGATAACCTGGGATAACAGTTTCCTTTAGTTCCAGATAACCTGGGATAAACATTTCCTCTAGTTCTAGATAACCTGGGATAAACATTTCCTCTAGTTCAAGATAACCTGGGATAACCATTTCCTCTAGTTCTAGATAACATGGGATAAACATTTCCTCTAGTTCAAGATAACCTGGGATAACCATTTCCTCTAGTTCAAGATAACCTGGGATAACCATTTCCTCTAGTTCTAGATAACCTGGGATAATAGTTTCCTCTAGTTAAAGGTAACTTGTGATAAACATTTCCACTAGTTCTAGATAACCTGGGATAAAACATGATTTTAGTTCAAAAATGTGAAAAGAAAAAAGACGGCAATGAATGACGGCTTGAATCATGGTTACTAACCTCAAAGAATTTGTACTTAAGCTTGCTTGTTGCTTACGGTCATACCACGCTGAGAACGCCCGATCTCGTCTGACCTCGGAAGCTTAGCGGCTTAGTACCTGGTTGGGAGGCTGCTTGGGAATACCAGGTGCTGTAAACTTTTTAGCCGAACTTGTATTTTGACAGCCTTAATGAAGCGCAATGGAAAACATGATTTTAGTTCAGAAATGTGAAAAAAAAAGCTGTCAATGAATGACGGCTTAAATCATGATTACTAACCTCAAAGAATTTGTACTGAAGCTGTGTTGGCACTTGCGGTCATACCATGCTGAGAACGCCCGATCTCGTCTGATCTCAGAAGCTCCGCGGCATAGGGCCTGGTTAGTTCCTGGATGGGAGTCTGCTTGGGAATACCAGGTGTTGTAATGTTTTGAGCCGAACTTGTATTTTGACAGCCTTAATGAAGCGCAATGGAAAACATGATTTTAGTTCAGAAATGTGAAAAAAAAAAAGCCGGCAATGAATGACGTCTTGAATCATGGTTACTCACCTCAAAGAATTTATCTTTAAGCTTGCTTGTTGCTTACGGTCATACCATGCTGAGAACGCCCGATCTCATCTGATCTCGGAAGCTTAGCGGCATAAGGCCTGGTTAGTACCTGGATGGGAGTCTGCCTGGGAATACCAGGTGTTGTAAGGTTTTGAGCCGAACTTGTATTTTGACAGCCTTAATGAAGCGCAATGGAAAACATGATTTCAGTTCAAAAATGTGAAAAAAAAAAGCCGTCAATGAATGACGGCTTGAATCATGGTTACTAACCTCAAAGAATTTGTACTGAAGCTCACTTATTGCTTGCGGTCATACCACGCTGAGAACGCCCGACCTCGTCTGATCTCGGAAGCTTAGCGGCATAGGGCCTGGTTAGTACCTGGATGGGAGTCTGCCTGGGAATACCAGGTGTTGTAAGGTTTTGAGCCGAACTTGTATTTTGACAGCCTTAATGAAGTGCAATGGAAAACATTATTACAGTTCAAAAATGTGAAAAAAAAAAGCCGTCAATGAATGACGGCTTAAATCATGGTTACTATCCTCAAAGAATTTGTACTGAAGCTGGGTTGGCACTTACGGTCATACCATGCTGAGAACGTCTGATCTCGGAAGCTTAGCGGCATAGGGCCTGGTTAGTACCTGGATGTGAGTCTGCTTGGGAATACCAGGTGCTGTAAGCTTTTGAGCCGAACTTGTATTTTGACAGCCTTAATGAAGCGCAATGGAAAACATGATTTTAGTTCAGAAATGTGAAAAAAAAAAAGCCGTCAATGAATGACGGCTTGAATCGTGGTTACTAACCTCAAAGAATTTGTCTTTAAGCTTGCTTGTTGCTTACAGTCATACCATGCTGAGAACGCCCGCTCTCGTCTGATCTCGGAAGCTTAGTAGCATAGGGCCTGGTTAGTACCTGGATGGTAGGCTGCTTGGGAATACCAGGTGCTGTAAGCTTTTGAGCCGAACTTGTATTTTGACAGCCTTAATGAAGCGCAATGGAAAACATGATTTTAGTTCAAAAAATAGAAAAAAAAGCTGTTAATGAATGACGGCTTAAATCATGGTTACTATCCTCAAAGAATTTGTGCTGAAGTTGGGTTGGCACTTACGGTCATACCATACTAAGAACGCCTGATCTCGTCTGATTTCGGAAGCCACGCAGCATAGGGCCTGGTTAGTACCTGGAAGGGAGACTGCTTGGGAATACCAGGTCTTGTAAGGTTTTGAGCCGAACTTGTATTTTGACAGCCTTAATGAAGCGCAATGGAAAACATGATTTTAGTTCAGAAATGTAAAAAAAAAAAAGCTGTTAATGAATGACAGCTTGAATCATGGTTACTAACCTCAAAGAATTCGTGCTGAAGCAGGGTTGTCGCTTACCGTCATAGCATGCTGAGAATGCCCGATCTCGTCTGATCTCGGAAGCTATGTGGCATAGGGCCTGGTTAGTATCCGGGAGGGAGACTGCTTGGGAATACCAGGTGTTGTAAGCTTTTGAGCCGAACTTGTATTTTGACAGCCTTAATGAAGCGCAATGGAAAACATGTTTTTAGTTCAGAAATGTGAAAAGAAAAAAGCCGGCAATGAATGACGGCTGGAATCATGGTTACTAACCTCAAAGAATTTGTACTTAAGCTTGCTTGTTGCTTACGGTCATACCACGCTGAGAACGCCCGATCTCGTCTGATCTCGGAAGCTTAGCGGCATAGGGCCTGGTTAGTACCTGGTTGGGAGTCTGCTTGGGAATACCAGGTGCTGTAAGCTTTTGAGCCGAACTTGTATTTTGACAGCCTTAATGAAGTGCAATGGAAAACATGATTTTAGTTCAGAAATGTGAAAAAAAAAAGCCGTCAATGAATGACGGCTTGAATCATGGTTACTAACCTCAAAGAATTTGTCCTTAAGCTTGCTTGTTGACAACGGTCATACCACGCTGAGAACGCCTGATCTCAGAAGCTACGCGGCATAGGGCCTGGTTAGTACCTGGATGGGAGTCTGCCTGGGAATACCAGGTGCTGTAAGCTTTTGAGCCGAACTTGTATTTTGACAGCCTTAATGAAGCGCAATGGAAAACATGATTTCAGTTCAAAAATGTGAAAAAAAAAAAGCTGTCAATGAATGACGGCTTAAATCATGGTTACTAACCTCAAAGAATTTGTACTGAAGCTGGGTTGGCACTTACGGTCATACCGTACTGAGAACGTCCGATCTGGTCTGATCTCGGAAGCTACGCGGCATAGGGCCTGGTTAGTACCTGGGAGGGAGACTGCTTGCTAATACCAGGTGCTGTAAGGTTTTGAGCCGAACTTGTATTTTGACAGCCTTAATGAAGCGCAATGAAAAACATGATTTTAGTTCAAAAATCTGAAAAAAAAAAGCAGTCAATGAATGACGGCTTGAATCATGGTTACTAACCTCAAAGAATTCGTGCTGAAGCGGGGTTGTCGCTTACCGTCATACCATGCTGAGAACGCCCGATCTCGTCTGATCTCGGAAGCTTAGCGGCATAAGGCCTGGTTAGTACCTGGATTGGAGACTGCTTGGGAATACCAGCTGCTGTAAGCTTTTGAGCCAAACATGTATTTTGACAGCCTTAATGAAGCGCAATGGAAAACATGATTTTAGTTCAAAAATGTGAAAAAAAAAAAGCCGTCAATGAATGACGGCTTGAATCATGGTTACTAACCTCAAAGAATTTGTACTGAAGCTGGGTAGGCACTTACGGTCATACCGTGCTGAGAACGCCCAATCTCGTCTGATCTTGGAAGCTACGTGGCATAGGGCCTGGTTAGTACCTGGATGGGAGACTGATTGGCAATACCAGGTGCTGTAAACCTTTTAGCCGAACTTGGATTTTGACAGCCTTAATGAAGCGCAATGGAAAACATGATTTTAGTTCAGAAATGTGAAAAAAAAAAAGCCGGCAATGAATGACGTCTTGAATCGTGGTTACTCACCTCAAAGAATTTGTCTTTAAACTTGCTTGTTCCTTACGGTCATACCATGCTGAGAACGCCCGATCTCGTCTGATCTCGGAAGCTTAGCGTCATAGGGCCTGGTTAGTAGCTGGATGGGAGTCTGCCTGGGAATTCCAGGTGCTGTAAGCTTTTGAGCCGAACTTGTATTTTGACAGCCTTAATGAAGCGCAATGGAAAACATGATTTTAGTTCAGAAATGTGAAAAAAAAAAGCCGTCAATGAATGACGGCTTAAATCATGGTTACTAACCTCAAAGAATTTGTACTTAAGCTGGCTTGTTGCTTACAGTCATACCACGCTGAGAACGCCCGATCTCGTCTGATCTCGGAAGCTTAGCGGCATAGTGCCTGGTTACCAACCTGGTTGGGAGTCTGCTTGGGAATACCAGGTGCTGTAAACTTTTGAGCCAAACTTGTATTTTGACAGCCTTAATGAAGCGCAATGGAAAACATGATTTTAGTTCAAAAATGTGAAAAAAAAAAAGCCGCCAATGAATGACGGCTTGAATCATGGTTACTAACCTCAAAGAATTTGTACTGAAGCTGGGTAGGCACTTACGGTCATACCGTGCTGAGAACGCCCAATCTCGTCTGATCTCGGAAGCTACGCGGCATAGGGCCTGGTTAGTACCTGGATGGGAGACTGATTGGGAATACCAGGTGCTGTAAACCTTTTAGCCGAACTTGGATTTTGACAGCCTTAATGAAGCGCAATGGAAAACATGATTTTAGTTCAGAAATGTGAAAAAAAAAAAGCCGGCAATGAATGACGTCTTGAATCGTGGTTACTCACCTCAAAGAATTTGTCTTTAAACTTGCTTGTTCCTTACGGTCATACCATGCTGAGAACGCCCGATCTCGTCTGATCTCGGAAGCTTAGCGTCATAGGGCCTGGTTAGTAGCTGGATGGGAGTCTGCCTGGTAATTCCAGGTGCTGTAAGCTTTTGAGCCGAACTTGTATTTTGACAGCCTTAATGAAGCGCAATGGAAAACATGATTTTAGTTCAGAAATGTGAAAAAAAAAAGCCGGCAATGAATGACGGCTTAAATCATGGTTACTAACCTCAAAGAATTTGTACTGAAGCTCGCTTATTGCTTGCGGTCATACCACGCTGAGAACGCCCGTTCTCATCCGATCTCGGAAGCTACGCGGCATAGGGCCTGGTTAGTACCTGGAAGGGAGTCTGCCTGGGAATACCAGGTGCTGTAAGCTTTTGAGCCGAACTTGTATTTTGACAGCCTTAATGAAGCGCAATGAAAAACATGATTTTAGTTCAAAAATCTGAAAAAAAAAGCCGTCAATGAATGACAGCTTGAATCATGGTTACTAACCTCAAAGAATTCGTGCTGAAGCTGGGTAGGCACTTACGGTCATACCGTGCTGAGAACGCCCAATCTCGTCTGATCTCGGAAGCTACGTGGCATAGGGCCTGGTTAGTACCTGGATGGGAGTCTGCCTGGGAGTACCAGGTGCTGTAAGCTTTTGAGTCGAACTTGTATTTTGACAGCCTTAATGAAGCGCAATGAAAAACATGATTTTAGTTCAAAAATCTGAAAAAAAAAGCCGTCAATGAATGACAGCTTGAATCATGGTTACTAACCTCAAAGAATTTGTACTGAAGCTGGGTTGGCACTTACGGTCATACCGTGCTGAGAACGCCCGATCTCGTCTGATCTCGGAAGCGTAGCGGCAAAAGGCCTGGTTAGTACCTGGATTGGAGACTGCTTGGGAATACCAGGTGCTGTAAGCTTTTGAGCCGAACTTGTATTTTGACAGCCTTAATGAAGCGCAATGGAAAACATGATTTTAGTTCAAAAATGTGAAAAAAAAAAAAAAAGCCGTCAATGAATGACGGCTTAAATCATGGTTACTAACCTCAAAGAATTTGTACTTAAGCTGGCTTGTTGCTTACAGTCATACCACGCTGAGAACGCCCGATCTCGTCTGATCTCGGAAGCTTAGCGGCATAGTGCCTGGTTACCAACCTGGTTGGGAGTCTGCTTGGGAATACCAGGTGTTGTAAGGTTTTGAGCCGAACTTGTATTTTGACAGCCTTAATGAAGCGCAATGGAAAACATGATTTTAGTTCAGAAATGTGAAAAAAAAAAGCTGTTAATGAATGACGGCTTAAATCATGGATAATAACCTCAAAGAATTTGTACTTAAGCTTGCTTATTGCTTACGGTCATACCACGCTGAGAACGCCCGATCTCGTCTGATCTCGGAAGCTTAGCGGCATAGGGTCTGGTTAGTACCTGGATGGGAGTCTGCCTGGGAATACCAGGTGCTGTGAGCTTTTGAGCCGAACTTGTATTTTGACAGCCTTAATGAAGCGCAATGGAAAACATGATTTTAGTTCAGAAATGTGAAAAAAAAAAGCCGTCAATGAATGACGGCTTAAATCATGGTTACTAACCTCAAAGAATTTGTACTGAAGCTGGGTTGGCACTTACGGTCATACCATGCTGAGAACGCCCGATCTCGTCTGATCTCGGAAGCTACGCGGCATAGGGCCTGGTTAGTACCTGGATGGGAGTCTGCCTGGGAATACCAGGTGCTGTAAGCTTTTGAGCCGAACTTGTATTTTGACAGCCTTAATGAAGCGCAATGGAAATCATGATTTTAGTTCAGAAATGTGAAAAAAAAAGCTGTCAATGAATGACGGCTTAAATCATGGTTACTAACCTCAAAGAATTTGTCCTTAAACTTGCTTGTTGACAACGGTCATACCACGCTGAGAACGCCTGATCTCAGAAACTACGCGGCATAGGGCCTGGTTAGTACCTGGGAGGGAGACTGCTTGGGAATACCAGGTGTTGTAAGGTTTTGAGCCGAACTTGTATTTTGACAGCCTTAATGAAGCGCAATGGAAAACATGATTTTAGTTCAAAAATCTAAAAAAAAAAGCCGTCAATGAATGACGGCTTAAATCATGGTTACTAACCTCAAAGAATTTGTACTTAAGCTTGCTTGTTGCTTACGGTCATACCACGCTGAGAACGTCTGATCTCGAAAGCTACGCGGCATAGGGCCTGGTTAGTACCTGGATGGGAGTCTGCCTGGGAATACCAGGTGCTGTAAGCTTTTGAGCCGAACTTGTATTTTGACAGCCTTAATGAAGCGCAATGAAAAACATGATTTTAGTTCAAAAACCGGAAAAAAAAAAGCCGTCAATGAATGACAGCTTGAATCATGGTTACTAACCTCAAAGAATTCGTGCTGAAGCGGGGTCGTCCCTTAACGTCATACCATGCTGAGAACGCCTGATCTCGTCTGATCTCGGAAGCTTAAGAGCATAAGGCCTGGTTAGTACCTGGATTGGAGACTGCTTGGGAATACCAGGTGTTGTAAGGTTTTGAGCCGAACTTGTATTTTGACAGCCTTAATGAAGCGCAATGGAAAACATGATTTTAGTTCAAAAATGTGAAAAAAAAAAAGCCGGCAATGAATGACGGCTTGAGTCGTGGTTACTAACCTCAAAGAATTTGTACTGAAGCTGGCTTATTGTTTACGGTCATACCACGTGTAACCCATATGAAATATGGAGCTACTAGAGCCCCATATATCATTTAGAAGTGAAATAGCTTGCAGCTTTCTAAAGAGGGCGCTATACACTGTCTGTGCGTCTATAGGAGCAGAAGAAATGGGTTCTGTCGTTTTTTCTTTTACTGATGGAAGAGCCATGTGTGCAGGGTGCTCCAACAGCTGAAGGATTTACGGCACAAAAATATTGCATAAAACCCCTTAAAAGTTTAATATTGTCACATATTGAGGATAATAAGCTGTTCTTATGTCAGTATTTCAGCTGTAAGCCCTGAAGAGAAGCAGTTTTCACCATGATTTTGGAGCGTTTGAAAGGAGCTTCCGGTGAGTTTTTTGCGCTAGCTTAGCTAACCTCTGAAGGGAGAGTGTACACCCTGCTGTATATAAATTTAGATGCTTTTCAGAGGAACGAGGGGGAAATAAATAACCAGTCGGAGATTATGGAAGGTGTATTGGCCACCGGTGTAAAATGCACTAAGGTGATGTTTAATCCTAGCCGAGGCTAACCGCTTAAACCGAAGCTAAGCCGCTAGCCGAGGCTTAAACCGCTAGCTAGCTCTACTTCCGCATTGGGGTTAGGACATGGCACTGTTAGCCTGGTGAAGCCTTACAGAGGCAGTACATGTATTCCTGTTAACTTTTATAACAGTTGTTTTGTTGAATTGATGTACTTTTGATGGGTTGTAATGTAAATATGGTCGTTGTTGAATATGTTTGAACCATAAGAATGTGCACTTTAAATAAGTACAGCTTATGGGTTTACTAAAATGGAGGGTAAAAGGGACAAAAAAGTACTAGTTACAGGATTAAAACACAGGATAAAGAAAAACAGTAATTGCATTGTTTTTTATATGATATTATTGATTAATATGTTTTATGATAAAATATTGAAATTAGTGGTAGGTGATGTATGGTAATTCCTACATAAATAGTAATGTTCATGTGAGTGTTTTAAAAAGCCAAGTATACCATTAGTTTGTTGTAACTCGTTGTCCTACAAACCGGATTCCAAAAAAAGTTGGGACACTTAAACAAATTGTGAACTAAATGCAATGATTGTGGAGGTGCCAACATCTAATAGTTTTATTCAGAATAGAACACAAAATCACAGATCAAAGGTTTAAAACTGAAGAGAATGTAACATTTTAAGGGAAAAATATGTTTGTTTCAAAATTTCATGGCATCCACAAATCCCAAAAAAGTTGGGACAAAGGCCATTTTTTACCACTGTGTGGCATCCCCCCTTCTTTCTTTACAAACTCTAAACAGACGTCTGGGGACAGAGGAAGACCAGTTCTCTCAGTTTTAGAAATAGGAATGCCTCTCCCATTTCGATGTCTAATACAGGCCTCTACTGTTCAATCGTCTCGGGCCTTCTTTGTCGCACCTATCCTCTTTATGATGCGCAAATGTTCTCTATAGGTGGAAAAGATCTGGGACTGCAGCTTGGCCATTTCAGGTACACGGATCCTTCTCCCTACGTAGGCCATGATGTTGTGAATGCTTACAGAATGTGGTCTGGCATTATCTTGTTGAAAAATTGCAGGGTCTTTCCCTGAAGAAGATGACGTCTAGACGGGAAGCATATGTTGTTCTAGAACCTGAACATAGTTTCTTCTGCATTAATTGGTGCCGTTCCATGACATGCAACGCTTGCCCATGCCACAAGCACTCATGCAACCCCACACCATCAGTGATTGCAGGGCTTCTGAACGGAGCGTTGATAAACAACTTGGGTTATCCTTGGTACTCTCTGGGCGGGATGACATGGCGTCCCGTGTTCTATAAAGAAACTTCAAATCGTGAATCATCTGAACCCACAGAACAGTCTTCCATTTTGCCACACTCTCCATTTTTAAAAGACCCCTGTCCCAGTGCAAACGTCTGGAGCTTGTGGAGCTTGCTTAGAAATGGCATTCCTATTTTCACTGTAGAGTTTCAGCTGGAAACGGTGGCATTGCACTGCTGGATTGTGTTTCACTGACAATGCATTCTGTTATTTCCTTGGACATTGGCATTCCTGTCTGAGGTGCCAGTGGGTATAGGGCCTGGAGATCACGGAGCATCCAGTATAGAGTTAAACGGCCTCTGACCCTTACGCACACAGCGAAATTGTTCCAGATTCTCTGAAATCTTTTGATGATGTTATGCACGGTTTGTTGATTGATAATTAAAAAGTCTTGCCTATTTTACGCTGGGTAAACACCATTCTGGTAGTCTTGGTCTCTTTTCTGCGCAAACAATGGTGGAATTGGTGGTCCTTTGTAGCATCTTGGCTTCAGAGAGACACTGACATACTGAGCTCTTTTTTATACCCAATCATGTTGTCAATTGGACCTAATTAATGTTTTAAGTGGTCTTCCAGCTGTTCAATTACATGACTTCAAATTCCTTTTTCCATTCACTTTGAAAGTTTGGGACCTTGTTTTTACAGAGAGAGACCGGAAAACCTAATGAAAGTGGAACATTCATCGCAAAAGGCTTCATTTAGCAGGAATAAGTGAGCAGTGGCCTATTAACTATAACACATGCTTGACTAAACACTGTTAACACTGGCCTTTAGGACATACAGAGTGTCAAAGATTTTCTGCAGTGTACGCTTATTATAACCAGTAACTTCCCACCCAGAAACTGCCATATTGTGTTTACATACAACAAGTTTGTGACAGGCTTATGTCCGGTGGGTGTTAAGTACTCGTTGGTACCACTTGAGTGCTTGTGTAGTACGTGTAACTGTGGCTGAAATGCTGTGAAATGGATTTGTGGGATAAATATTAGAGGAGGATCTGCAGTGTAGAGGTATTTTTACATAACTGGTTGATGGGTGTATGAGTGTGTGGCTGTGAGATACAGTCATCATGTGTTTCATGAAAAGGTCTTATGGAAATAATATGGGAAGTGAAGATCGTGGGTTGCCACGAATACTGGAGGATTGCTGAGTTCTGTCAGTACTCAACTGACCCCCTCCTGGGTGCAGACTCAGGAGACCGGCTCTGGCTTTAATGGTGGGTTTGACGAGACAGAGCAGAGTGAAAGAGTTGTTGAGTTTTAGGTGTGGCTGTTATGGACTCAGGTATACTGCTCTGGCTTGAATGGTGGGTTTGAGAGACAGAGCAGAGTGAGAGTTGTGGAGTTCAGGTGTGTGTTATTGACTCCAGGATACTGGGCTGGCTTTATGGTGGGTTGAGGACAGAGCCAAAGTGTTGAGTTTAGGTATGGGGTTATGGCCTAAGACATGTTAGAGTCACAGTTGTTGTTTGGTGTGAATGTGTTCAGGTCGGGGTGCTGGCAGGTTGTGTGTTTTGGGTAAGTGGCCCGTGGGAGTATTGTGTAAAGGGTAAGTAGGGGAAACAGTGCCTGCTTCAGAACTGTAAGTAAGCCTGTTTTATGATTACAATTGGCTCCGTAGGCGGGAGATCTATCTAGGAGCTGTGCGGCCATGTGACCATGTTTGTCCATAACGGGGGCCAGTAGTGTAGAGACAGCTGTGGTGTGAGGAACCGACATGAAAGGTAATGTGAATCAATAGTGTGGAATAAGTGAAAGGATGTTGTTTTCGTGACTTTGAAAACTGTAATGGCAAATAAAGCAGTTTCAGTGAAGCTTTTGTGAGTCCGAGTATGTAGTCTAAATCAGTATGCAGTGTGATGGTGATGTTTGGGCTGTGTATGAATACATTAGGGTGTGTATATAATGAATTATTTATTACTGTAAGTCCTAGGATGGCACATACGGACTTAGCGTGATTGAGAATTGGCGCTTTCTGTGCTGGGTCATTTCCTCTCCTGGGTGCCAGACTCAGGGACAAATGGAGAGCTATTGGTGTATTCCAGGTTTCAATGGATGCTTTGGATGCTAGGAGTTATACCCGACCTTTCAAGTGATTATGTAGCTGCAGTGGACTTCTTTACAAGGTAATATGAACTAGAAAGGACATGAAGTGACTGCAATTCAGGGTGTAGCTCCATGGAGGGGTGTGGGGTTTGTGACACGGGTGCCACATGTTTATGTATATATGCAGCAGGTAAAATGTTTGTAATAGGCTCATTTGATTGATTATACGAGTAGTGAATGTGTGTGCTTGAATTCAGGATATTGGAAATAAAATTATGTCCGGTGATGATTATGCTGCCACCACACAGAACACATAAGGACGTGAATTAGTGTGTGGTATGTGTGAAGGGGTAAACACAGAATGAGGGTAGTAATGTGTTTTAATATGAATTCTATGGAAACGCGTAGTGTAACCGGACCTGGTAGTTGGGTGAAGGCTACTGGGGGAGAGAGGATGCCAAACATGAATTACTGCTTTGCCCCGACCTCCGTGGCCCCAAACCACGTGAGAGACCAGCCATTGCTGGTGTACTGGAGGACCATTAATACTGGACAGGGAGCGGCCCACACCAAGTATCCTTACAGGTGCTTGATAACACCAGTGGCAGCAGAAACATACAGGCTTACAACCTGGAGCCACCATCCCGCTATGCATTTAGTCTTCTCACACCGACCACCACATACCAGCGCCATGCCCCTCGGTACATAGGGCAATGAGAGTGGATCGGTTCCAGTAGTAGGATCTAGGGGGGAAAATCTGAAGGATAGTCACGGATAAATAAAGCGTTCCAACAACAAACACAGTAATGTAGAAAACGCTCGGAGGCTGTGGTGAGTTACATACAAACAGCCTCACCAGTAAGCTACATGCTACAGCTCCGCAGTGCAGACAGAGTCAGGACAGACGGGTGATAAATAGCTGATGGAGAATAACAAACACAGTTTAGACTTTGGCTTTGGAGCAGGTGTAAGGAAAAAAAAACCATTAACTCTGCAGCGCTGGACTGGTCTTGATTCCTGGATTGGGCGTGTGGTCCAAAAAAGACATGTGACCCTCAAAAAAAAAGTTTTTGGTGAAACCTTTGAGACCGTATGGCTATAATCCACGTGACAATGTTTGAAAACTGCTCCACTTAAAGGGACCTGACAGCTGTCTTTGTGATTTTTAAAGGCAAGTAATAAAAACGTGTTGGAATGTAGGTTTATGGGACGAGCCCACAACTTCGAATGTGAAATCACGAGGTTACAGTTTCTTTGTGTGTGCGATTACGTACGACTTTCTAACGGGGGTTTGGAGATATGAAAGCTTAAAGATCGACCTGTAAAGGTGAATATATTTTGTTCATGTCGTAACTCAGGAGTCATATTGTACTACTTACCGGCGCAAGTGTTTACCCCAAAACAGATTTCTGTTTACTTTAAAATTGCTTGAAGATAAAGTTTTAGTAATGTAGAGTCAGTTTAGCAGAGTAAACCTCTAAGTGTCTGCTGTTCACCCTGTTTAACCCACTAGATGTCATTTATGTAACGATGGTGTTAAAATGCACCATAAGGAACTGCAGAATAATCACCATCATTAGCATCATTTAAAGTTAGAATTTAAAAAAAATATATATAAGTAAGACAAGTCTACCACAAAAGTGTCAGTTACAATGTCTTTATTACAGCAAGTGGCAGCAAGAAAACAACGAAGATAGCAAATGGTGTTTCGTCTACTGAAAGGTTTTAACAGACAGTGAACTTAACTTGTTGTTTGTGTTAGTGCTGATTCGGGCTTAGCGTGGTCCTGGCTTCCGAGCCATTTGGAGGCCCCCCGCTGTGGGTCACCGAGTGCGTGTGCTTCAGGGCTTGCTCGGACCCGGTTACGAGCTGGCGAATATTGTGGAGCAACGCCGGAGCTCATCATAAAGGACCACGCACGCAGACCGTAGTCCCAGGAAGTGACTCCTCGAGCTCCTCTACGCTGTCCAAGGACTGCAGGTCGTACCTGTCCAGGTAAGACCGTCAGAGGGAATGGACTTGCGGTAAGGGTTGTACTCCCTCACAGTCCGCAGAAATGTTTTAGTGGTGGCAGAGAGTTGTCTGTTGAGTGGCCGGCTTCTGCATATCCGACACTGCTGGCATCGGGGAAGATCTGATCTTCATAAGAAGAAGGTGTCGCTGTTCGCCTGCCGCACGAGAGCACTTCATGGTGCCGCGGATCTCCAGAGCTGTTTTGTGAATGGGACTATCGATGAGCTCAACCCGCGCTCTGCTGAGCTCCGCGCAGTCAGGACGTCCGTCTCCGATGGACTGCAGGTGCTGTTTAGAGAGGTGGTTTTGAAAGCCTCGTTGAGGCGTAGGATGACCGCAGCTGAACCAACGTGGCATCTGCCTCTTCACACACTGCCGTGTAATTTGGCGCAGTCCCATCAGAGATGCTGCATTCCTGACCTCGCGCTCTTCCCCGCGGACGTTAACTTGTGCGTGCAGAGGGGCTCATAGAGCCAGCTTCAGCTTTCCACCAGCTGACTGCAACCCAGCAAACAAGAAGGGAGAACAGTGAGTAACCAAGTAAAGCGGAGTGTTTTGTAGCTTTATGGAGCGCTTGACGT
>JAMWET010005137.1:0-37522 GCA_024036415.1 Prochilodus magdalenae
GTTTAATGTTGGTTATAGTAGCTGTGCTGGGAGTGACAGTGGAGCAAAGTGAATTTCTCTGGACAAAGCTGGTGCGCAAAAGAGTGTATATCAGCTGTAAAGTGACCGGTCTGAGCACAAGTGACTATGTCCACTGGTACCAGCAGAAAGACGGAGAAGCTCTCAAAAGAATACTCTACGTCAAGCAGGATGACAGTGATCTCACACATGACTCTGATCATCCCCAAGCAAAAGACTTCAGCGTGAGGGTGGACAAGAGGTCTAATACTTATGATCTGAAGGTGGATGCCCTGAAGACGAGCCATTCTGCAGTTTATTACTGCGCCTGCTGGGAGAGAAGCACAGTGACAGTTATTATTCACATCCTGTACAAAAACTCAGACAGTATGAAACCTGTAGCAGGGATCAGAGGTTAAAAAAGTATAAAAACACTAAGCAGAGGTGGAAGAAGTACACAAATTACTCAAGTAAACATGCAATCATTTCTATTTTATATTTTCACCTTAATTTCTATTTTTATGCATTAAACTACATTTTAACTTGAGCTATTGAAAGGCAATCATTATCTTCTTTTAGTATTCTGCTACACACTAGCATCACTGTCAGCACTCAAGATCTAACTCAATACCTCATCAAAGGTAGCGCTTGGCCAGTTTTTGCTGTCATGACAGTACAATACCAGTTATCTGTAATAATATATTGCAATAACTAAGCTGGTATGTGTGTTCAAACAAATACTTAGAAAAGCGTAACTTACAGACAGTAACATTCGAAACTATCGCCATGCACTGAAATCAGGGCTGGACGGGAAGAAAAAACGGTCTTGGCTATTGGTCATTGACACAAAAAACTGGTCACCACCCACCAGCACTTTAACATAAAACTGACAGAGACAGAGATAAGATATAGAGATAGGAGATAGATATGGATATAAGAGACCATCTCTTTATATTCACTATTTCTCACCAGTATTTGGAAACAGTGACACCATTTTGTGTCATATTTTGCTGTTTGCAGTAAGTTTCAGTGTCAGTAAAAAAAGTGGTATATTGTTGATCATAACACAGTTATATACCCCCCAATTCCTTAATATGTAGATGGGAATTTAGGGGCTAACAACAAAGGCCTGTCAGATTGTTAGAACAATGTAGTTAACAAATGTAGCAATTCTTTTTATCTCTTTATGTTCAGATCTGATGGAGGTTAGTGATGGAGACGAACGGGAGAAGGAAAATAAAGTTGAAGGAGGCTGACAGAGCTAAAGATGCATATTTTAGAGGTTAGTAATGATGGGAGAGTTATATAAGGTGTTGTTACAATGAATTCTAAATCGAATTCCACATAAGTAAGAAATTCTAGTATTTGTCACTGATATGATCTCGTAGCTTACTAAACATGCCTATAGAAACTAGTGATTTAAACTGTGAGTGAACTGATCTAGTATCTGTGTATGTGAATAATATATTTAGGATTTGTTTATCTAAAAGAGAGGAGATGGCAGTGCTGGATGTCACTACCTTTAATTGATCTGAAGACATATTAGCTCCATATTAACTATAAACAGAGAGGGATTGCTGTATACCAGTTTGAATAAATAATCATCTTTGATGAATCTCCTAGTTGTTGTTTCCCTAAATTTTATGATGAATATTTATGTGGCCATTACAAATGTTCCTGTGGGACCATGTCTCCAGTACCCCTTAGTACAGGCCTAGACACCCTATCCATGAACCATTAGTGATGTCCCTCCTCATAAGCATAATCGTCACACACACTACCTCCTTGCGAGTCCCTGTTAATAATGAAGCTACTCCATGCTTACTGCTTCAACTACACCTAGTGTCCTGCTTATTTTGACTTTCTGCTTCTCTGACATACCTCTCTTCTCCTTGGCAATGTAGCCTCTTCCCCTCCTTCTGTTCTTACTATGCTTCTATGTTGAAAAACTTACTTTTGCATATTAGCCAGTATGCAGCCTCTAGTGTTGTTCATTTTCTTTTGTCCTCTCTGCAGCTCACCTTGCTCTTTTGTTCATCCCTTAGGCAGGAGGGGTGGGGCCTAGTAAGAGATGTGATTGAGCCAGCCCAGTGTAAATAGCCAATATAGTTATCAACTCAGTTGAAAATACAAACCATATTCCATCTCAGAAGAATAGTACAAAAAGAAACACCCACTAAAGGCATAAAAAGGGTCCTGTACCTTTAACAGCATGAGAACAAAACGTGCCAACACAGAATCTTAGGAGGTTAAGATATTAGTCTCTGTAAGCACTGCTGAGCTGTTTTAGATCTCGTGGACTTGTATGCTGGACATCTTTATTTGGACAGCCTCCTAAAGATAATCTACATATGTTTAGTATATTATTATTAAATGCTGTCAGTTGTTAAAAGTTCCATCTTTAATTACATCTTTACATTTAGAACAAAAGGTTTGTTGACTAATACTCAGGAAATGATGTCACAACTTTTTTGATTGAGATTGAGAAATTGTAAATCATACTGCTGAGGCCACACAAACACAGAGTGGAGGTATCAGTGAGAGCATTTTGCGAAGAACAGACCTTATTTCACAAGATGTATTTAGTCGTGTGTGCTGTTCTCCTTTCATTGACTGCAGGTAAGTAACATATCAGTGGGTCTTTATAGCTATACAGTAAGAATGTAAATAATGATATTCAAATGCAGCCTCTTTTACAGCTTAATGTTTATTACAGTAGGTGTGCTGGGACAGACACTGGAGCAACCTGAATTCTCCTGGACAAAGCAGAAGGGCAAACGAGCTTATATCAGCTGCAAAGTGACAGGACTACAGAGTGACAATTACGTCCACTGGTACCAACAGAAAGACGGTGAAGCTCCTAAAAGGATCCTGTATGTTAATAAAGATGGTTCTAGCACTGTTCATAATCCTGACCATCCTGAGGCCAAAGACTTCACTGCACAGCTAGAAAATGGTGATTATGTTCTGAGAGTGAGGCTCTGAAGCTGATTCATTCAGGAGTTTATTACTGCGCCTGCTGGGTTTGGGTTGCAGGCAGCCACAGTGAGACAAACTGCTCACATCATCTACAATAACTCTGATGCAGTGAAACCTGACAGTCCCACAACATGCACTTCAATGTTGAAATAAATGCATTAGGCCTACATACTTACATAGTCCTAACTGCATTAAGCACCTCACCTAAACTTTACCTTGTGCTAGCTGGTCACCTCAAAGTCCAGCCGATTAGAATTGTTAGCTTCTCGTTTATCTGGACATTCCTCTAAGAAATTCATCCCCTTGTTCTTTGTATAATCAACACACAAACATCAGAAATGAAGAATTCACTGTCACAATCATTGAGTGAACATTGAGTAATCATATACCATCTCATAACTCAATCCGCTAAAAAAGATTCTGATAAAATGACTGAAATAACTAGAACAGCTTAGGGTCACCTTTACTTGGACAGCCTCTTAAAGATAATCTACACATGTTTATATCAGCTACAAACAGCGCTAGAGTTAAGGTAAGAGTTAGCATCTCTTTAGGAGCAGGGTTGGGTTTAGGTGTTAGAGTTGGTTTGAGCTGAAGGTTAGGGTAAGGCAGTGTTGTGTTTAGGGTTAATGAAAATGAATGTACATTTAAACAGTGTGTAGTTAAATGTAACATACAGGCAATACAATACACATACACCAAGCAGGTACCATGAACTGTCTAAATGAAGTGTTGCAGTTCTTCCACATACCACTGCAGTTATTTTACTACCTGTGGCATTTCAAAGGAAAAACAAATAAAACTATTATAATAAATGAATGTATGAATGAATGAATACTGACATTGTTCAGGAATCAGTCTCTGAGCCGTAGTTCATGTGAGGACAGAGAGGTACAGAGAGCAGCAGGCAACAGCACACTCCTCATTTACCACAGGAGTGGCTAATCAAAGAACACTGTTGCTGCTGCTCCACCCACAGGAAATGACATCAGCACTATTTTATAGCAGAGATATTTTAGAACTGATAACTCTGCATCACAGTCTAAGTATGTAAAGCAATATATTGAAGCAAGTGCTGTATTTAAGAATCCAGTTAAAGATGATGATTTACATGTACATCATTCTTTTCTCATTAACTCCAGGTCAGTACAATATTAAACAGTGTTATTAAATATGATTTCATAACTACATCATTTTATAATGACTGATTTCCAGTTTAATGTTGGTTACAGTAGCTGTGCTGGGAGTGACAGTTGAACAAAGTGAACTCTCCTGGACAAAGCTGGTGGGCAAAAGAGTGTTTATCAGCTGCAAAGTGACCGGTCTGAGCACAAGTGACTACGTCCACTGGTACCAGCAGAAAGACGGAGAAGCTCTCAAGAGAATACTGTACATCAAGCAGGATGGCAGTGGTCTCACACATGACTCTGATCATCCCCAAGCAAGAGACTTCAACGTCAGGGTGGACAAGAAGTCTAATTCTTATGATCTGAAGGTGGACGAACTGAAGACGAGCCATTCTGCAGTTTATTACTGCGCCTGCTGGGAGAGTGGCACAGTGACAGTTATTATTCACATCCTGTACAAAAACTCTGACAGTATGAATCACTAAGCAGAGGTGGAAGAAGTGCATCAATTCATTACACACAAATAAATATGACAAATATTTTCTACAAATAGAAGGGGACCAGAAGGGGGCGAAACGTGCATAACTTCACTATAATAACACTCACTCTCCAGATAGCAGCTGTTGGTTCAGTCATAAGAGCTCCCTACAGTAACTAACAGCAGTTATACATCTCCCACTGCAGTTAACGCTTTATTACCTGGTGCGGTAACTTTAACCTGTGTTTAACCTGGTACTGCTTTACTATGTTTAAGTTTTATCTTTAGTCTCCTGGAGTTTTATTTGTTCTGTTTAAGAAGATATTTAGATGTTTGTTCACACAGACACAGAGTTTAAGTACCAGTGAGAGCATTTTAGTTAGACTTCATTTAACTGAATGAAAGATGTATTTAGGCGTGTGTGCTGTTCTATTGCAGCTAAGTGCCCTATCAGTGTTAGTCCACTGTTCTGAAGTTAGAATGATAATAATGAAACTAAATACTTCATTTACAGTTTAATTTTTATTACAGTAGGTGTGCTGGGACTGACTCTGGAGTGCCTGAACTCCCCTGAATGAAGCATAGGGGCAAATGAGCTTACGTCAAGCGCAAAGTGAACGGACTACAGAGTGGTGCTTATGTCCACTGGTACAAACAGCAAGATACTGAAGCTCTCAAAGGGATCTGCATAAAGCTGCATAGGAGAACGCATTCAATGAGATGAAGACGCATCTGAGAACTCAAACTGGACAACATATAAAGTGTACTGCCACTGTAATATACATGTTTATGAAGGGACCCCTGCTATGACTCCACCTGTATAATTCTTGACCTTTAAGCCCATCAGCATTATGATTATGAATTTTACTTGGCATACTAAGACTCATTCAGTTCATATGCAGGGATTGATATCCAGGAAATGACATCACTAGGGGAAAGACTTGTGCTACAAATGGTGCTGGGGCTCAAACACAAAGCAAAGGTGAAAGCCAGAACCTTTTATTCAGCACTGACTTGACTTCTAATCGAGGATGCTTATAAATGTGTGTGTCGTTTTCTTCTCTTCGGCTGTAGGTAAGTACCATGTCAGTGTGAGTTATTGGTGAGGGATGAATTCCAAAAAACGTGTATCAGAATGACTGATTTTCTGTTTAATTACAGTTGCTGTGCTGGGACTGACAGTGAACCAACCTGAATTCTTATTTATGAAGCAGAAAGGCAAAAGAGCTTATATCAGCTGTACAGTGACTGACCTGACTACTAGCTATGTCCACTGGTACCAACAGAAAGACGGTGAAGCTCTCAAACGGATTCTGTATGTAAATAAAGAAGCCACTAGCATTGTTCATAACTCTGACCATCCTGAAGCAAAAGACTTCACTGTGCAGCTAGAGAAGGATAATGTGAAAGGTGATGACTATGTTCTGAGAGTGAATGCAGTGAAGCTGATTCATTCAGGAGTTTATTACTGTGCCTGCTGGGACAGCCACAGTGTGACAAACTGCTCACATCCTCTACAATAACTCTGCTACAGTGCCACCTGTAAGTTTCACCACAGAATCAATTATGGATCCTAACTACATCAGGCCTACATATATTAAATGGAACTCCAGTACCGTGGACATAAAAAGAGGATGTTCCAGTTATGACATGTAGCATGGTTATAACATGTACTGCAATAAATGATCCTCTTTAAAAAAACAGCTCACGGGGGACCTCAAGCGTTGTTTTATATAGTCCTCAGATGGATATGTTCTATATAGTCCTCAGATGGATATGTTCTATATAGTCCTCAGATGGATATGTTCTATATAGTCCTCAGATGGATGGAGAATGTGCTGTAGAGGGTTGTATAAAAGGGTACCATATAGTACCAAAAACAGTTATGCTGCTATTACAATGTCATCTTGTTATAATAGAGCTAGTCAGAGCAACATCTCACGATAAAGAGGACTCTTCATTCTTCACAAGGCTAAGGGACTCAGCACAGATGAGCAAGATATGCGTGTGAAGCCTCCTGCATTAAATGTGAATGTAATTGTCTGGTCACACAGACAATTCTTGCCAGACTCACCCATGGGTTGCTCATCAAAATAAAGGTGATGAAACTTGAAACTTGGTGGGTAGGTCTGACTTAATGAGACATGCGAATGATTCAGCTTTCACGCTTTACTGCACATGTGACATAGGCGAGGATGGGTCTTATTGGTATCTGGCTATATAAGCTCTATATAAGGTGTATATACAGTGAGTCCAAGAAGTATTTGATCCCTTGCTGATTTTCTTCGTTGGCCCACTAATAAAGACATGATCATTCTATACTTTTAATGGTAGATGTATTCTTACATGGAGAGACAGAATATTAAAAAGAAAATCCAGAAAATAAATCTAAGGAATATATATTTATTATTTTTATTTATATTTGTATGAAATAAGTATTTGATCCCTTAGTATTCATTAGCAGTTCTGGCTTTTACAGACCAGTTAGACACTCCCAATCAACTTGTTACCTGACCTGACGCCACCTGTTCTCACTAATCACTTGTGTGAAAAACACCTGTCCACAGAATCAGACAGATCACACAGATTTCAAGTCTCCAACATGGGTAAAACCAAAGAGCTGTCACAGGACCTCAGAGTCAGAATTGTTGACCTTCATAAAGCTGGAATGGGCTACAAAAAGATTAGTAAGGTGTTGGATGTGAAAGTAACAACTATTGGTGCAATTATCAGAAAGTTTAAAGAGTATAACATGACAATCAACAGACCTCGGCCCGGTGCTCCAAAAGAAGATTTCGCCTCGTGGGGTGGCAATGATGCTGAGAATGGTCAGAAATCGTCCTGCAACCACTCGGCAGGAGTTAGCAAATGACCTGAAGGCAGCTGGGACCACAGTTTGCAAGGAAACAATTGGCAACACTTTGCGCAACAATGGATTCACATCCTGCAGTGCCCGAAAGGTACCCCTGCTGAAGAGAGCACATGTGGAGGCGCGCCTCAAGTATGCCAATGATCATTTGAAAGATGAACCAAGTTTTATTGGGAGAAGGTTTTGTGGTCAGACGAGACCAAAATTGAACTTTTTGGCCTCAACTCCACCCGCCATGTGTGGAGGAAGAAAAATGCTGCCTATGACCCCAAGAACACTGTGCCCACCGTCAAGCATGGAGGTGGAAGCATAATGTTTTGGGGTGTTTCTCTGCCAAGGGGTACAGGGCTACTTCACCGCATCACTGGGAAGATGGATGGAGCCATGTACCGCACAATCCTGAGGGACAACCTCCTCCCCTCTGCCAGGGATCTGAAAATGGGCCGTGGTTGGGTCTTCCAACATGATAACGACCCTAAAACATACAGCAAAGGCAACAAAGGATTGGCTCAAGAAGAATCACATTAAGGTCATGGAGTGGGCCCAGCCAGTCGCCAGACCTCAATCCGATCGAAAATCTATGGAGGGAGCTGAAGGTTCAGAGTTGCCAAGCGACAGCCCACCAACCTTCATGATTTAGAGAGGATCTGCAAAGAAGAGTGGGCCAAAATTCCCCCTGGTGTGTGTGCTAAACTTGTGGTTAACTACAACAAACGTCTCACCGCTGTGCTTGCAAACAAAGGCTTTGCCACTAAGTATTGAGTGTGTTTGGCAAGAGGGATCAAATACTTATTTTCCTCATTGAAATACAAATTAATTAAAATATATTCTTTAAAATTATATTCTGGATTTTTGTCTTGATATTCTGTCTCTCCATGTTAGAATATATCTACCATTAAAAGTGCAGAAGGATAGTGTCTTTATTAGTGGGCAAACAAAGAAAATCAGCAAGGGATCAAATACTTCTTGGACTCACTGTAATGTACTGTTGTTCATGATTTCCATTCTGACTGTTGGGGTGCTGTGTGAAGCAGTAGGAAAGGAGTCGCATTGTAAGCAATGATGTATTGTGGTATTGCATCACATACCGGTCGTACCAGCGAATCTGCATGAGATGTCATTAATAGATTAACAAAAGCATATGAAAAAAATTGGTGCCAGTTTCTGTTGTGGAGGAATTCATGTGTGAACTGTGAGGTTCATGTGACAACATTTAAAGTGTGGCAAATGTTCTGCTCCACCCACAGGAAATGACATCAGCACTATTTTAACTGTTAAACCTTCATGAAAGCCCAAGCCTGTAAAGTAAGCTACAGGTACTACAAGTACTAGTAAACCAGTGAAAGATGATTATGTATATGTACATTATTCTCTTCTCACTGACTCCAGGTGAGTACAGTATTAAACACTGTTATTAAATGTGATTTTATAACTACATGATTTTGTAATGACAGTTTAATGTTGGTTACAGTAGCTGTGCTGGGAGTGACAGTGGAGCAAAGTGAACTTCTATGGACAATGCCAGCAGGGAAAAAAGTGTATATCAGCTGCAAAGTGACCGGTCTGACCACTGGCTATGTCCACTGGTACCAGCAGAAAGATGGAGAAGCTCTCAAAAGAATACTCTACACCAGGCAAGATGGCAGTGGTCTCACACATGATCCCAACCATAAAGAGGCAAAAGACTTCACTGTGAAGGTGAACCAGATGTACAATACTTATGATCTGAGGGTGAACACACTGAAGACGAGCCATTCTGCAGTTTATTACTGCGCCTGCTGGGAGAGTGGCACAGTGACAGTTATTATTCACATCCTGTACAAAAACTCTCACAGTATAAAACACTCAGCAGAGATCAAAGGTGCGAGAAAACACAAATTACTAAAAGTGTAAAAACTTAACAAAGTTCAAATACACCATATTCTTCACAAGTGCAAGTGAACGCCAAGAGAATGAGCCAGGATGCTACACAGAGTGTCCACTCGTTGGTAAGCTGTGGGGAGACATTTTACTGGCCTTGGTTGGGTCAAGCTGTCTTTAGAGGAGAGTGACTTTCTAAATCAGCACATCATTATTCTGACCAATCATCTTTACCCTATAAGGAACACTTTAAACATGTCTATCCTGATGGGAGCACCCTCTTCCAGGATGACAGTGACTACATGTGCATGACACGAGGGGTCACAACATGGTTTGATGAATATTACAAATCATGTGAATCATGAGCTATAGCCTTCATAGTCATCAAGATCTCAAACCACAGGGGACTCCAAACAGCAGCCATACACCTGCAGTTAACACTGTTTCTGAATGTTTTCCTAGTGCAGGTGAGTTTAACCTGTTATTTCTTTACCAGGTCAAGGTTTACTCTTCTGTCTTGTAACACTGTATTTGTTGTATTCATGATATTTTGGATATTTTCCATATTCAGCATGTTTTCCTCATTTACTCATCATTTACTACTCTTTTCTCTTCGACAGTGGTCAGGGCTGTGGAGAGGCACCAGAAGGTCTTAATGACTATAGCTGATACAAAGACTACCATCATAAAATGCATATGCCCTTCAAACTGTGAATATTACATTCACTGGTAGCAGAAGAAACAGTGAAACATTAAAGAGAGTTCAGTATGTGAGAATCAGTGATGGAGCTATCCAGAATGAACCTGGCTTTGAGTTCCTAAAATCAGAGAAGAAAGCACATGATCAGTTAGTTTAGAAAATTCCCAACCTACAGACAGAGCATTCAGCGACGTGTCACTGTGCCTGCTGGGTCTACAGAGTTTAAATAAGTGTTTAAACAAGTTTTATATAAAATCTACTGCAAGCTCATTCAGAACCCTTCAGACTGTACAGAGCTGCACACTGTGTCATTTTAGTTCCTTAAATGAGACTTATTACCATATAGTTTATCTTTTAGAGTTAGATAAGTTTGAATTGCAGCTAAATTAACATTGGAAAAAGAGCAAGCTCAGCTGATCCCAGAGAATGCACTTCATTCATGTTTCAAATGCACAGACAGTGTAAAAATACACGTTTATTGCTAAAGTGTATATCGCTTCTATCAGAACAAAACCTTGTATCTCCAAATGACATCTTTACCAAGGAGGGAATAATTTGCTATGCTTTGCTTCTGATAGTATCATGCATGTAACCAGACTGTTTTACAAGTCATTAGTCATTTATACCTATCCATGTAGAAATGTACACGCAATATAAAGAGCAGCAAGCATGCCAGAAAAGGATTTAACTGCTCCGATGTGTATTTTTACTGGGTTCACTGTTTATTACAAGTAATAATCGTAAGCACTAAACATCACACCTAAGTGGTTTTAAATGTTTTGTATTCTTCCTCCGCCCACATCCACATCGATGGAAAGTGTACCGAAGCTGTCAAAATCACACAAAAGCCATAAACAGTTCCCTTCTGTTGTGTACTGTGACTGTGGAATATCATCAGGCTCTGTTTCTTACTGCATGAGACGGCTGCAAGGGTATCAGCAAATACAAATAAGAGCTTAAAAGCCGTTTTAATGCCACTTATTATTTTAATGCCATTTACTTTGAGAACCATTGGATTCATTCATTGTCATGATTTGCCATAGACGCATATCATTTCTTATTATCTTTTAAAAGTAGCCTGATAGACATAGAGTGACACTGCTACAATAATGCTAACATATGCTGGAGTTTTATCACGGGAACTGCAGTGTCAGTACTGACTATACTGCTACTACTAGGTCAGTTTCTACTTAAATATGAACTTTTGAAGTATTCTAAACTATTCAAGAGTCACATTCCTTACGGGGAATTGTTAATAAAACATAAAGGCCATAAAAATGCAGTAAAACTGAATATCTTTTTAGCTGCCTGCCGAGTTCTTGCCCCGAGTTTAGCTGCCTGCCGAGTCCTGTGTGGAAGCAGTTTAACAAAAGTTTTTACCATTTTAATGTGGTTTACTTCATAGATACCTTATTAGTGTTTTATTAATAAAGCATAGCTGTTCTAATGTCTGTTCTAAATGTGTGTTACTGTGTGTATATGGTGTATGATCTGGGTAAACTGTGGTTCATGTAAGGACAGATGGGAGGTAAAGAAGAGCAGCAGGTTTCAGAACACCCCTCTTAGAGTACAGGAGTGACCAATCAAAGAACACACAGAGTAAACTGCTGCTCCACCCACAGGAAATGACATCAGTAGTGTTTTATAGCAGAGATATTTTGAAACTGATAACTCTGCATCACAATCCAAGTATGTGAAAGCAGTATATTAAATTAAAGCAAGTGCTGTATTTAAGACTCCAGTTAAAGATGATGATTTACATGTACATTATTAGTTTTCTCATTGACTCCAGGTGAGTATAATATTAAACACTGTTTTATTTGATTTCATAACTACATGTTTTCAGAATGACTGATTTCAGTTTAATGCTGGTTACAGTAGCTGTGCTGGGAGTGACAGTGGAGCAAAGTGAACTCCTCTGGATAAAGCCAGCGGGGAAAAGTGTGTATAATCAAGTGTAAAGTGACCGATCTGAGCACAACATACGTTTCTACTGGTACCAGCAGAAAGATGGAGAAGCTCTCAAAAGGATTCTGTATGGTCAGTGGATGCTGGTGGTGTTTTGTTTCCTGATCCTAATTATCCTGATGCAAAGGACTTCAGCGTGAGGAGAGGCTCCTATGATCTAAAGGTGCAAGAACTGAAGACGAGCCATTCTGCAGTTTATTACTGTGCCTGCTGGGAATCAAGCAGCCACAGTGACAGTTATTTATTCACATCCTGTACAAGAACTCTAACAGCATGAAACCCGTCACATGTTTGAGTGATAAGCAGTAGAATTAAAACTCTCTAAATGTGTTACATGTTCATTCAGTCATTTTAATTTTTTAAATATTTTATATTGTATATAAAATATTTAAAAAATTAAAATGACTGAATGAACATGTAACACATTAGAGAGTTTTAATTCTACTGCTTATCACTCAAACATGTGACGGGTTTCATGCTGTTAGAGTTCTTGTACAGGATGTGAATAATAACTGTCACTGTGGCTGCTTGATTCCCAGCAGGCACAGTAATAAACTGCAGAATGGCTCGTCTTCAGTTCTTGCACCTTTAGATCATAGGAGCCTCTCCTCACGCTGAAGTCCTTTGCATCAGGATAATTAGGATCAGGAACAACACCACCAGCATCACTGACATACAGAATCCTTTTGAGAGCTTCTCCATCTTTCTGCTGGTACCAGTGAACGTATGTTGTGCTCAGATCGGTCACTTTACACTTGATATACACACTTTTCCCCGCTGGCTTTATCCAGAGGAGCTCACTTTGCTCCACTGTCACTCCCAGCACAGCTACTGTAACCAGCATTAAACTGGAAATCAGTCATTATGAAAACATGTAGTTATGAAATCAAATAAACAGTGTTTAATATTATACTCACCTGGAGTCAATGAGAAAATAATAATGTACATGTAAATCATCATCTTTAACTGGAGTCTTAAATACAGCACTTGCTTTAATTTAATATACTGCTTTCACATACTTGGATTGTGATGCAGAGTTATCAGTTTCAAAATATCTCTGCTATAAAACACTACTGATGTCATTTCCTGTGGGTGGAGCAGCAGTTACTCTGTGTGTTCTTTGATTGGTCACTCCTGTACTCTAAGAGGGGTGTTCTGAAACCTGCTGCTCTCTTTACCTCCATCTGTCCTTACATGAACCACAGTTTACCCAGATCATACACCATATACACACAGTAACACACATTTAGAACAGACATTAGAACAGCTATGCTATATTAATAAAACACTAATAAGGTATCTATGAAGTAAACCCACATTAAAATGGTAAAAACTTTGTTAAACTGCTTCCACACAGGACTCGGCAGGCAGCTAAACTCGGCAAGAACTCGGCAGGCAGCTAAAAGATATTCAGTTTTACTGCATTTTTATGGCTTTATGTTTTATTAACAATTCCCCGTAAGGAATGTGACTCTTGAATAGTTTAGAATACTTCAAAAGTTCATATTTAAGTAGAACTGACCTAGTAGTAGCAGTATAGTCAGTACTGACACTGCAGTTCCCGTATAAACTCCAGCATATGTTAGCATTATTGTAGCAGTGTCACTCTATGTCTATCAGGCTACTTTTAAAAGATAATAAGAAATGATATGCGTCTATGGCAATCATGACAATGAATGAATCCAATGGTTCTCAAAGTAAATGGCATTAAAATAATAAGTGGCATTAAAACGGCTTTTAAGCTCTTATTTGTATTTGCTGATACCCTTGCAGCCGTCTCATGCAGTAAGAAACAGAGCCTGATGATATTCCCAGTCACAGTACACAACAGAAGGGAACTGTTTATGGCTTTTGTGTGATTTTGACAGCTTCGGTACACTTTCCATCGATGTGGATGTGGGCGGAGGAAGAATACAAAACATTTAAAACCACTTAGGTGTGATGTTTAGTGCTTACGATTATTACTTGTAATAAACAGTGAACCCAATAAAAATACACATCGGAGCAGTTAAATCCTTTTCTGGCATGCTTGCTGCTCTTTATATTGCGTGTACATTTCTACATGGATAGGTATAAATGACTAATGACTTGTAAAACAGTCTGGTTACATGCATGATACTATCAGAAGCAAAGCATAGCAAATTATTCCCTCCTTGGTAAAGATGTCATTTGGAGATACAAGGTTTTGTTCTGATAGAAGCGATATACACTTTAGCAATAAACGTGTATTTTTACACTGTCTGTGCATTTGAAACATGAATGAAGTGCATTCTCTGGGATCAGCTGAGCTTGCTCTTTTTCCAATGTTAATTTAGCTGCAATTCAAACTTATCTAACTCTAAAAGATAAACTATATGGTAATAAGTCTCATTTAAGGAACTAAAATGACACAGTGTGCAGCTCTGTACAGTCTGAAGGGTTCTGAATGAGCTTGCAGTAGATTTTATATAAAACTTGTTTAAACACTTATTTAAACTCTGTAGACCCAGCAGGCACAGTGATATGTCACTGAATGCTCTGTCTGTAGGTTGGGAATTTTCTAAACTAACTGATCATGTGCTTTCTTCTCTGATGTTAGGAACTCAAAGCCAGTTTCATTCTGGATAGCTGCATCCCTGATTCTCACATACTGAACTCTCTTTAATGTTTCACTGTTTCTTCTGCTACCAGTGAATGTAATATTCACAGTTTGAAGGGCATATGCATTTAATGATGGTAGTCTTTGTATCAGCTATAGTCATTAAGACCTTCTGGTGCCTCTCCACAGCCCTGACCACTGTCGAAGAGAAAAGAGTAGTAAATGATGAGTAAATGAGGAAAACATGCTGAATATGGAAAATATCCAAAATATCATGAATACAACAAATACAGTGTTACAAGACAGAAGAGTAAACCTTGACCTGGTAAAGAAATAACAGGTTAAACTCACCTGCACTAACTAGGAAAACACTGGAAAAGTAAAGCTACAGTGTTAACTGCAGGTGTATGGCTGCTGTTTGGAGTCCCCTGTTGTTTGAGATCTTGATTACTATGAAGGCTATAACTCATGATTCACACGATTTGTAATATTCATCAAACCATTCGGTGACCCCTCGTGTCATGCACATGCAGTCACTGTCATCCTGGAAGAGGATGCTCCCATCAGGATAGACATGTTTAAAGTGTTCCTTATAGGGTAAAGATGATTGGTCAGAATACTGATGTGCTGATTTAGAAAGTCACTCTCCTCTAAAGACAGCTTGACCCAACCCAGGCCAGTGAAATGTCTCCCCACAGCTTACCAACGAGTGGACCCTCTGTGTAGCATCCTGGCTCATTCTCTTGGCGTTCACTTGCACTTGTGAAGAATATGGTGTATTTGAACTTTGTTAAGTTTTTATGCTTTTAGTAATTTGTGTTTTCTAGCACCTTTGATCTCTGCTGAGTGTTTTATACTGTGAGAGTTTTTGTACAGGATGTGAATAATAACTGTCACTGTGCCACTCTCCCAGCAGGCGCAGTAATAAACTGCAGAATGGCTCGTCTTCAGAGCGTCCACCCTCAGATCATAAGTATTGTACATCTGGTTCACCTTCACAGTGAAGTCTTTTGCCTCTTTATGGTTGGGGTCATGTGTGAGACCACTGCCATCTTGCTTTATGTAAAGTATTCTTTTGAGAGCTTCTCCGTCTTTCTGCTGGTACCAGTGGATGAACGTTGTGGTCAGATCGGTCACTTTGCAGCTGATATAAACTTTTTTCCCTGCTGGCATTGTCCATAGAAGTTCACTTTGCTCCACTGTCACTCCCAGCACAGCTACTGTAACCAACATTAATCAGTCATTATAAAATCATGTAGTTATAAAATCACATTTAATAACACTGTTTAATATTGTACTGACCTGGAGTCAGTGAGAAGAGAATAATGTACATATACATAATCATCTTTCACTGGTTTATTAGTACTTGTAGTACCTGTAGCTTACTTTACAGGCTTGGGCTTTCATGAAGGTTTAACAGTTAAAATAGTGCTGATGTCATTTCCTGTGGGTGGAGCAGAACATTGGCCACACTGTAAATGTTGTCACATGAACCTCACAGTTCACACATGAATTCCTCCAAAACAGAAACTGGCACCAATTTTTTTCATATGCTTTTGTTTATCTATTAATTACATCTCATGCAGATTCGCTGGTACGACCGGTATGTGATGCAATACCACAATACATCATTGCTTACAATGCGACTCCTTTCCTATTGCTTCACACAGCACCCCAACAGTCACAATGGAAATCATGAACAACAGTACATTACAGTGAGTCCAAGAAGTATTTGATCCCTTGCTGATTTTCTTTGTTTGCCCACTAATAAAGACACTATCCTTCTGCACTTTTAATGGTAGATATATTCTAACATGGAGAGACAGAATATCAAGACAAAAATCCAGAATATAATTTTAAAGAATATATTTTAATTAATTTGTATTTCAATGAGGAAAATAAGTATTTGATCCCTCTTGCCAAACACACTCAATACTTAGTGGCAAAGCCTTTGTTTGCAAGCACAGCGGTGAGACGTTTGTTGTAGTTAACCACAAGTTTAGCACACACACCAGGGGGAATTTTGGCCCACTCTTCTTTGCAGATCCTCTCTAAATCATGAAGGTTGGTGGGCTGTCGCTTGGCAACTCTGACCTTCAGCTCCCTCCATAGATTTTCGATCGGATTGAGGTCTGGCGACTGGCTGGGCCACTCCATGACCTTAATGTGATTCTTCTTGAGCCAATCCTTTGTTGCCTTTGCTGTATGTTTAGGGTCGTTATCATGTTGGAAGACCCAACCACGGCCCATTTTCAGATCCCTGGCAGAGGGGAGGAGGTTGTCCCTCAGGATTGTGCGGTACATGGCTCCATCCATCTTCCCAGTGATGCGGTGAAGTAGCCCTGTACCCTTGGCAGAGAAACACCCCCAAAACATTATGCTTCCACCTCCATGCTTGACGGTGGGCACAGTGTTCTTGGGGTCATAGGCAGCATTTTTCTTCCTCCACACATGGCGGGTGGAGTTGAGGCCAAAAAGTTCAATTTTGGTCTCGTCTGACCACAAAACCTTCTCCCAATAACTTGGTTCATCTTTCAAATGATCATTGGCATACTTGAGGCGCGCCTCCACATGTGCTCTCTTCAGCAGGGGTACCTTTCGGGCACTGCAGGATGTGAATCCATTGTTGCGCAAAGTGTTGCCAATTGTTTCCTTGCAAACTGTGGTCCCAGCTGCCTTCAGGTCATTTGCTAACTCCTGCCGAGTGGTTGCAGGACGATTTCTGACCATTCTCAGCATCATTGCCACCCCACGAGGCGAAATCTTCTTTGGAGCACCGGGCCGAGGTCTGTTGATTGTCATGTTATACTCTTTAAACTTTCTGATAATTGCACCAATAGTTGTTACTTTCACATCCAACACCTTACTAATCTTTTTGTAGCCCATTCCAGCTTTATGAAGGTCAACAATTCTGACTCTGAGGTCCTGTGACAGCTCTTTGGTTTTACCCATGTTGGAGACTTGAAATCTGTGTGATCTGTCTGATTCTGTGGACAGGTGTTTTTCACACAAGTGATTAGTGAGAACAGGTGGCGTCAGGTCAGGTAACAAGTTGATTGGGAGTGTCTAACTGGTCTGTAAAAGCCAGAACTGCTAATGAATACTAAGGGATCAAATACTTATTTCATACAAATATAAATAAAAATAATAAATATATATTCCTTAGATTTATTTTCTGGATTTTCTTTTTAATATTCTGTCTCTCCATGTAAGAATACATCTACCATTAAAAGTATAGAATGATCATGTCTTTATTAGTGGGCCAACGAAGAAAATCAGCAAGGGATCAAATACTTCTTGGACTCACTGTATATACACCTTATATAGAGCTTATATAGCCAGATACCAATAAGACCCATCCTCGCCTATGTCACATGTGCAGTAAAGCGTGAAAGCTGAATCATTCGCATGTCTCATTAAGTCAGACCTACCCACCAAGTTTCAAGTTTCATCACCTTTATTTTGATGAGCAAACCATGGGTGAGTCTGGCAAGAATTGTCTGTGTGACCAGACAATTACATTCACATTTAATGCAGGAGGCTTCACACGCATATCTTGCTCATCTGTGCCGAGTTCTTCAACCTTGTGAAGAATGAAGAGTCCTCTTTATCGTGAGATGTTGCTCTGACTAGCTCTATTATAACAAGCTGACATTGTAATAGCAGCATAACTGTTTTTGGTACTATATGGTACCCTTTTATACAACCCTCTACAGCACATTCTCCATCCATCTGAGGACTATATAGAACATATCCATCTGAGGACTATATAGAACATATCCATCTGAGGACTATATAGAACATATCCATCTGAGGACTATATAAAACAACGCTTGAGGTCCCCCTAGAGCTGTTTTTTAAAGAGGATCATTTATTGCAGTACATGTTATAACCATGCTACATGTCATAACTGGAACATGCTCTTTTTATGTCCACTGTACTGGAGTTCCATTTAATATATGTAGGCCTGATGTAGTTAGGATCCATAATTGATTCTGTGGTGAAACTTACAGGTGGCACTGTAGCAGAGTTATTGTAGAGGATGTGAGCAGTTTGTCACACTGTGGCTGTCCCAGCAGGCACAGTAATAAACTCCTGAATGAATCAGCTTCACTGCATTCACTCTCAGAACATAGTCATCACCTTTCACATTATCCTTCTCTAGCTGCACAGTGAAGTCTTTTGCTTCAGGATGGTCAGAGTTATGAGCAATGCTAGTGGCTTCTTTATTTACATACAGAATCCGTTTGAGAGCTTCACCGTCTTTCTGTTGGTACCAGTGGACATAGCTAGTAGTCAGGTCAGTCACTGTACAGCTGATATAAGCTCTTTTGCCTTTCTGCTTCATCCATAAGAGTTCAGGTTGGTTCACTGTCAGTCCCAGCACAGCAACTGTAATTAAACAGAAAATCAGTCATTCTGATACACGTTTTTTGGAATTTATCCCTCACCAATAACTCACACTGACATGGTACTTACCTACAGCCGAAGAGAAGAAAACGACACACACATTTATAAGCATCTTGGACTAGAAGTCAAGTCAGTTCCACCTTTGCTTTGTGTTTGAGCCCCAGCACCATTTGTAGCACAAGTCTTTCCCCTAGTGATGTCATTTCCTGGATATCAATCCCTGCATATGAACTGAATGAGTCTTAGTATGCCAAGTAAAATTCATAATCATAATGCTGATGGGCTTAAAGGTCAAGAATTATACAGGTGGAGTCATAGCAGGGGTCCCTTCATAAACATGTATATTACAGTGGCAGTACACTTTATATGTTGTCCAGTTTGAGTTCTCAGTTGTGTGTTCATCTCATTGAATGCGTTCTCCTATGCAGCTTTATGCAGATCCCTTTGAGAGCTTCAGTATCTTGCTGTTTGTACCAGTGGACATAAGCACCACTCTGTAGTCCGTTCACTTTGCACTTGACGTAACCTCATTTGCCCCTATGCTTCATTCAGGGGAGTTCAGGCACTCCAGAGTCAGTCCCAGCACACCTACTGTAATAAACATTAAACTGTAAATGAAGTATTTAGTTTCATTATTCACATTCTAACTTCAGAACAGTGGACTAACACTCATAGGGTACTTAGCTGCAATAGAACAGCACACACGCCTAAATACATCTTTCATTCAGTTAAATGAAGTCTAACTAAAATGCTCTCACTGGTACTTAAACTCTGTGTCTGTGTGAACAAACATCTAAATATCTTCTTAAACAGAACAAATAAAACTCCAGGAGACTAAAGATAAAACTTAAACATAGTAAAGCAGTACCAGGTTAAACACAGGTTAAAGTTACCACACCAGGTAATAAAGCGTTAACTGCAGTGGGAGATGTATAACTGCTGTTAGTTACTGTAGGGAGCTCTTATGACTGAACCAACAGCTGCTATCTGGAGAGTGAGTGTTATTATAGTGAAGTTATGCACATTTCGCCCCCTTCTGGTCCCCTTCTATTTGTAGAAAATATTTGTCATATGTATTTGTGTGTAATGAATTGATGCACTTCTTCCACCTCTGCTTAGTGATTCATACTGTCAGAGTTTTTGTACAGGATGTGAATAATAACTGTCACTGTGCCACTCTCCCAGCAGGCGCAGTAATAAACTGCAGTGTGGCTCGTCTTCAGTTCGTCCACCTTCAGATCATAAGAATTAGACCTCTTGTCCACCCTGACGTTGAAGTCTCTTGCTTGGGGATGATCAGAGTCATGTGTGAGACCACTGCCATCCTGCTTGATGTAGAGTATTCTCTTGAGAGCTTCTCCGTCTTTCTGCTGGTACCAGTGGACGTAGTCACTTGTGCTCAGACCGGTCACTTTGCAGCTGATAAACACTCTTTTGCCCACCAGCTTTGTCCAGGAGAGTTCACTTTGCTCCACTGTCAGTCCCAGCACAGCTACTGTAACCAACATTAAACTGGAAATCAGTCATTATAAAATCATGTAGTTATGAAATCATATTTAATAACACTGTTTAATATTGTACTGACCTGGAGTTAATGAGAAAAGAATGATGTACATGTAAATCATCATCTTCAACTGGAATCTTAAATACAGCACTTGCTTCAATATACTGCTTTACATACTTGGATTGTGATGCAGAGTTATCAGTTCCAAAACATCTCTGCTATAAAATAGTGCTGATGTCATTTCCTGTGGGTGGAGCAGCAGTAACAGTGTTCTTTGATTAGCCACTCCTGTGGTAAATGAGGAGTGTGCTGTTGCCTGCTGCTCTCTGTACCCATCTGTCCTTACATGAACTACGGCTCAGAGACTGATTCCTGAACAATGTCAGTATTCATTCATTCATACATTCATTTATTATAATAGTTTTATTTGTTTTTCCTTTGAAATGCCACAGGTAGTAAAATAACTGCAGTGGTATGTGGAAGAACTGCAACACTTCATTTAGACAGTTCATGGTACCTGCTTGGTGTATGTGTATTGTATTGCCTGTATGTTACATTTAACTACACACTGTTTAAATGTACATTCATTTTCATTAACCCTAAACACAACACTGCCTTACCCTAACCTTCAGCTCAAACCAACTCTAGCGCCTAAACCCAACCCTGCTCCTAAAGAGATGCTAACTCTTACCTTAACTCTAGCGCTGATTGTAGCTGATATAAACATGTGTAGATTATCTTTAAGAGGCTGTCCAAGTAAAGGTGACCCTAAGCTGTTCTAGTTATTTCAGTCATTTTATCAGAATCTTTTTTAACGGATTGAGTTATGAGATGCTATATGATTACTCAATGTTCACTATGACTGTGACAGTGAATTCTTCATTTCTGATGTCAGTGTGTTGATTATACAAAGAACAAGGGGAGGAATTTCTTAGAGGAATGTCCAGATAAACGAGAAGCTAACAATTCTAATCGGCTGGACTTTGAGGTGACCAGCTAGCACAAGGTAAAGTTTAGGTGAGGTGCTTAATGCAGTTAGGACTTCTATGTAAGTATGTAGGCCTAATGCATTTATTTCAAATCCACATTGAAATGCATGTTGTGGGACTGTCAGGTTTCACTGCATCAGAGTTATTGTAGATGATGTGAGCAGTTTGTCTCACTGTGGCTGCCTGCAACCCAAACCCAGCAGGCGCAGTAATAAACTCCTGAATGAATCAGCTTCAGATCTTTCACGCTCAGAACATAATCACTATTTTTTAGCTGCACAGTGAAGTCTTTGGCCTCAGGATGGTCAGGATTAGGAACAGTGCTAGTACCGTCTTTATTAACATACAGGATCCTTTTAGGAGCTTCACCGTCTTTCTGTTGGTACCAGTGAATATAATTGTCACTCTGTAGTCCGGTCACTTTGCAGCTGATATAGGCTCTTTTGCCCTTCTGCTTTGTCCAGGAGAATTCAGGTTGCTCCAGTGTCTGTCCCAGCACACCTACTGTAATAAACATTAAGCTGTAAAAGAGGCTGCATTTGAATATCATTATTTACATTCTTACTGTATAGCTATAAAGACCCACTGATATGTTACTTACCTGCAGTCAATGAAAGGAGAACAGCACACACGACTAAATACATCTTGTGAAATAAGGTCTGTTCTTCGCAAAATGCTCTCACTGATACCTCCACTCTGTGTTTGTGTGGCCTCAGCAGTATGATTTACAATTTCTCAATCTCAATCAAAAAAGTTGTGACATCATTTCCTGAGTATTAGTCAACAAACCTTTTGTTCTAAATGTAAAGATGTAATTAAAGATGGAACTTTTAACATTTGACAGCATTTAATAATAATATACTAAACATATGTAGATTATCTTTAGGAGGCTGTCCAAATAAAGATGTCCAGCATACAAGTCCACGAGATCTAAAACAGCTCAGCAGTGCTTACAGAGACTAATATCTTAACCTCCTAAGATTCTGTGTTGGCACGTTTTGTTCTCATGCTGTTAAAGGTACAAGACCCTTTTTATGCCTTTAGTGGGTGTGTCTTTTTGTACTAGTATTGTTCTGAGATGGAATAAGGTTTGTATTTTCAACTGAGTTGATAACTATATTGGCTATTTACACAGGGCTGGCTCAATCACATCTCTTACTAGGCCCCACCCCTCCTGCCTAATGGATGAACAAAAGAGCAAGTTGAGCTGCAGAGAGGACAAAAGAAATGAACAACACTAGAGGCTGCATACTGGCTAATATGCAAAAATAAGTTTCTCAACATAGAAGCATAGTAAGAACAGAAGGAGGGGAAGTGGCTACATTGCCAAGGAGAAGAGAGGTATGTCAGAGAAGCAGAAAGTCAAAATAAGCAGGACACTAGGTCTAGTTGAAGCAGTAAGCACAGAGTAGCTTCATTATTAACAGGGACTCACAAGGAGGTAGTGTGTGTGATGATTATGCTTATGAGGAGGGACATCACTAATGGTTCATGGATGGGGGGCTAGGCCTGTACTAAGGGGTACTGGAGACATGGTTCCACAGGAACATTTGTAATGGCCACATAAATATTCATCATGAAAATTTAGAGAAATAACAACTAGGAGATTCATCAAACATGATTATTTATTCAAACTGGTATACAGCAATCCCTCTCTGTTTATAGTTAATATGGAGCTAATATGTCTTCAGATCAATTAAAGGTAGTGACATCCAGCACTGCCATCTCCTCTCTTTTAGATAAACAAATCCTAAATATATTATTCACATACACAGATACTAGATCAGTTCACTCACAGTTTAAATCACTAGTTTCTATAGGCATGTTTAGTAAGCTACGAGATCATATCAGTGACAGATACTAGAATTTCTTACTTATGTTGAATTCAATTTAGAATTCATTGTAGTTGAAACCTTATATAACTCTCCCATCATTACTAACCTCTAAAATATGCATCTTTAGCTCTGTCAGCCTCCTTCAACTTTATTTTCCTTCTCCCTTTCTTCTACATCACTAACCTCCATCAGATCTGAACATAAAGAGATAAAAAGAATTGCTACATTTGTTAACTACATTGTTCTAACAATCTGACAGGCCTTTGTTGTTAGCCCCTAAATTCCCATCTACATATTAAGGAATTGGGGGGTATATAACTGTGTTATGATCAACAATATACCACTTTTTTTACTGACACTGAAACTTACTGCAAACAGCAAAATATGACACAAAATGGTGTCACTGTTTCCAAATACTGGTGAGAAATAGTGAATATAAAGAGATGGTCTCTTATATCCATATCTATCTCCTATCTCTATATCGTATCTCTGTCTCTGTCAGTTTTATGTTAAAGTGCTGGTGGGTGGTGACCAGTTTTTTGTGTCAGTGACCAATAGCCAAGACCATTTTTTGTTCCCGTCCAGCCCTGATTTCAGTGCATGGCGATAGTTTCGAATGTTACTGTCTGTAAGTTACGCTTTTCTAAGTATTTGTTTGGCCACACATACCAGCTTAGTTATTGCAGTATATTATTACAAATAACTGGTATTGTACTGTCATGACAGCAAAAACTGGCCAAGCGCTACCTTTGATGAGGTATTGAGTTAGATCTTGAGTGCTTGAGTGCTGACAGTGATGCTAGTGTGTAGCAGAATACTAAAAGAACACAATGATTTCCTTTCAATAGCTCAAGTTAAAATGTAGTTTAATGCATAAAAATAGAAATTAAGGTGAAAATATAAAAAAGAAATGATTGCATGTTTACTTGAGTAATTTGTGTACTTCTTCCACCTCTGCTTAGTGTTTTTCTTTCCTAACCTCTGATCCCCGCTACAGGTGTCATACTGTCAGAGTTTTTGTACAGGATGTGAATAATAACTGTCACTGTGCCTCTCTCCCAGCAGGCGCAGTAATAAACTGCAGAATGGCTCGTCTTCAGGGCATCCACCTTCAGATCATAAGTATTAGACCTCTTGTCCACCCTCACGCTGAAGTCTTTTGCTTGGGGATGATCAGAGTCATGTGTGAGATCACTGTCATCCTGCTTGACGTAGAGTATTCTTTTGAGAGCTTCTCCGTCTTTCTGCTGGTACCAGTGGACGTAGTCGCTTGTGCTCAGACCGGTCACTTTGCAGCTGATATACACTCTTTTGCGCACCAGCTTTGTCCAGAGAACTTCACTTTGCTCCACTGTCACTCCCAGCACAGCTACTATAACCAACATTAAATTGGAAATCAGTCATTATAAAATCATGTAGTTATGAAATCACATTTAATAACACGGTTTAATATTGTACTGACCTGGAGTCAATGAGAATAGGATAAGATACATATCAATAATCATCTTTCTCTGAATGACTGTTAACTACCTTGCTACTGTTTATGTACATTAATTTTGTTGCAGAGTTACCCATTTCAAAATATCCTATTATAAGGTAGTGCTGATGTCATTTCCTGCACAGTAACGGTGAGAGCTCTTTTTATTAGCCAATACAGTAAAAGGGGAGTTTGCTGAAACCTGCTGCTTCTGCTCCTCCTTCTGTCCTTACATGACCCACAGATCAGAGTAATTTTTCGTAACTGTACCGTATTGTTCTTTCAGTGTGTGGGTTATATTTAGAGCAGGTAGAAGAAGAATGAAAGAATCAAATTATTTTTGTAATTAAACACACATTTAATACTAATACTAATTTGTAAGTATGTAGTATATAGTACAGTATATACTGTGTGGTATTAGTGTGTAGTACACAATTAAGACAGAGACATTTTCTTTGATGGAAGATGGCAGATAAATAAGAAGCAAAAAATGACTCTGTACTGGAATTTGAAATGACCCCGGTCTATCTCTTCAGAGACAACAATCTCTTGATGCTGGTAAAGCAAAATAGATGAGTGTTAACTTCAGGAGAACTGGAGGTGATCACTTTTCACTGTACATCAATGAATCGAGTGAGAAACAAAAGCTCTTTTTCTTGAGCTACCTTGAGCTTGGGAATTTCACAGCCATTTACTATAGTCTTATATTACAACAAAGAAGTTTGTTAACATACTAACAAGTGGTACCTAATTGGTACTAGGTTGCATTTTGTACTTTCTTGGTCTGAACCTTTCTTCCACTGTTTACAGTAGAATGCATCATCTTTTGAAATGTTGTAGTGTGTAGCAGTGTTGGCAATAGTGGTTATGTCAGTCAGTTATGACTTTTCCACAAAAGATTAGTTATTGCCATATATATGTTACAGCCCCTGATAAGGTATTTAACTAGTTCTTTAGGCACTAGAGGCTTTGACATGCAGCAGTGTGTCACGCCTCCGCGTCTCCCCGGCTTCCCCGCTCTTCAGGACTCCACTTCCCAGAGGGCCACGCTCGATGACGTCATGTCTATGCGCCCCCGGTTGGACTCTGTGATTCGCTCTAGATTGCCCGAGTTTTAACCTCAGCTGTATTTAATTACTTCCTGTATTTAAGCCACTCACAAACACTCACACTTTGCGAAGCTTTGCTAAACCTAGGTTAGCAATCCTGAGCGGTTCTCGTGTTGTCCCTTTCTGGTTTTTCCGACTCCCTTCGTTTCCCTACTACTCTTTCGCTTTATCCCTTTGGCTCTGACTCTACGGTTTGTACCTGTGCTTCCTCACTTTGGTTTTCCCCTTCGGTCTTCCCCTGTAAACCTGTTTGCCCTCGCTGCTTGTTCTATCTGGTTCTGACCTCCGCCTGTCTCTGACTCCGTTTTAGCTTCTTCCATTGTTTTCGCGGTGTACTGGTGCCCGCTGTGATTGCCTGTTTTTAATAAACCATTCCTGGTGTTTGGTTCTGCACACGTCGGTCTTCGAGACGTTAGTCTTTTGTCTAACAAAGTGTGAATGATAGTCCAACAAATAGTAAACCTGCCAATACTGTGGAAAGGGGAGAGGGAAGGCATTGCCTTTCAATAGTACAAACGCTTTTTGTTAGTTTTTCTTTGTTGGATAAATGTTTTAAGCAGTATTTGAAATGCAGTTTTACGAGGAGTTACATGTAAAATCGGAAGAGTTTGTGCTTCTGTACTTTAGTCAAAACATTCTTAAAATGTTTTTGTCTGGGTATTTTTGGATAAGTATTTGCACTTTTCACTTGAGTAATATAAAGTCTCTGTGAGCTTCCCTCCAGCTACTTTTTTTTTTTTTTTGGTCTCAAAATAATGTTGAACAGAGAATTTACTATTTTGAGTTCATTTTACATGCGATTTCAGGAGCAATTTTACTTTTGTATTTGATAGAATTTTCATTTATCAGGTTATTTTTTAAATAAATATTTGCACTTTTGTGTGTACTTCTAACCTCTGATCCTTGCTACAGGTGTCATACTGTGTGAGTTTTTGTACAGGATGTGAATAATAACTGTCACTGTGCCACTCTCCCAGCAGGCGCAGTAATAAACTGCAGAATGGCTCGTCTTCAGGGTGTCCACCTTCAGATCATAAGAACTGGACCTCTGGTTCACCTTCACAGTGAAGTCTTTTGCCTCCTTATGGTTGGGGTCATGTGTGAGACCACTGCCATCTTGCTTTATGTAGAGTATTCTTTTGAGAGCTTCTCCGTCTTTCTGCTGGTACCAGTGGACGTAGTCAGTGGTCAGATCAGTCACTTTGCAACTGATGTACACACTTTTCCCAGCTGGCTTTGTCCAGATGAGTTCAGTTTGCTCCACTGTCACTCCCAGCACAACTACTGTAAACAACATTAAGCTGGAAATCAGTCATTATAAAATCATGTAGTTATGAAAGCACATAATGTTTAATATTGTACTCACCTGGAGTCAATGAGAAGAGAATAATATACATATACATAATCATCATTTTACTGGATTGTTGAATACAGCACTTGCTTTAACATATTGCATTTAACATGCAGAACTGCTACAGTTTACAAAGGTCTCTGCTATAAAACGGTGATGTCATTTCCGGGGGGTGGAGGAGCTGCAAATGTGTATCTAGGGTTAGAGTTATCTGTCCCCACAACCACCGTTTGCAGATTAATTATTTTATAATATAAAGTTATTGTGAATTTATTTGATCATATTTGTCAGTAATGGTTCCTGATAGAAGTGCACACCTCATTTGTAAATGAACCTGCTTTATGTATGCTTATCTTTTCTTTAACAGGGATCTAGTTTCCTTTTTTTTCTCTTTGCTTCAGTGTGTTATGCACATTTCTGTGCATGTGAATGGTCTGCAAAGCTATAAAGCCCAAATATATGCCACTTTTCCCAACTGCCTGCAAAGGTTTGTAGAGGAAACATCATCTTGTAGCATAGTCCCTATTGCCTGCCTACTGGCAAGTTTGCATGCCCTCACACAACACACAGAGAACTATCAACTTGTTTTGCCTGACTTTCAGGATCAGATTCTGACTGAAATTACGAAGGCAGAACCAACAGTTTTTGCAGTGTACTGTATAGTAGTTGATGAAGAAAACAACCTCTGAAAGCTTTGTTCTTTATTTCAGTCTTTTTACTGATGGTAGTGAGATGCTAATAATTCTACTGACTTTGAGGTGACCCATGAGCAAAAGGTAAACCTTTGCAATTTTTTAGGGGAGGCACTATTAGTACTTGGGCCATTCGGCATAGAATGTAGGCTTAATGCATTTATTAAATCATTGAACACTGCAAAGGGGTGTTGTGGAACTGTCTGTTGGCACTGTGGCTGAGTTTTTGTAGAGGATGTGGGCAGTCTGTCTCACTGTGCTCCTGACTCCCAGCAGGCGCAGAAGTAAACTCCTGAATGAGTCAACTTCACTGCATCTATCCTCAGAACATAGTCGTTCCCCCTCTCAAGCTGTACATCAAAGTCATTTCTATCAGGATGGTTGTTGTCACGAACAGGGCTTTTGCCGGCTTTGCTGACATACAGAATTCTTTTGAGAGCTTCATTGTCTTTCTGTTGGTACCAGTGAACATAGTCAGTTTTCAGGTCAGTCACTTTACAGCTGAAATAAGCTCTTTTGCCCTTTTCCTTTGTCCAGGAGAGATCAGGTTGCTCCAAGGTCAGTCCCAGGACGCCTCCTGTAAGCAATATTAGATTAGTAAATAGTTATATATGTTTACCATAGACCATAATGTTTAAGCATATGGATGTGATACTCACCTACAACTGAAGAAAAAAGAACAGCATAAACATTTATGAGCATCTTCAGTTAAAAATCAAGTCTATACTTAATGTAATGCTCTGCTTGCTCTTGCATTAACCCCAGTGTCATCTGTAGCATCAGTTTTTCAGCTAAGGGCTTGGTGATGTCATTTCCTGGATGTCAGATACACATAAACTGAATACGTCATCTTATAGTAGAAAGTAATATTATCGCCACACTTGAGCTTTTTTTACTGAAATGCTGCCGTAACTCTAAAGGCTTAACAAAAAGTACTTCTAATATAACTTGAGACCAAACAAATGAAAAGAGCAGAGGACTTTTAGGACAGATCTATAAATAAAGCTCGGTGTGGACCGTTGTAATTGAGTGTAAAGTAAACGGTTCTTGACAGTTGGGTATTTTGTGCCTAAACATTAAAATATATTAGACACATTTTATCACAGTTGAAGTTCTCAGGTGCATTTCCTGGTCTTTGATGTGTTCTGCAGTGCAGCTTTAGTTCAGGCTTTCCCATCGTGTGAACTGCGCCACTAGTGGAGCATCACAGTAAGGTCACTTTCTGAAGCACTGTAATAGGCAGTGCTTATTCTGACTAACACCAGAGGGAAACATTGTGCTGTGTAATGGCTCTGAAAAGTCCAAAAATGTCAGCTACTTGAAGCCCTAGTCTGGTGCAGGTTTAATTCATGTTAACTGCTGTCGATTGACATTTGCGAGTTACGGTTGTTCTGAGACAGTGTGGTCTTTACTGGGTTGTAATGGCTTTGTGTAGGTTTATACTTATGTGGTACGTACGTATAAAAGTCTAAAGTGAGTCCTTAGTTAACACTAGTAGGTTTCAGACTGTCCTTTTTCCTGTATTTGGTTGCACCACAAATGTCTTCACTTTTTATTATACACATGAGAACAGCAAAATAATCCATCTCAATAAACAAATGGCCATTTAGCTCTGAAAGATGTACTTATTATCAAAATAATAGTTGCACCCAGAAGGACAGAAGATAAAGGTACCCAGAATAAATGATAAAAAATTTAGACCTGGGCAATATTTATTGAGCTGCACATACAGTTGTAGCCTCTCAGTGTGGCTTTGGGCCTCTAACGCAACATGACATCTCAGCATGGAGTTCCTAATAAAGTCATAATCCATCCTATTCATATTGAATATTCTCACAGTTTCTGCAGAATTTGTGGTACATTTTACATTTCTGGCATTTAGCTGACACACTTATCCAGAGCGACTTACAAGGTTAATCACGTTACAGGGAGGCCAGTGTGGTGTTAGGAGTCTTGCCCAAGGACTCTTATTGGTGTAGCACAGCATCACCCAGACCAGGATTCGAACCCCAGTCTCCCACGTGTGGCGTTAGCTACTTGGCGGGTAGTGGTGTTATCCACTGAGCTACACCAACCACAGGTGGGTGTGGAGGTGGAGTGACACCAGGCTTTCTAGACGTGTGATGTGTGAAAACCAACTGTTCATCTTGGTGCTGACCATGGTGCCTCCACCCACAGATTTGTTGGTCACCTTCACCAAGACAAAAGCGAGAGTCATCAGTGAAGATGACCTGGTGCCATTCTGAGTCACTCCATGACAGTTTGGCATGTTGACGTGGTGATAGGGACAGTCCCATGAATCATGGAGGACATCACTGCTTGCTGAATGCAATCGTGGCTGACGGGTCAGTCAGTGATAAGGCCTGTCTTTGCTAATGTCACACACACACACACCACAGCCAAGCATGAAACCTAATTCACATGTCTCACAATGTCAAACCTAGCCGCCAAGTTTCATTCCTGTTGGTTGATTCTTTCTGGGTGCAGCTATTCGTGCAAATATTCTTTTGATTATTCTATTCAGTTCATATTTAAAACCGCTGTTTATCTCCATTACTTTTGTCAAACAGAAACTGCCGACTATTGCAACTATTCCTTTGATAATGAGTCTACTATACCTATACTATACGCTTAACCTGACCCTCCTCTTCTAAATGAAAATCAAAACATTACAAAACAAGTCACACCACAGTGATTAAATGCATTAAATGTGCACTGTAAACATTTTGTGAATTAGACTAATACTTACTGTTTGTTTGATGATGAACAGTTTAACTACATTCACTGAAGATCGAAATGAAGCACATTCAAAATAAATTAGACTGAATCTCCAGCACTTCATATTAATCTGTATTTGACAGTGTGCTAATACAGTAGCGTACTGTGTGATCAAGTAATCAAACTAAAATCTAATGACTGTTAAACTGTTTTTTTCTAACGCTTGGAACTGAAAACCACCATGAGACTCCAGGTGCAACATCACTGATGAACATTTATTGAGAGACAGTTAGAGGATCTTCACCGCAAGGTTACTCAGAATAACATCTCAGCCTTTTTTGTGCGTTTGTAGATAAATGACTTCTTACTGTTTACTGATATTACTGTGACATGTGACATAACCATCCACACCAGCACTCAAACATGCTCCACTTCACCACCAAACTTCACTTAATTTAGGACTTTGTTAGGAGTAAGGTCAAACTAATAACACTTTGAATCTACACTTGTTATTTGTTCTTTACACATATAAAATCCATTTTTATCTAAATAATCTGCCATTTCTGATATAAAACATGACATTTATACAACACGATAATAAAAGAAATAGTACTGATGAATAGAATTGATATTGGCTGAATCAGTTGAATAATAATAATAATAATTTGAATGGTAGCATTATTAAAGGACTTTATTATTGTTGTTATTATTATTATTATTATTGTTATTATTATTATTATTATTATTATTAAAAGGAATGTTGAAGAAAAAAGGCCATGCAGAGAAAGTATGTTTGTGTGTGGGCGGGTGCGGTTGGTGTGTATGTGCATGCTTGCTGTAGGTGCCACAAATTCGATCAGAGAGCATCTCTTACTCTGCAGCAGCTTACAGCTCATCAGCTCATCAGCTCTGTAAACAGTGCTGAAGCTGCTGTTGGGTCTACCAGTAAACGCTTTCATCTGGTCTTTCAGTAAACACATTCGTCTGCACTGCATGCAGAACCTTCACCACACTTTCCTACCACACAAACTTTCCAGCAGTAGCACATCTTTAAAGTGCAACATGGGGTGTCACCTGGGGTCAGATGTGCATTAAATATGACTATTAATTAATTGCAATGTAATGTAGCAATGTATTTAAAGCACTGGACACCCCTGGTCAAATTACATGTTGAGGTTATTTTGTGAAAATAAGAGAACACAATTTCTCACAGTTCTATTAATTGGCTGGGTATAACACGGAGCAAAATAACAGAGTCTATACGTGTCATTTTTTTTACTTACTTGTAATTGTACTTTATTGCACACAGTGAGTAAGACAGTAGTAAGAAACTAATTTGTGCCTCCTTAAACTTACTTTAACAGTAACCTTCCAAATTATCACCGTAAAGGTAAATGATCCAATGCTATAATTTCTTGTAAATTTCTTGTTAAGTGTTTTGCGTTGAAATACAAGGCATTCTGGGTGGTGATTATATTATATATTCATTCTCAGTATTATACAGCTTTCACAGTTATGGCTTCATCATATTGGACACATCTAATTCATTTTATTATTTATTTTATGTTATTGTTTATTTTATGATTTAGTGTTCTGTTGCACAGTGTTAATATTGTATTAGAATAATAATTTTAATCTCACCAAACTGCACTTATGATTTTGATTTATGACAGATGATGAAGTCCTCTGTGAAGTAGTATATTACCAATGTACAGCCAAATGTTTGTTTAAAAATACATGGAAAAGGCAGCTGTTGAAATAAGACAGTTGTTTTATTTTTCATGATTTAAATCCAATAAAAAGATAATGCACAAATAAACAATAAACAACATTCCAGCAAGAAACCTACAGAAATGCAAGAAAGCTCAATATTTTTATTAAATGTTGCTTATTAGACTGCCGTAACTGATATTTTAACAGTAGCAAATTAGAACATGCCATAAAAAGAGAGGTTATGGGCATATTTATCAGGCATATCTATATGAGTAAGAGGTGATGTTACTGAAAGAATTAACATTCAAGAAATCGTAACACTTCCAGAAAGTGAAATATGAATATTAAGAAAAAAGTAAATATATGTGAAATTCTAAATCTCTTCAGTCATTCTGCTTTGGTGTTGGACTTGATGTGCTGACAGTCTCGCTGTTTCCAGGTCTCCTCTTGTACATTAAGACCCCCACAGCACAGAAGTACAGCATGTTCTTCACCAGCAGAGACACGTATGTAAGATTGAACAGATACAGCCCTTGCGCCAGCCCTGTGGAGAAGAGAAACACATACGCATGCAAGAGAGTGCATGCGAAAGATTGATATGATTTTCTAAGTGAAAATAAGTCAGTTTCAGACAATGCACTTAATTATGACATTTTTCATATTTCATAGCTCATAATTTCACACACACTGTTTTAGGCACTTAATGTGAGGACAAAGAATTACACATCCTTAACAGAGAACAAACTTCAGCATGTTTTAATTCACAATTAGGAAATGTAGCCTGTGCAAAAGTTAGGGCACATACACATATATGTGTGTGTGTGTGTGTGTGTGCGCGTGTGTGTGTGTGTGTGTGTAGATGTATAGGTGTGTATATATAGGTGCCCTAACTTTTGCACAGGCTACATTTCCTAATTATATATTAAAACATGCTGAAGTTTGTTCTCTGTTAAGGATGTGTAATTCTTTGTCCTCACATTAAGTGCCTAAACATTTTATGGTTTCAGCGTTTAAAGAAGACAACAACACCACAACATGATTTGACAGTTTTTACAGACACTGCTATTACAGATGCTTTTTTCTTCTTACCAGAAGATTGGACGTTGTCTTCTTGTGGGGGAGGACAGGTTGGATCAGGGTCAGAATCAGAGCCCTTTGAAGCCTTCCCTTCATCTAAGTATAGTATAACCAACAGAGACACAATGCAGAATCCTTGATTGATAAATTAATAATAATAATAATAATGGTAATAATATGGTAATAGTTAATAGTATAAGTTAAGGAGGCTAATCTAAACACATTGTAATCCTTACTGTTTTACCTGTTGTGAATGGGATGGTGAAATCTTTATCCTCATGTTGGACAGAGCAGATGTATGTATTGGAACTTGCTTGCTGTTGGTCTATGATGAGCATGCTGGTCACCCTTGCCTCCTGACCTTCATCTTTCTGTACCAGCAGGTCATCTGTGTCTGACAGCTTCACCTCGTTTTTATTGCTATCCTTCCATGTGAACCTCACCAGGTCTGGAATCATGCCTCTGGCTTGACATGCCAGTAAACTCTTTCCATTATTTGTTTTGGTGACTGGATACGTGGACAGTACAGGTTCCTTTGTTGGATTACCTGTGTTAACACAGAATGATCCATGCATTAGAAGTTTGGCACTCTGAAATAGCCTCTCTGTGTTTTCACACACCAAGAAGCAGCTGTAGCACTGGTAGTGACAACTACCAGTGTCTTAGAAAGCTGGTGGACCATCAGAAGATGCTAGAACAGCTTCAGTCCACCGTGTAGATTCTGCAGGTCTCTGGAATTGTGCTGGAGGCATTGATCACCATTCTGTATTATGAAATGTTGGTCTATTAAAGGGCCCAGTGAGGGATAGGCTATAGCACACAGAAGGATAAGGGCCTTGGAAGATGAATGCACAAATGAATTAATAAATAAATAGTCAATAGTCAATAAGGCCATTTCTTTTATTATGTGAACATACATACTCATCAGAGTGATTGTCATATTAAAGGTGTTGAATATAAATGGCTTTAATATTGATCAAATAATTTTTGTGCATAGTAAGCCTGGGGAACAAAAACAAACGTGTTACCTCTAAATTTAGGATTGAATTTGTGTTACTCTCGGACCCAACTTGCAGCACATAAACATTTAATGATAAATAGATTACAAATAAAACAAGAACAAGATTATATTGAATGTATTCTGTATAGTAAGTGTATCAGGCTACCTAAATAACCTGGAAATTAGGAATTAATGGCCAGAGAAGCAATATAATGTAAGACCAGCGGTGTATTTAGATACCCAGCATTGTACATGACTTGATGCGTAGTATCAATGGACAAAGATGTTTAAATTCTCTAATTTAAAAAAAAAAAAAAAACACATATATTATATGTGTGGCAGTATGTTGGCTTTTCTCATTGAGGATTCCAAAAGCCTTTCATTATATTTCACTGTATTTTTGTTTGTTTGTGATTTCATATGTTTTTATTGTGAGAAACACACTTACTGCCGGGATAAACATGTATAACATACAAAGCACTGTAACAGGAAGCAGAGAAGGATATGCTGTACTGTACTGACAAATGTTTTCTTGTTGGTGGTGTATTTTTATTATCATTTATTCAAATACTGATGTATTTGATGTACTATGAATATGTAATGTATCATAATAGTAATTTTCACTGTGTTATATATTGTACTCAAGGTCATATTTTCACATGCGGAATTTATTAAACGCCAGTCCAAACCTTTAGCCTTTATGTCCTGTAACCAGACAGTTTTTTTTCAAAAACTCGGATTATGCATCATATGAATGATTATCCTGCATGGCATCCCCCCACTTCCAAATTGTTTCAGCATAGTTGTTAGTTTTAGTTGTTTAGTTTTAGACTCAAATTAAATAAATTAACATAAAAAATAGTTAGACATACAGCCTGTTGTATTTTCTGAAGTAAATGATGATAACTGAAAATTACCAATGGCTCCGATAATCTTGAACAAAGCTTGTTAGAAGGTAATTCTGTTGGAATTTGCTCACGCAAGCTTCTAATGCCAGTAATTATGCATTATTTATTAATCAGTAATTATTCTTTAATTCTTAATTTCTTAATGATGATTGTTGCTATTGTTGGTTTGACCAGACTTGATAAGACCAGACTAAGATCAGCCACAGTGAAAGTTTTATGTGACCTTTTTGACCAAGAATGTCAATAAATCTGCACAAAATTTTCTTTCATTTTTTCATTTTACATTTGCGGGACTGTGCAGGTTTTTATGACAGATACAAACAGTACACTATAAAAATGCTTATGTTATTTTTGAACACTTTCTAAATGTATCAGTGTTTAGTGCAGTTGTTCATGCCTTATTTGAAAACAAAGTGGTGAAAAGTTCAAATAAACATCACATAAACGTTAGTGTTATAGAAGAGAACAATCATCTTACAACAAGAACCACATGCTGTTTACATTTAAACATTGCTGTTTAGATTATTAATGTGTCACATATTTTGTAGAATGAGAGTGCACTTGAAAAACACACTTGTATGCGGTTTTGTGTTGGTTGATCATTACTAAGTAATATACATACTTTGCAATTTCTTTATGTTTTATATGTAAGGCTTATTCATGGATTTATGCACATTTTCATTATGCCTTGTTTGGACTGTATTTTAATAGAGATGACACACTTCTTAAAAGTGATACTTCTTCCAGTTTTTTGAAGGAATGAGGAATGTGTAGTAAGTGAATCCTCAACAGTACTTAAACCATGGACGATTAGCCACAAATACAAACATTCTTGTGGTCATGTCACTTTAAACCACTTATATTCAGGCAAATGTACCAAACAGAGCCTCAGTCAGTGTGGGAGAATGATATAAGCTACAGGTGCACAAATATCACTTTTCCTGGTATCAGTGCCGAAGCCACTAACGCAAAGTCAGTTTGTCTGCTGTGTGATAAATAAGATTTTTGACAGCATTATTTTGAGCTTACTTAAAGAGTTTAGAAAGACTTTGTTCTTACCTGTCACATAAAGTCTTGTACCTGATCCAAAGACTTTCACACCTCCCACAGTATCTCATTCAGAGTCAAAAACACTTCACTGGTCTTCACAGATGCAGGTTTCCGACAGGCTCACTGAGAATGTACACAGAGAATATATCTCAGAGAAAGACTGACTGTAAATTTAAACTTGGATTCAGGTGTGTATTTGCAAGGGATTCAGTCTACAATAAAGAAATCTACAATGTTCAGAAAATAAGCCTGCCGTGATTAGACCAATAGGAGCTGCAGTGCTTGTTTTGATGTTTTCTCCAGCACGTTATTTGCCAAATCCTGAATTAGCATCCTAAAAACTCTTTTACTCTTCTGCATCTTTGTTTCTCTGGCCTAGAGTATGTATTTTGCCATATGCACAAGTACAGAAGATAAGCTGTATGTTGTCCAGTACTGTACTAAGCAATATGCCATATTTGTTAAGCTATTGTTGGGTAAAGATTGAAAATCACTCAGCATGTGTAATGTTTAATAATTTATTCATATTTTTATTGTGAATGGGGTAAATTAACAAACAGAACTACAGAGACACGTACAGACAGACGTACAGAGAGGCTATGTGAACTTCACAGACACTGTGGTACAGGAAGCTAAGCATCGGGTGAGTATATATCATATTACAACTGTTTCTTTATTAAGGGCAACTACACAATACCTCAGTGTGATACCCGACAAAATGACTACAGTCTCACTATGAGATCCTGATTTGCTTCTGAGGATAAATGTCAGTGTATACTATGGATTTGTAATGCCATGTAAAACATGAGCTGATACTGCGGTGTCTTGTCCCCTTTGACACTTACTGAAATAATCATTTTGCATTATTAAAGCAGTTTAAGTCCTCACCTTCATTTTGTTAGAAATTGGCAGACAGACGCTAAAAATGCATTAGATCAAACTGAGCATCCTGAGAATTTTGGTGATGGTCTCTAGATTAAATCTTCTGTTGTATATTGTTATTATGTTTGTTTGTATATTGTTTTTGCATTTATTTTAGTTAAGCTGCCGTGTCATATATTACCAACTATGATTTATTTAAAGGTGTATGCTGTTTCAGGGCCCAAACAAACAGTATGGCTTATTAAGGAGAG
>JAMWET010005138.1:0-27500 GCA_024036415.1 Prochilodus magdalenae
GCAGCTTTCTTACAGCCGAGAGAGAGACTATTTACAGGCCCAATTGGAGAGAAAAAAAAGAAGCTTTCCTTTATTTTTCTCTAAAGCTCTTTTGTGAACGTTCAGAGTGAAACAGTGCGAGGAATATCTGGCGACACTCTGTTGCACTGACAAGGCCATGGCGGGAATAGACTTCAGAATAGACACCTAATTTCATCCCCTCTGCTGCCTATATGATCAGCCTTCATGCTCAGTGTTCCTGATTTATGTGACTCAGATTGGCCTCTCTTCAGGAGCCGAGGATTGCTTCAATCAGGACCTGCCTCTCACCACGCCAGTGTTGGGCAGTATGTTATGTTGGCTGCCCTCTGCTGGTGAATCTGTAAATGGTGCCCCAAACAGCAAACTTGAATGATTCAGATTTGGTTTCTAGGACGTGGATACAGTGAGGCCATAAGGGATGGCTTTTGTGCGCCGGTCATATGACATGGTTTGTGATTTCCAAACGTGGAACATGAGTTACACATCCCATACAGCACGAGCACACTTCTGCCACTCTACCTTCTGAAATTTAACATACTGCGGGAAAGGAAAAGGTTTTTTACAGCTCATTTATGAAAATATTTGTTATTATAATAAAAATTTACTTGCTTATTTATTGGTTTATTTATTTATTCTCAAAATGTCACATTTAGTGTATTTTTTCCGTAATTAATTGTTTGTGTTCAGGTATTGCTGTTGTCCAAAACTTATTTTTGAATTTCTTCAAAAAACATTGTCATTGTACCAGGGTTGTGCCAAACTTTTGCTGTTAACCTGCACTTAAAAGTAAACTGGAGTCTTTCACAAAGCCGGATCTCTCAATTTAACCAGATAACTTAATCCAGATTAGTCAATCCTGTCCGATTCCTATTAGGCATACTCTCCTGGATTAGGTTATCCAGCTAACCCCTCAAGAAAACCCCTGCTTGGGTAGTTACCCTCTGGTTATCTATCTATATGAATTGTATTTCTATATACAAATATATAATAACTTTTTTAAATTCCCCACTAAGGGACAGAGCATTTAGCAGTCAAATCATCTGCATGTCATCGCTGCCCAGGTATTCCACGTGACATTACGAATTAAACACGATGGCTGGGCTTTACGCTGTTGTGGAAGGTTCATTCTTGAACGGGACCAATTATGAAGTTGCTGTTACAGTCGCTTTGGTAAAACCAACATGCACTTACAGTAAAAGATACTTTAATAGAATGGTTTTACCTTTCTTCTATACAGCTACTGTTTTTGGAGATACTTGGTCAGCGTATGCTGTGCTATCCTGGAAAAGAGCTTTAGGTGGAGTCGGACTTGCCACTTTCGATCGTTTTAGCCTCGGCGTAATTCCCATACGAGTTATGTCATCGTTAGATGGAGCTACTACTCTAAAACTGTGGAATGGTGCTAGAATTAAGGGGAACCTCATTCCCTCTATGGACAGGTTGATCCAAACTTGAACTGGCAGCTGTAATCCAGTATTCCAGTGTATTGCTGGTTGAGGCCCATTGAATAATACCCAAGTCCGTAACTCCACTTGGGCTGTACGTTCAGACTGCCAGCAGATCAGATTTGTTTCCCGCTATCCGTTCTGGTAGTTACAAGCGGTCAGATCAGAGATCTAGTGTCCAGACACCACCAATCCCATCTGCAAAATGGGTTGCTGTCCGGTAAAAGTACATAGGCTTTCAGAGCTTACATAGCAAACCCCAGCCGTCCCGCCACTCTGGATTGGTTAGTCGTGGTCTTGGAGGTGATGAAAAACGGACACTTCAGTGGCCACTTCAGTGGCCAGTCTGATATTTAACACCCAACCTCACACACACGTTTTTTGCGGAAAGGTCAGGCTTCCCATGTCATCTGTTTTTGCTGGTCCAGGTCATTGGGTCATCGATCTGAATGTACAATCGGTCATGCCAAAAATTGGATTTGGGCTGGCAGGATGACACACCTGAGATTTAGGTATTATTGATTTTAGATTATGGTGACTGTGCTTCACATCACCCACTTCCTCACCCCAACCCTCTCTCCAGTTTGATTAAAATAGCCTCTATCAGATGCACACAGTCTTTGGCACTGCTGGATATTTAAAAGGAGTGATTCCAAAGGTTTTCCAGCCGGACCTCTAGCTGCTATATACGGTTGCGTACAGTCGGTCGTTCCCAGACAACAACTGCGTACCCGCCGGGATCCCGTGAGCAGGTGCTGATCATTGTGGTTTAAGGTCATCAATCTTTAGTGATCATTCTTCAGCCACTTCCTTAATCAGTGTCGTCACCACAGGGGCGAGGTCACGACGCGAGCACACCAGGCCTGAATGAACCGTATCACATCCTAACCTAGCATTGGAGCCTTAAACACTTGCATGGTGCTCAAGTGCATGAGCCGGGTTGCATGTCCCGTCCAGAGCCGATCTTCCAAGCGTCCATGGTGGCTGGGTCTTGGACTAATCTCTTTCTCTCACCCTTCTAGCACCCTTCTACCTTTGCCATCTCAGTTGCAGACCACCCCGACGCCTCCTCCACCGGCCACCGCCGGATGATGCATGCCAGTGTTTGACGACGTCCCGCCACCTCCCCCACCCCCGCGGGTGGTACTACGAAGAAGCAGGAGGCGGCTTGTGGTTCCAATACAGCGACCCCTATGCTGATGGGGACCCCCAGTGGGCGCCTAAAAGCTACATTGAGAAAGGGAGCGCTGCTGCGCATGCTGACCCTATTCTTTCATATCGCGCACGAAAAATCAAAGTAGTCCATCAGCTGAAGGTTGCATGGACAGCAAGTATGGAAAAACAGGAAGCAGACTGTAGTCTCATCTGTTTCTATGTATACTGGATTACCCTGTTCTCAATGGTCTCGGGGACCCCCACAGGGACCACCACAGAGCAGGTATGATGTGGGTTGGTGGGATCATTCCAGAGCTCTGCAGTGACAATGACGTGGTGGTGGTTTGTGTAGTGTGTGGGTGCTGGGTTTGAGTGGATCAGACACAGCAGTGCTCTGCTGAGTGTGGGACACTGTGTCCACTCCACGGTCCACTCTATGAGACAATCATACCTTTGCTGCTCCACCTTGTAGTCATGGACAGTCAGGACGATAGCCTCATCTGACCTGCACAGAGCCAGTGTGGGTCATCCTCTAGTCCTTCATCAGCGGGCACAAGGCGCTTTTGCCTCACAGGGGAAGCCCCTGCCCCCCCACAGGACGCTTGTTGGTCTGGGACAGTTTTGGAGGGTGGACGTTTCGCAGTCCAGCAGTGACTACCGAATTGGTGTCCAGCGCACTGCTGTGTCTGCTCCACTCACACCACCACCACGTCAGTGTCATGCAAGTGCTTCGGAATGACCCACCACCTACACCATACCTGCCCTGTGGTGGTCCTGTGGGGGTCCTGACCATTGAAGAACAGGGTAATACAGTATACAGAGAAACAGATGGACTACAGTCTGGACCTGTACACCTACAGAGTGTCTGGTATGGTCAGTGGAGCTGATACAGTGGACAGTGAATGTGGAAATAAGGGGAGCTTCTTAATAAAGCTTGTTTATGAGTATTTACTGAAGTGTTGGTGTAGCTAAAAACAGCTGTGCACATTGGCGTAAAGGTCTTCACCAAGCTGCTCCTCTGACGCTGGAGCCGGCCCCTCTGCTGTCATACTCTTCCTGCCATTGTTGGACTGCAGCAGTGGTGATGGATCTGGTGGGGGGGTTCCCGATGAGGCAAAGCTCTGATTGCTCTGCTCTCATGCTCAGGAAACTAACAGCATGCCACGAGGTGAGATCACTGTGGGATTTTTAATGGGAAGACAAAGTTTCCATAACTCTAAACATAGCATAAACCTCACAACAACATCAGGGAGTTTTTCTGGAAAAACTCCACCAGAAAATTCACCTAGAAAAGTTAAAGGCCTTTTTTCCCAGTGTAAGGCCAGAAGACTCTCTGGGACTGTGTGACTGCACTTTGTGTTTTCCTGCTGTGGGATAAAGAGTGACATCAGGTCTTCTGGACGTGTGACAACAAATTGTTAACCTTGGCGCTGACCACAATGCTTTCACACGTTGGTCGTCTCCACAAAAGCGGGACGTCACTGAAGATGACCTGCTGCCACAGTGAGTCACTCCATGACAGTCTCTGGCGACGCTGAGGTGGTGGGAGATAGCCAGTGATACAGAAGAACACGACACAAGTAAGAGGCTAACAGCTAACAGGCTAATGCATCTGTCACTCACACAGTTCTCGCAGATGGTGCTTTTATAATCCTTTTACCTCTCATCAGGTGAGCATCAATAACCCTTTTAACGGAGCCTACCATCTGTGTGTCGTACCTCTGGGCCTCACAACACTCCATCTAATCAATCGACCGTGGTGATTCTCCAACTTGTTTCTTCTCCAGACACCACCACTGCTCTAACTCTCTTACAGACTCAGTGTGCTCTAGAGTGGAGCAGTTGGGTCAACACCCAACCACTAAGTGTAATTGTTAGTGTACTGAAGTAGGGTTGTTAAGTCGGGTTATTTTTGGTGTTGACCAGTACACATCCAGTACTGTGTTTTGGTTTTTTAGCAGTCAGTAAAGTTTAGCTGGTAGTGTGTTAGGTGATGCTCACAACAGTAACTGCTTTGGGTAAGCCTGGACTGGGAATCAGACAGTTGAGTGTTGTACCCATGTAGTGTTTGCATGGAAGTAAATCATCAGTAGAACAGGTAACTCCAGTAAGTGGTAATGGTTAGGTGCTGTAAAGTAGCGTGTCGGGTGTACAAATAAACTGACCAGTAAGTGTAACTGTGTTAGTGTAGACTGTACCGTCAGCGTTTATGTGTACGGTAACACTCAGAAGTCTGGCGTGTCAGTAATGATTGTAAGTCAAAGCGGTGTTTCTGAGTACAGTACGCCAGACGTCTCGGTAATGGTTAGTGCTGGTAAAGGGTCCTAGCACTGTGTCCTGTCTGTAATCCATCCATGTTGGCTTGTATCGTAACTCAGTTAGTTTGCAGATTGTTAGTGTGCTTTAAGTAGCGTGTCGAGTGTTGTACATAAACTAGCCATAGTGGAGTGTAATGGCTTCGTGTCTGTAAGTATCACTCAGGTTGGTGCACTGGTAACCCTCAGTACGTGTTAATGTGTTAGTGTACTGTAAGTAGGTGTGGATGCTCATACGGTAAACTCGGGTAAGTGTATTGGTGTGTTAGTGTACTGTTAAGTAGAGTGTACGTTGGTGTACGGTAACTCAGTAAGTGTAATGTGTTAGTGTGCTGTAAGTAGCGTTGTGGTGTACAGGAACCGTAAGTGTAATGTGTTAGTGTACTGTAAGTAGTGTCGTTGGCATGTACAGTAACTCAGTAAGTGTAATCGTGTTAGTGAGCTGTAAGTCCAGTGGTGTTGCGTGTACAGTTAACTCAGTAAGTGTAATGCGGTTAGTGTTAGTGTGCTGTAAGTAGTAGTGGGTACGTGTACAGTAACTCGGGTAAGTGTACATGCGTAGTAGAATCCTGTAAGTAGTTGTAAACTTGGTGTACAGTACTACTCAGTTAAGTGTGACTGATGCAGTTAGTGTGCTGTAAGTAGTGTGTAGGAACTACAGTAACATCAGTAAGTGTAATGCGTTGCTGTGCTGTAAGTAGCGTGTTGGTGATTACAGTGACTCAGTAAGTCATAATGCGGTAGTGTGCTGTAAGTAGTGTGGTTGGGTGTACTAGTAAGTTGTCAGGTTAAGTGTAATAAGTATGCGGTACAACAGTACACAGGCCGTACTGTAGTGTGCTGTAAGTAGCGTGGTTGGTGTACATTAATCTCAGTGTAAGGTGTTTAGTGTGCTGTCGTTGTGTGCGAACAAGTAAGTAGTGTGTAGGTTGGTGTTTACAGTACATTTGTAAGTGTAACACAGTAAGTGTAATGTGTTAGTCACACTGTAAGTAGCGGTGTTGGTGTAACAGTAACTCAGTAAAGTTAATGGTTAGTGTGATGTTAAGTAGCGTGTTGGATGTACAGTAACTCAGTAAGTGTAATGTGTTAGCGTACGTTGTAAAAGTAGCGTGTTGGGGCCTACAGTAACCTCAGTAAGTGTAATGTGTTAGGTGTGCTGAATAAGTAGCCGGTGTTGGTGTACAGTAAACTCAGTCAAGTTACTGCGTTGCACCGTCTTTAGTGTGCTGTAAGTAGCTGTTGGTGTACAAGTAACTCAGTAAGTGTAAATGTGTAGTGTACTGTGAAGTAGAGTAGTGTGTTGGACAGTATGTCAGTAAGTTGATGGTTTTTAAATCAGTAAGTTAGTGACCATCGTTGTTAGCACACAAGTTTTTTTTGGTAAAGTAGTGTGTTGGTGTACAGTAACTCAGTAAACCTGTAATGTGTTAGTGTTGCTGTAAGTAGCGTGTTGGTGTTACAGTAACTCAGTAAGTGTAATTGTGTTAGTGTGCTTTACAGTAGTGTGTTGGTGTAAATCAGTAACTCAGTAAGTGTGATGTGTTAGTTGTCACTGTAAAGTAGTGTGTTGGTGTACAGTAACTCAGTTAAGTGTCAGTGTGTTAATGTGCTGGAAGTAGTGTGTTGCGGTTACAGTAACCCAATATGTCTAATGCGTGTACTGTAAGTAGACGTGTTGGTATACGGGTAACTCAGTAAAGCTGTAATGTCGTTACGTGTGCGTGTAGTAAGTAGCGTGTGTGTGTACAGTAACTCCAGTAAGTGTAATGCTGTTAGTGTGCACGGTAAGTAGGACCAAGCGTGTTGGTGCTACAGTAACTCAGTAAGTGTAATGCGTTCGTGTGCTGTAAGTAGTGTGTTGGTGTCTACAGCTACCTCCGAGTAAGTGTAATGTGTTTCTAGTGTGCTGTTACAGTAGAACGTGTTGGTGTACAGTAACTCAGTAAGTGTAATGCTGTCACAGTGTGCTGTAAGCAAAGGCGTGTTGCGTGCACTACAGTAACCAGTAAGTGGTAAAGTGTCGTTTAGAGTGCTGTAAGTACAGCGTGTTGGGTGCTGTGCACAGTATACTGCGTAAGAATTTAATGTAGTTAGTGTGCTGTAAGTAGCATGTGTGTTGGTGTACAGTAACTCCAGTAAGTGTAATGCGTTAGTGTCCTGTAAGTAGCGTGTTGTCGGTGATTTACAGTAACGTACAGTAAGTGTAACTGTGTTCGTGTGGTGTAAGCTGTTGCTGTTATAGTGTTCAGTTACGTATCCTAGAATTGTAAATGTGTTACATGTACAGAGTACGTGTGGAGTAAGCAGTAACTCAGTAAGTGAAATGCATTGCAAAGGCTGTAAGTAATGCTCGTTTAGGGCTGGAACAGTGTGTTACTACAGTAACTTCAACGTGTAATGCGTTCGTTACAATCAGTAGCGTGTTGGTGTACAACACAACAATCAGTAAGTGTAAAGTGTGTTTGCAGTTCTGTATATATATTGTTTCAGTTAACATCCTAATATACTGAAGGTGCATAAAGACTGAGAAATAATCAGACCCTGAACGTCTTGGGAGTAATCCCCCTCTAACTGTTTTTATTAGCAGCCTCTTTAACACCTTCTCGGGGGGTCTTCCCATGCTGTTGTCACCTGAGCACCTCAGGGATCTTAACGCAGCATCCGAGAAGCTCTGTGCTGGTAAACGGCATTGAATCCTTTGGATTAAAGGCCATGACCGACACCGGGTGGAGCATCTGTGCGGATAGGGAAGCTTTCTCCTCTCAGATGAATCACAAGCTGCAGTAAACCCCGCCTCCTCTCCAGCCATTAAACTCATCATGGGGTTTTATTGGATGAGTGAGGCATAGGCAATTCACGGCACATGAATCCACAGCAGATGATGTTACATCTTTGACCTTCAGGAATATCTCTGCCTCCATTAAAGGCCTTGTCCCCGTGCTCTTCTCTGGCCACTGATGTTTTGTTGGCCTTTAACAGCTTCCTGTTGGTTGAATGACCATGGCCCTGTAAACTCTGCCTGCTGAATGAACCGTTCCAGCGTTAAAGTCACTCTTAGGAACGGTGTTTAGACTGTGAGAGGCTTGTTAAGTCGAGCTGAGGTTCTGGACTTCTCTTTTGAGTTCCATGTTCTAAAGGACCCATGTTGTGGAATAGCATGATGTGTAGTCCAAACATGGTCTGTATGAGAGTCACCTTGTGTGTTTAGGGTGGTAGTAACTTCAGGCTCCTGCAGATGGCGCTGCATGAGGATGCCCGGGCTCTAAGTACCTGCGGGGTGTGAGTGACGGGATCCATAGATTGGGAAGAGGTGCTACAGTGCAGGAATGTCTCGTTCCATGTGTGGAAAATGGCTCCAGAGGCTAAAAGGAGTGACTGCATGTGGGCGTGGCCAAAGACCTTAGTGTGAAGGAAGTAGCTGCAGGTGTATGGAAGCGTACGGTCATACGGGTCTACCAGCAGTGGGAAAATCCCAGTCTACAGGGAATCCTCCTCGGAATTGGATGCTAGAGTGTCTGACAGTCCTGAAACTTGTCCAATCCATGTCAAATACAATCACAGCGGTTATCGGTGCTCGTGGATGTGCTACAGACTACTAGGTACGTGTCAGTGTGAGTCAAATGAGTCTGATATATATAGGGGAATTATGGAAAATGCGTGTTCTGGCATTCAGATTGGTTAATGCCGGTTACACTCCTGATTCACACATCAGAGCAGATCATTAGGCTGGACCTCAGAGCACCAGTCAGTAACCCGGGTCGAACGAGCACCCTGAAATCAGCGCTCTTCTATTAGCCTTCGTCTTATAACAGGTTAAAACCGTCACATGATTTACACATCAACACCCAGCAGACTCTGAGCTTACCAACAACAGCGGGATACCCCATCTGTGGCCAACCGACAGCCAATAACCCAGCTCCAAAACAGACACCAGCTAAAAATAGTCCCTGTGTAGCCTAATCATTTACCTTCTCTTAATATGAAGCAATAGAACCAACCCCCAGCGTTCCCAGCTCCCGGACTCTCCCATCCATCAGCTTCCGAAGAGGTGTCCGTCCTGAAACCTGTACAAGCAGAAAGGTACCACATTCCCCGGGCGATAAATACGTTTACCTAAACACAGAAATGAGCCAAATTCATAAATGAGACCCACTCACCCCCACAACCCCTAGCATTTTTAAATCTGTCTCCATCCTATTCATCTTCCTTATACATTCCGCACTTCACTACCTCAGTGCTGTGATTCATGTATGCGGTCTGCACATACTGTACATATACAGCATGTTACCCATACCTACCTGTATATATCTATGCACCTTATACTCATCACCTGTACTCAGATCTGAGTCTCGTTTATTGTCTGGCACGTTGCACTGTCTGCCGTCTGTCCTGTCCTGTATGCTTTCCTGTTCTCGTGTTGTTCCATGTGGCTCCTTGTTCTGGAAATTTCATTCCACTGTGTACTAGTACAGAGCTGTAATGGCAATAGAAGCCAGTTGACTTGACTTGAGATATCACAGCTCTGTTATGAACTACCTGGGTAATACAGATGGGTCTAGGAAGCCCAGGGTCTCTGGAAAAGGACCACATGTGGCGTGTTGGACTGCCTCGTGTCTGTTCCTTATGAACGCATGTTAATTATGATCAACCCCAATACCCAAACAACTAGAGTGTTGAGGGGCTCTAAGAGTTAAACGCTGGGCTGTTCCAGAAGGCAAGGAAGCATTTATATGGGAGTTTGGAAGAGACGGGTGGGGGTGGAGGGGCGGGACAGCGACAAGGGGGACAGGGAGGGACAGTGGGCCGGGGAAAGGGCGAGGAGGATGAGGAGGGGCAAGTGAGTTGGAGAGACCCTGTGACCCCTGTGACCATTGTCCCTCCCTGTCCAACCATCCTTTGTCCCTTCTCCATCCTGTCATCATAACGTCCCTCCAACTCACCTGCCCCCTCCCCATCCTCCTCACCCTTTCCACGGCCCACTGTCCCTCCCCGCCCCCCTTGTCACTGTCCCGCCCCTCCACCCCCACCCGCCTCTTCCAAACTCCCATATAAATGCTCCAGACCGAAGTGGCAGCAGAGGCTGAAGGATGGACAGCTCATCTCTCATGACCGTTGCCGTGTTGCTCTGGCTGGGGTACCGTTCGCATGCTGACATCACAGGTAGGAACCTACTGCACATGATCATCTCTACTGAACTGTAGGTCACTCTGGTTCTGAAGATATGGGAACCAAAAGGTTCTTCTGATAGCACAGGAGAACCAATAGGAGAGTCTGTTTCTTAGCGACACTGTAGACGAGTCGACCATGACGGCTGACAGTGTGCATGTATCACTGCCAGACTTCACAGTGGGGGTAAATAGAACCAGAGCTACACATACAGAAGTCTGTCTCTCAGTATGGCGTCGGGCCGCCTTGTTTGCTAACCCAACACGTCAGACGTCTCGGTATGGAGCTGTAGAGGTTCCTAATGGAGTCCTGTGATAATCCATCCCATGCAGCTTGAATATCCTCACACAGTTCCTGCAGATGGTGCGGTAGGGGTGGAGGTGGAGGGACACCAGGCCTTCTGGACGTGTGACAACAGACCGTTCATCTTGGTGCTGACCACGGTGCCTCCACACACGGATTCGTTGGGCGTCTCCACCAAGACTAAAGCGGGACTCGTCACTGAAGATGACCCGCTGCCATTCTGAGTCACTCCATGACAGTCTGGTACGACACCACTGCAGTCTTTGGTGACGGTGACGTGGTGTTAAGGACAGTCGTGGTAACGGTCTGTGGGCATGTAGTCCTGCGTGGTGCAGCCGTCTGCCAATGGTGCTGCACTAACAGGGTGACTCATGGAGGACACCACTGCTCGCTGGAGGTCTGTAGTGGTGGCTGTTGGGTCAGTCAGGTACAGAGATGAGGCCCATCCTTGCTTCCTCCACATGCACGGCCGAGCGTGAAACTTAAATCATTAGCATGTCTCATGATGTCAAACCCACCCACCAAGCTTCTTTCCTGTGGGTTAGTGCAGCTACTCTTTTGATGCTGAGTGGTTTATTGTTATTAATAAGCAACACTAGAACTGTTCTATTTGTCTGAAGGGTGGCGAGTAAATGAGATGACCTCTCTGTCACTCAGGAATGAAGTGTGGCTCTGCACGGATAAGGGAGGTTGATCGTTCTCTGAGGGTCGTTGGAGGATTGGAGGCGCCTTACGGTTCTCACCCATGGCTGGCATGTACCTGTTTGGATTGCATCCGTGGGCTGTGCAGTAAATACAGTTGAAGGGAGTGATGTGGGAGGCTTGTGCTTGAATATGGCATTCTGTGGTTACTGGCGAGTGACCTCAGCTGTGTGGTTTTACTCAGGCATCCCTGAGGTTCCGAGGCTCCCATTTCTGTGGAGCTGCCATCCTTGCTGACCGCTGGCTCCTGACTGCAGCTCACTGCTTCTCAGATTCCTCAGAGTAGGTTCTCCCATTTCATCCTTAAACAACAACAACAACAACAACTAACACCAGCAAGAACAACTACCACCAGTAACAACAATAAAACTAACAAGAACAGCAACCAACAATAACAATGAAACTAACACCAGCAAGAACAACAACCACAAATAACAACAGCATCAATAAAACTAACACCAAAAAAAACAGCAATCAACAACAACAATAAAACTAACACCAACAAAAACAACCACCACTAATAACAACAGTATCAATAAAACTAAAACAAACAAAAACAGCAACCAACAACAACAATAAAACTAACACCAACAACAACAATAAAACTAACACCAACAAAAACAACAACAATAAAACTAACAACAACAATAAAACTAACACCAACACCAACAACAACAATAAAACTTACACCAACAACAACAACAACAACAATAAAACTAACACCAACAACAACAACAATAAAACTAACACCACCAACAACAACAACAACAACAATAAAACTAACACCACCAACAACAACAATAAAACTAACACCACCAACAACAACAACAATAAAACTAACACCAACAAAAACAACAATAAAACTAACACCAACAACAACAACAACAACAAAACTAACACCACCACCAACAACAATAAAACTAACACCAACAACAATAAAACTAACACCACCACCAACAACAACAACAATAAAACTAACACCACCAACAACAACAACAACAATAAAACTAACACCACCAACAACAACAATAAAACTAACACCAACAACAACAACAATAAAACTAACACCAACACCAACAACAACAACAATAAAACTAACACCACCAACAACAACAATAAAACTAACACCAACAACAACAACAACAATAAAACTAACACCACCAACAACAACAATAAAACTAACACCACCACCACCAACAACAACAATAAAACTAACAACAACAATAAAACTAACACCACCACCAACAACAACAACAACAACAATAAAACCAACAACAACAATAAAACTAACACCACCACCAACAACAACAACAACAATAAAACTAACACCACCAACAACAACAATAAAACTAACACCACCAACAACAACAATAAAACTAACACCACCAACAACAACAACAATAAAACTAACACCACCAACAACAACAACAACGATAAAACTAACACCACCACCACCAACAACAACAATAAAACTAACACCAACAACAACAACAATAAAACTAACACCAACAACAACAACAATAAAACTAACACCAACAAAAACAACAACCAACAACAACAATAAAACTAACACCAACAAAAACAACAACCAACAACAACAATAAAACTAACACCAACAAAAACATCAACAAAAAAACTAACAACAACAGCAATAAAACTAACAACAACAAAACTAACACCAACAAAAACAACAACAACAGCAACAATAAAACTAACACCAACAAAAACAACAACAGCAACAATAAAACTAACACCACCAACAACAACAACAATAAAACTAACACCAACAAAAACAACAGCAATAAAACTAACACCAACAAGAACAACATCCACTGATAACAGCAACAGTGTTAAGTATAACAGCAGTTATAAGCCGTTATAGCTCAGATTTCCCGTTACTACAGTACCACATATGCAAATGATCTAATTAGAGCTCACATATCCGCTCTTACACGCTCTGTGACCTGGTGGTCGTCCCACAGGCAGTTCCTGAGCAGCGTGGAGGCCGTGGTGGGTGAGCATGACCAGAGGGTGGAGGACCAAGGGGAGCGGAGGTTTCGGGTAAAGAGCGTGAAGCTCCACGAACACTACCAGCCCAGCCTTCCCATGAGCTACGACATCGCTCTGCTGGAGCTTCAGGAAGCCATCCAATTCAGCAAGTTCTTCACTACCATGTTCAACACTCACTGTGCACAACAGAAGCCTGCACCTCAGTTCACATACGCCCCGTGTTTATCAGCGCTACGTCGTAGCATCAGCGTAGAGTAAGACAGGGAACGCCGTGACTCTGCTGCACACGGCACTATTCTATCAAACACCAGGCGAAACGGTCCGGAACATAAACACAACATCACTGGGGAGGTCCCTTCTAGCCACAGGCTTCATCCTCAGGGTGACCAACCCCCAACACAACCCCCAACACACAATGACACCACAAACCCATAGCAGCAACAAACAGACCTTCTTAGCATGTGGGTGTCATCAAGCCATGTCCGCAGAGCAGTCCCGGCAACCAGACCTCGCCCGTAGCTTCACTGTCAAGCTTGGTCGTGCTTTGAAGGAATGGCTGGGGGACACTTTCCAGATTCGGCCATGAGTAGTGCACAAGGCAGAAGGGGACACCACAACACCACTGGAGAGGTCACCACTAGCCACAGGCTTCACCCTGATGGTGTCCAACCACCAACACTAGGCAAACCCCAACTCCAACACAAAATGGCACCACAACAGATAACAACAACAAACAGACCTGCGACTGCCCTGACGACCCACCGGCTCAAGCCATGTCCACACAGTCCAGGCCAGCACGAACACTGATGGTCTGCCACTGTGGCTTCTCCTGCACACGGTGTCAAGCCCCCAGCATCGAGTATCCCCGCTCTGACCCTTCGGTAGTTCCTCACAATGTTGTCTCCAGTGGACCATGCCGGGGGCACTGAGGTATCAGCACAGAGTACAACACAGGGGAAGCCATGATTTTAGTAGAAGGGAAGATAACACAAGCACAACACCACCGGGGAGGTCAACACTAGCCTCACAGTGACCAACCCCAACACAAAACACACCAACTGAGCCCAAACTCCAACACACAGCGACACCAGAAACACCTACACACAACTAAACAAAGAAACCACCACATGCCACAACAACCAACAGTCCTTTTTAGGAGGGTGGATGTCTACCATGAGCCTCCACAGTCAGCTCCTTGCATGTCCTAAGCTTAATGCAGGTAGTGACGGGTGCGACAGGTGTCCGGCTCTTATGGAATCAGATTCTTCAAAGGGTGAATTCAAACTGATACTCCCTCCACCATGCTACACTGATGTCTTGTGCGCTTTCACACATTAGGGGGATTCGGGCGGCCCTCTGCGTTGCCTGCGTGCAAATGAGCCGTGTGTGGTGGCTGGAGTCACTTCTTGGGGTAAAGGGTCAGCTGCTTGCATGTCCCGAGCTTCACGGAGGTAGCGACAGCCAGCAGTTCCAATACTGACACATCCTGAGGTTAGAAAAATTCGATTACATCAAATAGAAAAGAGCAGTCTCGGAGGCGGGGCTGAAATGTTTTTCAGTGTACATACGCCTTAACTACAGGGACACGGTGTTTGGTATGATGAGGCCTTACAGCGGATAAATCTCCCGAACAATCACAGAGTAAACATTTGCTCAGTGGTAAGTCAACGTGTCTGACCAAACTCACAATCACAACTAGCCATATCCTACGCTCATCAGCGCATATCATCCACAGGTGACCTCGTTCAGCCGATATGCCTTCCACTGCCCGGAGAGGTCTTTCGGCCAAAGACTGCGTGTGTCGTTGCCGGATGGGGGCGGATGAAAGAGAGTAAGTTGATTAAAGAGGGCTATTGAGGTTTATCTCGGATCTCTGTTGGGAAACAGACATGAGGCAGATGCATACTCGGAGTTCACTTTCCTGGGGGTTTGAAGTGCAGGGCCTTTGGTAGGGCTACATAGGAGGGGACGCCAGAGCTCACGTCCAAGCCAAAGGGCACGCCTTGCATTTCATTGGTTTACCAAGGTCATGTGATATTGTGACTCGCCTCAGGTCAGCCCTCTAAATGCTAGTCAATTAGTAAGCTCTGTCTGACTCACGAACGTCTGTAGACTGTGCTGAGTGTTTGGTGGCCTTCCTTGTTCTCAGGGGGTCCCTTAGCTCCAGTTCTTCATGAGGTACAGTTGGAGCTGGTGGATTCAGCCATCTGCCAGTATGTCCTGCGGATGCTCAAACCAGGACACACGCATTTGACCGTCCTGTGTGCTGGACCGGAGGAAGGAGGGAAAGACGCCTGCCAGGTATAATCCCACCTCCATTAGGTAATCTAGACCCCCCCATTGTGTGCACCCTGAAGGTGATGAGGGGACAGTGGGACCATCCTAAGTCCCTTCTTCAAAGGGTGAAATCAAACTGATACTCCCTCCACCATGCTACTGCACTGTCCTGAATCGCGGGGCTGATGCTGATGTCTTGTGCGTTTTCACACATTAGGGGGATTCGGGTGGCCCTCTGCTTTGCCCGCGGGCAAATGGACAGTGGGTGGTGGCTGGAGTCACTTCTTGGGGTAAAGGGTGCGGCCGCAGCTGGATCAACAACAGGATGAGGCCTCCGAGTGCACAAGGCTCGCCCGCGGTGTTCACTGACGTTCCACGGTTCATCAAGTGGCTGCTCAGAAAAGGTTTGTTCCACTCTGGAGTGTCAGTGTCACGTCAAAACCACTGAACCAACGGGTTCATTTTGTTATATCGTAACATAGTCATAGCAGTGGGGTTTTCCAGACAGGCAGACTAGGAAAACTCATTTCCGACGGGAATGGACTGGGGTGGATTTCCGGGGGGAAGCAGTTTTGAATGAGTGGGTTTTTTGATGCTAGTTAGCGAGTGTGGGTAGCTAGTGCTAATGGGGAGTCAGACAACACAAAAATGACTCGGCAGATGACAGTTTTTGGAGTTATCGGATTATTCAAGTATGTAAACAGCATCCTCCAATTTCTTAGATTGGATTAAAGCCAGAAAATGAAAGCCCAATTAGGAAGCTGATAAAGAGGTGAGACCCTTACTCTGATTTCTTTCGGATTTCTGCACATGCTTGACGAAACGAAGGCTGTAAATGTTCTTCCTGTTTTTTTCTTTTCCTGATTTTTTGACTCAGTGAACTTTGAGTTTTACACTTTGTTCATATCATGTTTTACTCTGAGAGTTTATTGGCCAATTACAAAGCAGAATTCCGACTGTGTGACTCATGCAGACCTGGAGTTTCCCTGTTAGCTGTTTACTCAAGTGCAGTGAATGGATTCTTGACAAAACCTGATTTTACCTGATGTGACGTTCTAGATAAGAATTCCACTACACTAGCGTAGTTGCACTAAGACTGTAGTGGCGGAATTCCGTTCCATGTATTTGTCCATTTGAAACATTTTTCACAATCCACATGACACCAATCGCCCTTTTGCTCTTCAAACTTCACACCATCCAACCTCACACTACTTTAAACATACACCTTACCTCTTTCTATATTGTCTATTTATATTAACTCACCGGACATAAACTCCATCCCCTGTGACTGAAACGTACCTAGTAGTGTGTAACACCTCCACCAGCACCAACAACAGCTGGGACTGGATTTGGCATGGACTGGAAAAGTTCTGGATGTAGCCACATCAGTGTTCAGACACTATTACATCAGTTTGGTGGAGGCCTTCCCTGGCACACTTCTGAGGAGAATTCCCTGTAGACTGGGATTTTCCCACTGCTGGTAGACCCGTATGACCGTACGCTTCCATACACCTGCAGATCCAGCTACTTCCTTCACACTATGGTGTTTGGCCACGCCCACATGCAGTCACCGCCTGCTTTGGAGCTATTTTCCACACATGGAACGAGACATTCCCTGCAGTGTAGCACCTCTTCCCAATCTATGGATCCCGTCACTCACACCCCAGAGGTACTTATAGCCCCATCAACCTCGTGCAGCGCCATCTGCGTAGATGAATAGACTACAATTCATAATAGAGTCAAAATATATACAGTATATGTATGTAAGCCTGGGTTTGTTTTGAGTGGGGTGGTTGTGATGTGATCCGTGTTGTTCTCCTAAATTAAACTGTCACCTGAGACATGACTGGTTCACTGCAGGAACAACAGCCTCCCAGTGCAGTGTGAGAGATGGAGTCCTAACAGGCTCTGAGGAGATCATCCGAGTCCCAGCTCATCCCGGCCTGAACTACAACGATAATGAGTAAGTCATTAGAGCAGATTCGTACTCTCCCTCCGCTCAGTCTGGCAGTGCCCACTCTCCTCAGACGCGTAAACATCTCAGACTAAAGTCTCGTTCGTCACGTTCTCCATGTTTTTAGGGGCAATATGGCGAAAATACATCCGTCATATGGGATCGGTAAAACTTCCTCCTTCTATCTACCCTCACTGTCCACTCACTGTCCACTCTATCAGCTCCACTGAGCATACAGGGCACTCTGTAGGTGTACAGGTCCAGACTGTAGTCCATCTGTTTCTCTGTATACTGTATTACCCTGTTCTTCAATGGGCAGGACCCCCACAGGACCACCACAGAGCAGGTACTATGTGGATGGTGGATCATTCTCAGCACTGCAGTGACCCTGACGTGGTGGCGGTGTGGATCCGACCCATCTACCCCCTCTCTACCATCAACCACGTTACACCAAACCCACTCTGAAGGTCTCACATCTCTGACTGAAACGGGTTCACTGCTGTTTGTGGGCAGGGTGTGTTCCTGGTCCATCAGTGTGCCAGAAGGCAAACGGATCCTTCTGGAGTTCCTGGAGTTCGACCTGGAGAACCACCCTCTGTGCTACAGTGACCACCTCACTGTGTTCGCTGGTGAAGGCCTGCTACTCGGTGAGGCTGTTTGACTGTACATGAGTCTACGCAACTCTACACCACGACATTACACCACAACTCTACACCACGACATTACACCACAACCCTACACCACGACATTACACCGCAACTCTACACCATGACATTACACCGCAACTCTACACCACGACATTACACCGCAACTCTACACCACGACATTACACCGCAACTCTACACCACGACATTACACCACAACTCTACACCACGACATTACACCGCAACTCTACACCACGACATTACACCGCAACTCTACACCACGACATTACACCACAACTCTACACCACGACATTACACCGCAACTCTACACCACGACATTACACCACAACTCTACACCACGACATTACACCACAACTCTACACCACGACATTACACCACAACATTACACCGCAACTCTACACCACGACATTACACCGCAACTCTACACCACGACATTACACCGCAACTCTACACCACGACATTACACCGCAACTCTACACCACGACATTACACCGCAACTCTACACCACGACATTACACCGCAACTCTACACCACGACATTACACCGCAACTCTACACCACGACATTACACCGCAACTCTACACCACGACATTACACCACAACTCTACACCACGACATTACACCGCAACTCTACACCACAACATTACACCGCAACTCTACACCACGACATTACACCACAACTCTACACCACGACATTACACCACAACTCTACACCACGACATTACACCACAACTCTACACCACGACATTACACCGCAACTCTACACCACGACATTACACCGCAACTCTACACCACGACATTACACCGCAACTCTACACCACGACATTACACCGCAACTCTACACCACGACATTACACCGCAACTCTACACCACGACAAAAAAAACCGCACGCTCTACACCACGACATTACACCGCAACTCTACACCACGACATTACACCGCAACTCTACACCACGACATTACACCGCAACTCTACACCACGACATTACACCACAACTCTACACCACAACATTACACCACAACTCTACACCACAACATTACACCACAACTCTACACCACAACATTACACCACAACTCTACACCACGACATTACACCGCAACTCTACACCACGACATTACACCGCAACTCTACACCACGACATTACACCGCAACTCTACACCACGACATTACACCGCAACACTACACAACGACATTACACCGCAACTCTACACCACGACATTACACACCACAACTCTACACCACGGCATTACAACCACACCTCTACACCCAACCCTACACCACGACATTACACCCCAACTCTACACCACGACATTACACCGCAACCCTACACCACGACATTACACCGCAACTCTACACCACGACATTACACCGCAACTCTACACCACGACATTACACCGCAACTCTACACAACGACATTACACCGCAACTCTACACCACGACATTACACCGCAACTCTACACCACGACATTACACCGCAACTCTACACCACGACATTACACCATAACTCTACACCACGACATTACACCACAACTCTACACCACGACATTACACCGCAACTCTACACCACAACTCTACACCATGACATTACACCGCAACTCTACACCACGACATTACACCGCAACTCTACACCACGACATTACACCACAACTCTACACCACGACATTACACCACAACTCTATACACCACGACATACACACCTCTACTCTACACCACGACATTACACCGCAACTCTACACCACACGACATTACACCGCAACATTACACCACAACATTACACCGCAACTCTACACCACGACATTACACCGCAACTCTACACCACGACATTACACCACAACTCTACACCACGACATTACACCACAACTCTACACCACTCTACAACTCCACCACGGCATTACACCACAACTCTACACCACGACATTACACCACAACTCTACACCACGACATTACACCGCAACTCTACACCACGACATTACACCGCAACTCTACACCACGACATTACACCGCAACTCTACACCACGACATTACACCACAACTCTACACCACGACATTACACCACAACTCTACACCACGACATTACACCACAACTCTACACCACGACATTACACCACAACTCTACACCACGACATTACACCACAACTCTACACCACGACATTACACCACAACTCTACACCACGACATTACACCACAACTCTACACCACGACATTACACCCAAACTCTACACCACGACATTACACTCAACTACACCACGACACATTACACCACCGCAACTCTACACCACGACATTACACCACAACTCTACACCACGACATTACACCACAACTCTACACCACGACATTACACCGCAACTCTACACCACGACATTACACCGCAACTCTACACCACGACATTACACCGCAACTCTACACCACGACATTACACCACAACTCTACACCACGACATTACACCACAACTCTACACCACGACATTACACCGCAACTCTACACCACGACATTACACCGCAACTCTACACCACGACATTACACCGCAACTCTACACCACGACATTACACCGCAACTCTACACCACGACATTACACCGCAACTCTACACCACGACCATTACACCGCACTCTACACCCACATTAACACAGCACTTCACCACGCGATTACACTCTACACCACGACCTTACACCCCAACTCTACACCACGACATTACACCACAACTCTACACCACGACATTACACCGCAACTCTACACCACGACATTACACCACAACTCTACACCACCACGACATTACAACCGGCAACTCTACACACCACGACATTACAGACAACTCTACAACACTCCACATCACGACATTACACCATATCAACTCTACAACCACGACATTACACCACAACTCTACACCACGACATTACACCACAACTCTACACCACGACATTACACCACAACTCTACACCACGACATTACACCGCAACTCTACACCACGACATTACACCACAACTCTACACCACGACATTTCACTGCAACTATACACCACAACATTACACCGCAACTCTACACCACAACATTACACCGCAACTCTACACCACGACATTACACCGCAACTCCACACCACGACATTACACCGCAACTCTACACCACGACATTACACCACAACTCTACACCACGACATTACACCGCAACGTTACACTGTGACTCTACACCGTAACTCCACGCCATGACTCTACACCACAACTGCACACCAGGACTCTACACAACAACTCTAGACCATGACATTAGACCACGGCTCTAGATCATGACAGTACAACTAAACTCTACACTGCACCTCCACACCATGACTCTACACCGCGACTCTGCACCAGTTTTCGCCACAACTGTGCATCATGACAACCCAACACCACAATATTACAATGACTCTACACCACAACGTTACACCATGACTTTACACATGGGAATAGTTTCCTGAGTTGCTCAGCCGTGTGTCAGACCTGGGGAGATGATGGGGGTCACTCTGAGGCTCTGTCACTCTGAGGCTCTGTTTAAAAGGTGAACATATACGGGTCATGTACAGTATGTATATGAGCGTTAGACTGTCCAACAGCGTGTTTCCAACGGAGATCTGATCCGATCCAGCTGAATAAGACTTTTTCTCTTCTCCCCCTGCAGGCCGTTTCTGCGGAGGTACGCCCCCTCCTCCGCTGCTCATCCACTCCAGCACTTCCACCGTACAGTTCATGTCTGATTTCAGCACAACTGGCTCTGGCTTCTCCATCCAATTCAGAGCGGTGGAGGCTGACTACGCTTTGGGTGAGCTGCAGTGAAACCGGTCCAGCCACAACAACGTAACTTCTCAGAAAGCCTTCTAGAATGAACGGGTGACAGGGCGAGTCAGATTGCTCGATGACAGTGATGGATGGTGAATCCAGTTGGGGCTTCATTCTTAACACTGCCTATTTGAGCAGGACAGCCATATGACATCTGTATAGGGTTAAAATGTTCACCTGGAGCTTTGGAGAATGTGCATGTTGAATTTGGAACCCGTAACCCTTTAAGTCCATGGCCGTATAATTCACACAGCTGAACTCGTTTAAATAGAATAATAGGGCTTAGAATTAAAAAATAAATGCCTTGAATTTGCGGGTTAATATGTCTGTACTGGTCCCACGTTAATCTAGGGTTAGGGTTATTTCAGGTGACTTACTTTTAGCAGTAGCTGTAATGGTGTAGTGTGGTTCAGTCATCCCAGGAGATTCAAAGTACACTGTAGTATACCTCATTTACATGTATAGCATTTAGCTAACGCTCATATCCAGAGCGACTTACATGGTTAATCATATTACCGGTAGGCCAGGGCAGCATGAGGAGTCTTACCCAAGGACTCTTACTGGTGTAGCACAGCATAGTCACCCAGGCCGGGATTCAAACCCCAGTCTCCCACATGTAGTGGTGTCTCCCTGGTGGGTAGTGGTGTTATCCGCTATGCTACAACCAATCATACGTCTCATGATTAATGCACTGAAAGTGTGCTATTTTCATATTTACTATGCCAAATTTTTTTTATTAATTATTCATTATTTTTGCCATAAAACTGATAAGTTATTATTATTAATTTAAAATAAAATAAAATTATTAAAGCTATTAAAATATGCTTAAATAGAATGAATGTACTATTTTAGAAGATGAAGATTCACGTAGATATATTTTTGTAGTATATTAAAATATATAATATAAATTTTACCCGTGACCACAAAGTAGTATACATATTAACACATAAATCTATCCATATAGGGTTAATATATATATATATATATATATATATATATATATATATATATATATATATATACCCTAGAAGGTGTATATAAATATAAGAAATTATATAAATTACTATATATATATATATATATATATATATATATATATATATATATATATATATACACACACTATTTTATGCTCCCAGATAATATAGATTTTAAAACAATCTGGGAGCACAAATTAGTCTATAGTATATTTATGTATAACCTCAATTCCTAAAAAAAATAAAGTGGTATAATCTCATAGATCCAAATTTCATCCACAATAACGCGACAGATGTTGAACATTACTATCATCTCTGTCAGAATCTTTGTTCCACTCCCGCCAAAAGTGTGCTATTGGTGAGCGGTCTGGACTGAGGGCAGGCCTCTGTGAAGCCATGTTGTTGTGATGGATGCGGTGTGTGGTTTAGCCTCGTCTTGCTGACACAGCCCAGGCCTGCTCTGAAAGAGAAGTGGTCTGGATACGAGCACGTGTTGTTCTAAAACCTCTGTATACTGTTCAGCATTGATAGTGGCTTTCCAGATGTGTAAGCTGCCCACGCCATAGGCACTAATGCAGCCCCATACTATCCGGGGTGCAGTTGGTCCAGATGTGGTGGATGCCTTCCCTGGCACAATCCCGAAGAGAATTCCCTGTAGGCTGGGATTTTATCCACTGCTGGTAGACCCGTATGACCATACGCTTCCATACACCTGCAGATTCAGCTACTTCCTTCACACTATGGTCTTTGGCCACGCCCACATGCTCAGTCACTCCCTTTAGCCAATCATTAACATCTGCTCTGGAGCCATTTTCCACACATGGAACGAGACATTCCCTGCACTGTACCACCTCTTCCCAATCTATGGATCCCATCACTCACACCCCACAGGTATTTATCACCCCATTGTCCTCGTGTAGCGCCATCTGGAGGAGCCTGGAGTTACTACCACCACATAAACACATAAGCTGACTCGGTGTTTGTCTGGGGAGCTCATGAACACGAGTAAGTTATACTGTGTGCATTTTACTGAACACAGGAACTGAACACAGTTTGAGCCGATGTGGTGCTACATGTTCAGTGGAGATTTGGGTGACTATTGACTTCTCCACCACATCTGGGCTAAGAACGGGGAGTTCTGAGCTGAGCGAATGACGAGGTAAACAAAGGCACAGGTGCGTAAGTATCCAACCAGCGTCTCATTTTCCTGTGCTTGTATCCCCACATTGCCATCACATGACCTCATCTCCAGGCTTAATGATCTTCCTGCTGGTAGCCCAACCTGTCGGTCTGGAGCGTGTTTCATCAGCAGGCTGGCTGGTCGTGTTCAGCTCTCAGGCCAGGTCTGTGTGCGCGTGTGTTTGTGTGGGGAGGTGGGGGGTTGCCGGGTCCCCTTAGAGTTTTATCCTATGGTGTCCCTCTGCACTGTCAGAGCTCATACAGGCCCAGTGAGTGTCCCTCAGAGGGGCCGTGTTCATAGCGACGGGGCCGCCAGGAGACAGACAGAAATCCCTTTCATTTGTACAGGACGTGCAACGAACTCGTCCCGGTCCTGGCGACAACGTTCTCTTTTCCAAAACAGCTACCAGTGTAGATGATACCATGTGTGCCTGGTTAAATTAGAGGTTAAATAAAACAAACACACAAACAAACAAACAAACAAACAAACAAACAAATAAAAACAATAGAAGCCCACTGGCCAAAAAATGAGTCCCCTGTAACTGAAACGAACCTAGTAGCATGTAATTCCCCCACAAGCATCAATAACAGCTGGGACTGGATTGGGCATGGACCGGACAAGTTTCTGGACATAGCCACATCAGTGTTCAGACTCTCTAACATCAAAGACAATTGGTCCAGATTTGGTGGATGCCTTCCCTGGCACAATTCCGAGGAGAATTCCCTGTAGACTGGGATTGTATCCACTGCTGGTAGACCCGTATGACCGTACGCTTCCATACACCTGCAGATTCAGCTACTTCCTTCACACTATGGTCTTTGGCCACGCCCACATGCTCAGTCCCTCCTTTCAGCCAATCATTAACATCTGCTCTGAAGCGTTTACCACACATGGAACGAGACGTTCCCTGCACTGTAGCACCTCTTCCCAATCTATGGATCCGGTCACTCACACCCCACAGGTACTTATAGCCCCATCATCCTCATGCAGCGCCCTCTGCAGGAGCCTGAAGTTACTACCACCTTAAACACACAAGGTGACTCTTTGTTTGTATATTCATATTACTCATAAACTGTCATTCAAATAGTCAATCAGCACAATTCAGATAATACACCTGCATGAGGCACCACCAACACTAACCCAACCAGATAAACAGCATATCGTCACTGTCCAAAGAAAAACAGGTATCTCCAAAATAGCAATTTTACAGGAGAGGCCAAAAACCTGATTTAATTTGAATGGAAGTCAATGGAACTCTTTCTAAGCAGTTTTGGGCCATTTCTGCTGGTCCAATGTTCATGAAATTTCCGCATAGTGTAAACAGCAGGTCATGTGATCAAATGAGGCATAAAAGTAAAAATCAACAAAAATGGAGAAATATGTTTTTCTTTGGACGTCAATGGAACCAGAATTGTTTACAACCAGTTGTGGCTATTTCTGATTGTCCCTGTGCCATGAAATGTACACACCATGTAACGGGCAACAGGTTCTTTCCAATAACACCACAACTTGAAAAACAACAAAAGTGGAGATACGTGGCTGCTCCATTATACAGTATGAGAATTCGTATAAAGCCCAGGCACTGTTCTGTCTCCTCCACATGACCCCTGGCTGATGGAAACACGATACGGCCGGCGGAACGGTGCCGTGTTTGTGTTGCAGGGAAGCCGGCATTGTCCGCAGGGAGATTAGGCAGCGTGTGAGTGTGCGTATGGGTGTGTGTGTGGTGTGTTTGAGCACGCTTGGCTCCACCACTGCCTCCCTTTTGTGTTTGCTCAGGGCCGGGCTGCGGCACAGTGGCATGGTCTGAATCCCAGGGGGTCCTGCGGAGCCCAAACTACCCCCAGCGCTATGGTAACGGCGCCCGGTGCCGCTGGATCATCCATGCCTCGCGGGGTCACGTCGTCAAGGTAATGAAATCTGCGGCCCAGCCCGGCGGGCCTGGCCCGGTCAGCTCCCCGCCGGACGCCGCCTCATAAATGCATTCATCGGCTGCTTGAATATGCAGTGAGAGTGGAGTCTGTCTCCTGATCGGTTTCACTGCCAGGGACAACTCGATACGCGCTAACGTTAAAGCCACGTCACAGCAGTGCGGCCCACACGTCACGCCGAACGGCAGACCACCCATTCTGATTATGACCACACACAGCATCAGAATCAACTCTATCAGCTGATCCCCAGGCTGATCTGATCTTCCCTTGTCCTTTAGAACTGCGTAGCTGTTTACTAAACAAGTGGGTCTCAGGGAACGTTCACCAAATTTCCAAAATTTCAGAAAATTTCATCATTTTTAAGCTCAATCGAATTCCCAGCTCAGTTTCTCTGCAGTGGTACTGGGAGAAAATGGGAGGTCAGTGTTTATGGGGTCAGCACAGTGATGTTTTGAACAGTTCTCTATGATCCAGAACATTGGTGATACCTTCAGTGCTGAGAAGACTCTAGAAGTAGCTTCTGGGAATTTGAGAACTCTCAAGAAATTTCCACAACTGTCTGGAACTTTCTAGAACTAAACAGCCAGAGCTTCTTTTTGACATACGACGTGATGTAAAAACAGCCCACCCAACGTCTCTAACTTGCAAACCACTATTGCAGGCTTTACAGGGCGACTCGAGGCCTGTGGCCATTCTAGAGTCTGTAGTAAGGTTGGCACACGTCCGTAAATGTCCGTAAATTTGTTTGGTATTTCCGTAAATGTCTGTAAATTTGTTTCGTATTTCCATAAATTTGTTCCGTATTTTCATAAATGTCTGTAAATTTGTTCCGTATTTCCGTAAATTTTTTCTCTATTTCCGTAAATGTCTGTAATTTTTTCTCTATTTCCGTAAATGTCCGTAAATTTGTTTCGTATTTACGTAAATGTCTGTAAATTTGTTCCGTATTTCCTTAAATGTCTGTAAATTTGTTCCGTATTTCCGTAAATGTCCGCAAATTAGTTCCGTATGTCCGTAAATGTCCTTAAATTTGTTCCGTATTTCCATAAATGTCCGTAAATTTGTTCCGTATTTCCATAAATGTCCGTAAATTTGTTCCGTATTTCCATAAATGTCCGTAAATTTGTTCCGTATTTCCGTAAATGTCCGATATACATACCTGTCACACATACATGAATGATCACAATCTCTCCAACTCCTCCGATACTCCTCCTAGACCCAGCTCATATACGGGACACGCTTTGTTCCCTATTACCGTAGACAAGTGAGTCACACCTGATTGATCACACTCTCCCCCAAACAACCAACCCATCCGGGAATCAGAACACATACGGGACGCAATTTCAAACACACGTAACTCACACATGGCCACGCACTCCCGTCTCTTATTTTCATTTCTGAAAGGAGACAGCCCTAGTCTGTAGGGGCCCCTGGGTAAAAATTCAGAGCGGGCACCCTCCAACCAGCGCTCATCACTATTATGTTATAGCTGCTGTTTCAAAAGTTCAGATGATATTGTTTTCACAGTATGAGCTTAAACAACACTTAAACTTGAGAGCGAAGTTTGGGATCTGGGGCCGGTGGCCCCATACA
>JAMWET010005138.1:37500-41231 GCA_024036415.1 Prochilodus magdalenae
ATAGGGTTACGTGCAAATTTTGAAACTTTGGTGGAGTTCCCCTTCAGGTAGTGCCATTGTTTTTGATAATCGGTTCCAGTGTTAGAAGCCTATCAGAGTGACAAGTACATACAGTAAGACTTCTGAACACCAGGGCTTCTACGTCAGGAGGGCAAAGGGGGAGCTCCCCGTGTTTTTAAAATTTCTACATCAGGAATATGGACTAATAAGAGTTCGTCACCAGGGTGTGATGTTGGGCCCAAATGCTGCACCTGAGAGGAAACTACAAAAGTCATGCAGTCAGTAACATCTTACACCCATGTGGTGGGCTGATCAAACACTGGATCGACTCTCCGGTCTCTAACAACCTACCCCTTTAACAGAAAGGTTGGAGAATGGCACGATGCCCAGCTGATTAACATGTGTGTGTGATTATAACGCACGGTTTTGTTCATATATTGACCTTGGTGTCGATATGATTTAACGAAAGCACTAGAAACACATGAACGCGCTAGCCAGATGACAGCACGGGCCTAAAAGCAGTAGCCATAGGTGTGTTTATTTGCCAGTTCCTAGCGGTTTTTAGCACAGAGACTTCCGAGGAGGGAACCTAAGGCGGTAATATGGCAGTCTCCATAAACCCAGACACCCAACCAGCAACCAAAAGAGGAACCAGGGAGTGCGAAACAGGGTCGCCTAACAAAACGGAATATCAAAGAACTAGAACGTTGTGGACAACATCGTGCTGGGGAGACCAGCGAGCAAGTGTAGGAAAAATCAGCAAAAATTTCTGGCCCTCGCAACATGACCGTGTTAGTCTCGTGTCTCTAAAAACTCCACCTCCACTCTGCCAACTTATTATTCTGAGATAAAAAATTAAGAGAGCACCTGTTTGAGGGTCGGTAGCTGCATAAAAACACCGGTGTTCCACGGTCTTTCCCACACAATCAGTAGACTTCCAACCTACACTAAGCTCATGTTAGCTCGCTAAGTACCACTAGACGGTCTCTGTCTCCAATTTTCAAAAAGACCCAAGAACAAACTGTTTGACTGACCTTCCACAACGATTGAAGGCTGGAGAAAGTGACATACGGGGCACATTGTCAAGTAGCTTGAATGATGAGTGCCTATCTCACAAGAAACACCATCCCTACTGTGAAGCATGGGGCGTGCTAGCGCATCATGCTGTGGGGAAGTGTTTCTCTGCACATAGGGACAGGACGAACTGCACTCGTATTACGGACATGAATACCGGCGCAGGCTCATGTATTGCCTACTACTGCTGGGGAAACAACCCTCCTCACCTCAGATTAGAGCATGCTGAAACATTGGGATGTCGCTGGATATCGGCTCCCCAATTGCATGACATAATGACTCCAAAAGCACCCACAAGTCGCCTTTAGATAGTTGGAGCAGAGGATAACTCACGGAAGATGGCCTCCGTCTAAGACGCATATCAAGGTATCTGGACGTGGGCCTAGGCCACTCTCCAGACCTAAACCCTATAGGAGATTCTTTGAAGGTGACGCTCAAACTCCGTGTTTCTTCCCCTCAATCGACAGCACCAGGAAACCTGGCTGATCTGAGAGAAGACGGCTAGTGCTGGAAAGAGTAACTTCCCCTAGCTTGCAGTGTATGTGCAGGAACGCTGGTGTAAGAAACTACGGGAAACGTTTGGACGCTCGGGAAAATTGCACAACAAAGGACTGCTTGTAAAGTAATATTAAACACAATTGTACATTTTCAAAGGTGTTTCAATATACTTCTATTTTTCCTCACTGTATAGGCAAACTGACTAGATGGACAAGCAGGTGTGTGTTAGAACTCCGTGGATGATGAACCAGATCATAGAGACATGATTGGGTGACGGCAGGACGTGGAGTGAGGAGGTGAGGGCACGAGCAGTGCGTTCTGGAGATGAGTTCAGGGCGTTGAGGCAAAAGCCGCAAGTTGTGACATTAGGAGCAGAGGGATACATTGCAGGCCATTATCGTTATGAAGTTCATGCACAGAGGGAGGAAACCAGATATAAAAAAAATCCAGAAGCACCGCTCCTTTCTCTAGGCCCAACTTCATTTAAGATGGACTGAGGAGAAGAGGAAAAAAAGGTCCGGCGGTCCGACCATTCAACATTTTTAACTACCTTTCACAAACCAGGGAGATAAAGGGGAGAGGAACCGTCCGGTTTATTCAGTGAGCAGTCCTAAAGCCATAGCCTGTGGGGGGCACATGGCATGAGCAACCCTGCTCATATGTCAAAGAGTAACCAGTGCTTGATGGGTACATACGGGTTTGCGAGCAACATATACTGGACCCAGGGTCGGCGGTTTTCCGGGGATTACAGCAGGACAATTCAGAACCATTTTCTGCACGAGTCTGGAGGGCTAAAATGATTCTGCCTAAAGTCCGTCAACCACTGAAAACATTATGAAAGGCAGGAGAAAGGAGACTCTCAACTTTGGAGCAGAATGAGACAGTGATTCCAGGCAAATGAATGGGAAACAGCTCCAACTTCACAACGACAGCAATCGTCCTCCTGGCTCCCCAAACACTGACAGAGTGGTGGTAAAAAGAGGAGCTGTGGTCTCAGAAAAACGGAACATCACAGATGCACCTAGTCTAATGAACCGTGTTGCTGCACCAAACAAACAGATCCAGACGGCCAGACAGACCACCAGAAGAGATCCCCACCTCATTAACACCCCTGTCTCTGGCCGGACCTTTCCAGGAGTTAGCATTGCAGGCAGCTGCCGAAAGAGAAACCTGGACTTGCCACCAGCGGACCCCACTGTATCAGTCCATAGCAACGATCTTACATCTGTTTGTCGGGTTAGAGGTGAAGACCCTCACAGTAAGGCTTCAATCCTGCCTCTCCTGTGGAGCTCACACTGCCCCGACTGCTGGTGTGATGATCTGAGCGATCCACCCATTTACGTCAGTCGGACACCCCTGAGTAGTGATACGTGGTACACTAACAGATCCAGCGACGTTGGCAGGGCCATCCTCCGTCACAGGTGTGGTGCCTATCATGCAGCTGGCATTTCTAGCAGGATAACGCTCGCCCACACACATAAGGGTCTCCCAGGAACGCACGCGTCACTGCCAGGACGGCCCAGACTGATCACCAATCGAGCATCATGGGCCAGTGAAGCTACCGATGTAGGACGCAGGATCTAAAGGCCGGCTGCACAAATCTGTGGGCAATGTGCCTCAGGATGGCAGACGGAAACTGTATGCCCCAGCCAACCGTATCTAACCTGTAAGAGATACAGGTGGCTCAACAGGGTCCTAGAGCCTACCTACTTTATGGGGGGACCAGTTCCCCCATCGCGATCCCGTTAGCTAAACACTGGCACACTTACATATCCTCAATAATTCACAGGAGAAATTAGCCCCCATGTTTATCACACACTCCAGCACCTGGAAACAGGGGTTTATAGCTCTGGATGTGTGCAGCTCTGTCAGAAGCGGTCATGGTGCAGGTCCGTTTCCCAGCATGGCCAGCATATCAACTGCCGGTAGAGTGGCTGGTCTTGCAGGGACAGCGTGATGGCCTGTGCTAGTCACTCCAGCAGGCTTGTGTGCCCAAATAAACTCCTCAGGAGGTCTCGTAAAACCCCCTCCTCGCCTGTCCCTTGCCCGCTATCGGAGATCCCCCCCTTTCTCACTCCGCCGTCTTCACTGACATAGAGTCCATTTGTGCTCCCTTCACCGCTATCTGCCACCGCTCCTATTCCTCTCCTATTCCTTCG
>JAMWET010005139.1:0-15000 GCA_024036415.1 Prochilodus magdalenae
TTTACTGTGCTGTTTCTTTTTTTTTTTTATTTCTATAATGATTATGTAAATACGTCTGTTCTGATTGGCTGATCCTCCTTCATAAAAAAAAATCCAATCCTAGAGTAAAGTAACAGTGGGGATCGGCAAAGAGAAGATAGTTACTTTGTTTTGAAAGACATTAGAATGCAGAACATATGGAGCAATATGGCAAACATATTATTAATTATATGATGATATTTCAGGGTATTTACTAAACATGATATAAATCGCAATATTTCATATTTTTGAGATTTAGCAATCTGCAACAGACAAAACTGAACCTGTAGTGCCACATATAAATACAACAACAACAACTACTACTATTACTACTACTACTACTACTAATAATAATAATAAAATAATAAATAATAAACAATAATAATATAAATAGCTACAATTATTTTTAGTCAGTGTTGTAGAATTATGCTCACTTGGTAACAGAACACATGTTATATTGTCACATAACATATCCATATACATACACTTATCATCAAACAGTTGCACCCAGAAGGAGGTGTGGGAGTGCGGTGGTGTTGGGAAGGAAGATAAAGGTGACCAGGATCAATAACTGATGATAAATTTAGACTGATATGATCAATATTTATTGAGCTACACATTTAGAAGTAGTGTCTCTCAGTGTGGTGTCGGGCCGCGTGTTTGCTAACCCAACATGCCAGAGTTGTAGAGGTTCATAATGGTGTCCTGTGATAATCCATCTCATGCTGCTTGAATATCCTCTCACAGTTCCTGCAGATGGTGCTAGGGTTAGGGGTGGAGGTGGAGGGACACCAGGCCTTCTGGACATGTGACGCGTCTCCGCGCACAGATTCGTTGGTCGTCTCCACCAAGACTAAAGCGGGACTCGTCACTGAAGATGACCCGCTGCCATTCTGAGTCACTCCATGACAGTCTGGTACGACACCACTGCAGTCTTTGGTGACGGTGACGTGGTGTTGAGGACACGTTGGTGCAGCTGTCTGCCAGTGGTGCTGGCACTAACAGGATGACTCATGAAGGGCATCACTGCTCCATAAATGTCCATAATTGGGGCTGTTGCGTCAGTCAGGTACAGCGATAACAGCCGCCCTTGCTTATGTCAAATGCACGATGAGCATGAAACTTGAATTATGTCTCCCTATGTCAAACTTGCTCACCGAGTTTTGTTCCTGTTCAGCTGATTCCTTCTGGGTGCAGCTATTTTGTGATGATGAGTGTATATAGCACTACTGCCATGGTCCATAACGGATTTCTATATCCTGAATACTAGTTTTAGTTTTTAGATGTAACGTTTCTTTTTTAACTCCGTCCTCTTACCTGCTGCAGAGCTGGAACACTGTTTCTGGCCTTCCTTCCACTTCTGACTTCATGTGAACTAATTCCCAAAGACACGGGTCCTCAGATCCTGTAGGTGAGAGGGAAAATGGGAGTTGTTGACACCCAGCGCTCTCAGACAGGCCTGGAGCTAGAGCATAAACACTAACACGCTCAGAATCTGTACAGAAGCTCCGTCTTGTAATAGCGACCGTATAAACACCCACCTGCTGAGTTTCCAGGGCGAACCAGTGCAGATGATGCAGGAATGAGCCAGCGGAATTTAAAGGGGTCCAGATCTCCAGAGCGGGAGCTGGTCTGCTTCAACAAACATGAAGAACAGAAGCATCTACATTAGAGCTATTCATCCTACAGGGAGCACTCAGTGACCAGGACTCTGGACCAGCTTGTCCTTCGTGTTCAATACATTGAAATCTGCCAGGCCAAATAAAAGTATGCTGCAAATTCTCACGTTGTCTTATTTTTTAGGTGTACTTGTCCTACAGTACCCAACATGCATTGTGTCAATAAGTCATTTGCCAAACAGGAGGGGAAAAAAAACATGCATGCAGCCCAAAGTGTCTAGCCAGGAGGGCCTACTAGTCTTTAAATGATAAACCTTTACTATTCCGGACACTGCGGCACTGCTGTAGCATCTGAGTAGGTATTAACTGACGCCTGTGATGCCATTGTTCATTTTACCAGACAGTCTCTTTCAATCCCTGATGACTGAAATGATCCAAACGTGCATTCTGGCCAAACAAGCATTTAATGTATTATTTATCATATACTGTTGTGTAATATTCCCAACAAAATTCACATGTCCTTGTTCTTTAGGTGTACTGGTCCTAGGGGTGGTGGGGTTCCTAGTCTTTAAACCCAAACCCTATGTGGGATGTGAGTAGACATGATCACATGTCTATGATTACATTGCTCATTTTGGCCGGAGTGTCCTTTGTAAACTTTGAAGACTGAGATTACTCAATGGGCCTTATTCCGGAATATTCTCAATAGAAAAAACTACAAATCTCATATATTCTTATTCTTCAGGTGGACTTGTCCTACAATACCCAGCATGCCTTATGCCAATAAGGTGGAAAGAACACCTGTGAAGTGGGGGCATAGTCTCCTTTTTAAACCTGGATTACTGTGCATGATTTAGACATGCAGTTTGCACAACGTCTGACTGCTTAGTGTCCAGTGCTTGTTAGCTACGTTAGCCTCGTAGGTCAAAGGTATGGCTGAAAAAGCTATACCCAGGAACCAAACGCATCTTGGACATTGGGGCTGAACGACCGGGGGACAATATCAATATATATATATATATTGTTAAATATATATGTATGTATATTTATGTATATATATATATATGTATATCTAATATATTGTTGCTGTCCAATGAAAACATGCATCTCCAATTTTGTACATTTTGATTTTTATACATCATTGGAACACAGCAGCTTCCATTTACACTGTGTGGGAATTGCATGATGAATGGACCAACAGAAAGAGTGTTTGGAAAGACGTCTGGTTCCACTGACTTGCATTCAAATTTAATGTGGTTTTTGGCCTCTCGTGTAAAGTTGCCATTTTGGAGATACCTGTAATATATATTTAATATATATATATATATATATATATATATATATATATATATATATATATATATATTAAAATTTTCTGCCTAATATCTCAACTGGTATTTAAATAGCAAATATCTGTAAATTGAGGCCTGTTTAAAAAAAAAAAAATCAATAAGGCCAGAATAGCCGTCTGTTCTGGCTTCTCTGGTTGTGATGTCACAACACATGGAGGTTTGGTAACGTTTTGGTAAGGTAGACTTTGACTATCTCTTAAAATGATGAATCGTTCAGCCCTGCCAGGCTGACTGCCTACGTTTTCGGGGTTATGGAGGAAGATATGTATGTTTTCCTTCAACCAAACTTCCCCTGTAACACTCATAGTAAAGGGACAGCATTTACTAAAGGCCTTCCAGACTCACCATCCTTTTCTTCAGCTTGCTGCTCTCACGGTACACCAGAATAACGGCTCTCTTGAAGACTGTGGGAAGTAAAATGTGCTGTTATCACACTGGTTGCATAACACTTATTAATTATTCACTGGTCTTGAACAGCAGTTAGCCAGCCTGCTACAGCCTCACTGAGTCTAACTCACTGAAGAGTGTGAGCTCGGGGTCCTTCCTCATACGGCCCAGCGAGGGCATGGGGTTCAGCCAGAGCGCAGAGCTGTGGATGATGAACTCTCCCATAGATATCTCGGTCACCTGACAGACACACATGACAGACATTAAGCTTTCGGTTAGCGCTTTATCTGTGCGTTCACGCCTACTGAAAGAAAACATTAAATTATCTATTATTTTACATTAGCATAAGGGCAATACATTCCTGAGAGGTGCCTTATTACTTGGTCAGAAAACCTGATCTTATATATTACTATACTATATTATGTTCTGATTATACACACCTCCTTCTCTGTACTGCTCTGCTCTGCCACCAGCTGGTCGAACACAGTGCCGTAATCTTCATAGATCTTCTGCATCTCGTTGATGTGGCTGGCCACCTTCTCCATCGCCCGCAGTGCCTCTGCAACAGGATGGACAGGTTGTAATGCAGGCAGCGTTTGGCTGCAGTGTTTCGAAGGCCTTGTTTACTGTAACAGACCCAGATCTGTTGGCGGTTAAATGGGCTGGTGTGATGTGGCACCTGTGAGATGGCTGTGCTCCTCACTGTCGGGGTCAGTCAGGGACACCAGCTCTCTCAGCAGCAGAGGGTACTTGAGCACTCTCTGCACCGGCTTGATGAGGTAGGACTCCAGGGTGGACGAGTGCTGTTTGGTGGGGTTCCTGGCCTCCAGGAATTCTTTGAATGCCCGGTCTGTCTTTGCTGCAAAGAAGAAGAACAATGACGATGTGTGGTGGAAATGGCGCTTTGGCTCTCATAGGGTTCCACATGTGTGAACCAGCAGGCTGGAACCGGACCCAGCAAACGGATGAAGATGTGTTGCAGTGATAGGACTATATTTACCTCGCTCTAGAACCTTCTGGACTTTGATGTGGTTGGCACAGAAGCCACTGTAGAGCTTGAAGTGGTCCGCGTAGTACAGGAAGGACCCACCCAGAGAGAAAAGAAGTTTCTGTATTGAAGGAAAACAATGTTAGGGCGAGGTTGGGTGCATCCAGGTAGACACCACACCTTCACAGTACATACTCCATCCACTCGAGGGGCGGAGTCTCTTTGTTCCCTGAGATTGCTCTATACAGGAAGGGGCATGTCTTAGAGGCTGAGAGATTTGGCTTGAACTCACATCTATACACCATTTCTGGTCCTGCCAACACTGCAGCGACCACTGCATTGCCTTCCGGCATTTTTCTAAATCTTCCAGACAGAAGAAGCTCCCCCTAATCTGTTATTGTTGAACTGTCCATCAGCACATACTCAAAAATTGACCATATATCGTCACTGTCCAATGAAAACCATGTATCTCCACTTTTGTCCATTTTTACTTTTATGCATCATTTGAATACAACAGCTGCTGTTTACACTGGGTGAGAATCTCACGATGAATGGATGAACAGAAATGGCCCAACCCTGTTTGAAAAGTTGTCTGGTTCCATAGACTTACATTAAAGTTTTTGGCCTCTCCTGTAAAGTTGCCATTTTGGAGATACTTGTTTTTCTTTGGACGGCGACAATATGCATTCTAGATATGGCACTACTCGGCCCAGTAGGTGGGCGATGGGCAATTTGCCATTAGCTAAGCCGAAAACATGGGTTACTCTACCAGCCTTATATCTTACCAGGTGCATTTGGGCCAAATGTCCCAAAACAGATCTGGTCCACTTCCGGATTACAATAACAGCAGAGTTGCTGGATAGGGTTGAGGCTGTAACATGGCCCAACAGAGCAGCATGTGACCCACAGACTTGCTACATGAAGAGGGTCCCACTCAAGTAGCCAATCAAAGTGCACTCGGGCAACGTGGGCCAGATGAAAAATGGGGGAAGCGTGGGCCAGATTTGGGCCAGAGACAAATTTGGCCTGTCTGAGATTAATTTTGCTAGAACACCCTGAAGTTGGGAACCTAACTGAACGAATAGGCCTCAGTCCACCCTGTTTCTTGGAAATCTCTCCCGCCGTTACCGTCCGAACAACAAAAAGGCGAAATCCAAAGGATAGGGGCCTGGACCTCCAGGCACACCACCAAAGAATTCCTCTATCGCTGGCCCACGAAAAACATGGGCCATAAACTTGTGTTCTGATGAATGTGGCACTTAGATACTCTCTATGATCATTTCCCTTGAGGCCGAAGGGCCCCAAACATAGTAGACATACTACTTAAGCTGCCTAAGGGCAAGATACAGCAGAGTTGCCGATGTTTCCTGAGGGGAAATTCTAGGCCGAGATGAGATGATGGGTGAGGTGGTCCTCTCCTCCAGCGTCTGCAGGAATATCCTCTGGAAGTCCAGCATCTCCGGCAGACTTCCAAACAGGGACTCCATCTGAGGATGGGAGAATGAAAAAATCTGCATGTGGGGAGCAATAGAACAGCTGGTAGCACCGAGAACCTTGAGGTCTGTGGTTTTTGTCGTGGGGAAGGTGCTCTCTGGGTGCTCTTCCAAGGCAGACTGTAACTCACCTCTCCTAATGAGAGGTGCTGATAGGAACGTCTGTGTACTCTAATGCGGCTCATCAGATAGAATTCTCGCAAACAGGACAAGCTAGCGTCCTAAAAGCACAGACAGAGGATACAGATTCGTTTACATACTCTAGCTGGAATGGTGCAGTGGTTGGTGTAGCTCAGTGGATAACACCACTACCCACCAGGGAGTCACCACCACATGTGGGAGACTGGGGTTCAAATCCCGGTATGGATGGCTACACCAATAAGAGTCTGTGGGCAAGACTCCTAACACTGCATTGGCCTACCTGTAATATGATTTACCTTGTGAGTCGCTCTGGATAAGAGCGTCAGCTAAATGCCATAAATGGAATCATACACCATATACAATATTTAATGGTCGTTAAGGTGGACAGTTGTTACTGCTGTTTTTTTAATTATAGCACAACATAATCATGAATAATGAATAACCAGGAACTGGCTAATTAGTTTAATTCACAATAAGCTATACTGTTGGTATGAATTCTGTTTTATTATGTTAATATGTATATGAGACTGTTTACTGTATGTTAGTTATTGTTATACTAACAGTGATTTTGCGATACTGAATACACCGAAGAGTTTAGTCTCAGATGGATGTTCATGAACCTGCTAACAGCGATTTGACATGGTCGTTAAGAGTTCAGTCTCAGAGATGTTCCCTAATCTCTATACTCTGTAGTGTAACATAGGTATGAATAATGCTAATTATTAACATATTTTTTTTCCAAATGATTTTCCAAACATGTAATCAATGCATTCCAAGCAATGAGCATTTTCTTTGCATGTAACGCAAACGCCACAAATACAAAGGAAATGCTCAAGGGCTGTGAATGTGTTGCCATAATGAGATGGTTTACCTCCTTAGACTTTACAAGGAACATAAAAAAATAGAAAGGTAAAAATATGAATATCATTTTGCATAATTTTTAAAAATCTTTATTTGTATTTTAGGCTAAAGGTTAACATTACATTTCTAAATAAACCCTATTTAAAAAGGTCAATACCAAAACACAGAGTTTTACTTTGTGGGTGGGGGCTTATTTTGGCCACGCCCCTGCATTTCAGAGCAGGAAGTGACACTGCATCCCTGTCTCTCATGGCCACATGGTGAGCAGTTACGCCAATAAGCCATAACATTAAAACCACGCCCTTGTTTCTACACTCTTTATCAGCTCCACTGACCATATAGGACACTCTCTAGTTCTACAGGTACAGACTGTAGTCCATCTGTTTCTCTGTATACTGCATCCCCCTGTTCTTTAATGGTCAGGACCCCCACAGGACCACCACAGAGCAGGTATCTCAGCACTGCAGTGACACTGACATGGTGGTGGTGTGTTAGTGTGGGTGGTGCTGGTGTGAGTGGATCAGACACAGCAGTGCTGCTGGACACCTCAGTGGGCAGCCTCCTGTGGGCAGCCTCCTGTGGGCAGCCTCCTGTGGGGCAGCCTCCTGTGGGCACTGATGAAGGACTAGAGGATGACCAAGACTGCCCTGTGCAGCAGCAGATGAGCTATCGTCTCTGACTGTCCATCTACAAGGTGAACCAGCAAGGTGGGAGTGTCTAATAGAGTGGACAGTGAGTGGACACAGTGTCTAAACACTCCAGCAGCACTGCTGTGTCTGATCCACTCACACCAGCACCACACACACTAACACACCACCACCACGTCAGTGTCCCTGCAGTGCTGAGAATGATCCACCACCCACATACTACCTGCTTGGTGGTGGTCCTGTGAGGCTCACTGAAGACCAGGGTAATAAAGTATACAGATACACACTGTCACTACGGAAACGTCACTCTGGACCTGGACCTGGATTTCCATTCCCTATGTCTACACATGGACTACACCGTGTTGTTCTTTCATACCTTCACATACGACTTCTCCGTGTCCACCAGCTCCTGGATGACCTTGCGCAGTCTCTCGGTGACGGACATGTGACGCGGGCTGCCTCGAGCAGGGCCGCTGTCGGCACAGTACGGGTTCCTATAGCCGTCCACAGGCAGGCCTGGGTCTTCTGGGAAGGGCTGGTACAGCATGCAGGTAGTCTCCACACTCTAAGGAACAGGAGGAGGAACATCTACTGTGAGATACAGAGATCTGGAACATGGTGGGCTGGCATTCCGTACCAAAGACACCTCACTGCTCTACCTCCATCAGTACTGACAACACACACAGACAGATCTGAGCTGTAGCATGGCTGCTAGCACTAGCTATAAGGACATGCAAAGATCAACACTGCGTCACCAGTGGAGGTCCAGTGAATGAGAATGAGCTTCTGGGGCTTTATCTCTGAGACACAGGCGGTGCACCTTCGGCGTGGCGTGTAAACTGCAGCGTCCCGCATAGAATTCCAGCCATTTGTCACCATAATCTGTCCTGCCAGAGAGTAATAAAGTGCTGACAAACTGGTAAAGTCCTCGGGGAGCAGTCCGTACTGCGCTACGGAGCTGCTCTCAACCGTACAAGTACGGAAAAACCACAGGAATCCATCAAATTAGAGTAAAATAAATCTCATTACAGGTCAAATTAGCTTTCAGGGTTAATCAAAATGAAGCAGCAACAGTTTGAGTCCCATACAGACAAACACCTGTGTCCGCAGGTCCCGGGTGGCCATGTAATAATATACTCATGCAGAAACTGAAGTAAGCTAAACTGATGTAAGCTAAAACCAGGGATCCAGCACACATAGCCAGAATAGCACACTAATAGAGGGATGTGTATGTATTTGTCAGAGCTGAAGTGTGGACCCTGTATTCCATCAACACTGCCTCATCATTCGGTTGACTCAGCTGGCAGTAACTGTGTTATGTGATAGACGCACTCTCAGAATTATGCACACTCCATAACTGGGTACATGTTTTTTTTTTAAGAGCCCTGGCCCAATCACATGCTTTGTTGATTTGGCGTCATGTGTTGATGATATTTCACTCGTCTATAAGACTCTCCTTTAGCTCTAATGCTTTATCTTACTGTAGAATAAAAGTGAAGACATCAAGCTATAAACTAGCCCTCATGGAATTATACAGTCCACCTTAAAACCCTCCAGAGTGGAGCTTTACAGGAGGATGGACCAGCTTTCTTACCCTGCAGTGGAGCTGATAGAACAAGGTTTATTACTAAGCAGGGTTGGAGCGATTCTATTGGTCGGTCCATCATGAATATTCACTAACCTGAAAGGAGAGCTAGAGCTTTTACACTGTGCAGAAAAAGAGATCAAAGTTTTTACACCACTAAATATATATTAGAGGTGGAGATATGGAGGAGTATCATACTGTGTACATCAGGAGTAGATGTGGTGTATCAGGATATGGACTGGTTCAGACTCTCATCAGGTGGAGCTGTTCAGTGTACGACTGTAGAGTCTTTAAGATCACCAACACTATCCATTTAGATTTATAAACTTTTGACTGGTACTAAATACAGGGTGTATGTAACTTGCTGTTTGGCTTTTTGGCTGCAGTGAACCAATATATAGCTCCACTCATTGCCCCACAGCCCTGCGGCTGCTCTAACAATGGTGTTGGTTCTGACGTATCAGTCTGATCCAGGGTCTGATCATGAAACTCTGGTAAAACAACCTGGTGTAGATCTACCTTCACACGCCAGACTGGAGCCGGACGTTTCAGGGTGGTCAGTTTTGACTGTTTTGGCTCCTACTGTGTTGTGTGAGGGTGTACCAAGTTTGCTGGTAGGTGGGCAATAAGGTTGAGTTACTAGATGACATCACCATGTAACAGAGAAAAGGGCTGGAGTTCCAGCAAGGCGGTTCAGGCAGCTGGGAAAAGTGGTTTCTGTGGGAGGGGGTGTCACCCACTGGCGTGTACCTTGGGCTTTATAACTATTCCAACAGTTTACATGCACAAAAAGCTCCATAACACACTAAAGGAAAGGGAAAAACCGGAAAAGCATAACAGATCTATTCTTAGGGAAGGCAAGGCAAGTTCATTGGTATAGCACCTTTCATACACCAGGACAATTCAAAGTGCTTTACATAAAAGAGAGAAAATACAAATAAATAAAAACAAAATAAAAGCAAAATAAATCATTTAAAAGTCATTAAAATATCATTAATATCGCTCACATGTCTATTGTCTGTTTACAATATACAGTATTTATAGTCATTTGTTATTTTGAAAATTTAGGCATTGTGTATATATGTATATTATTGTTTTATTTTAATTTTTTTATATATATATTGTATTTTTATTTCTCTCTCTCTTTCTCTCTCTCTCTCTCTCTCTCTCTTTCTCTCTCAATTCTGCACTTTATATACAGTATTTTAGCCCTATGTTTAATTATTTTGTGTGTAAAGTACTGTTGGATTGCTGCTCAATTTGGTTGTACATGTGCAATGACAATAAAGGCATCTGATCATCTTATCTTAATTATTAAATTTTATTTATTTTATTAATTTATTAATTTTATTTTAATTATTAAAATCATTCAATAAATTAAAAATCATTTTATTGATTGATCTGCAACCAAATTAGTTTAACTGGTTTACTGAAAACACTGCCTGCTAACTTATAGCGTATATACTTATAATACATAGCGTATGGAAGTAATCAGCACAGGCAGCCTGTTCTTCATGTTTATGCTCTTGTGTTTCTGGCCTGAAGCTTCATCTAAGGGGAATCAGGGCAGCCTCTACCATCTGACGGTGCCAAAGTACAGTAGGAGCTGTGGAATTTCTCTAGGCCTGCTTCAGCCTCCTCCCTGACCTACTGACGCTCCAAATAATCCACCCTTCAGTAGGCACGCTTTCAGCACTCACCTCCAACATCACACGCTCCCTCCCCACGAACCCTCCCAGCACATAGATAACCCTCAGCCCTGCCTTCCACTCCTCCAGCTTACCTTTCTGCAGCGCTCGGCCTTATCACGCACCTCCTCAGAAAGAGGCAGCACCAAATCGCCTGGAACTTCCAGGAACTGACACACATCTAGGAGAATAGAAACAAGGAACAGTCAATCTCTTAAAATGAAGGTTTAGATTTATTGTATGAATCTGCAGCGTGTGTAGTTTTTACAGTCTGACAGTAATAACTGTGGAGTGATTATAATCCAGTATGAATCTGCAGCGTGTGTAGTGTTTATAGTCTGACAGTAATAACTGTGGAGTGATTATAATCCAGTATGAATCTGCAGCGTGTGTAGTGTTTACAGTCTGACGGTAATAACTGTGGAGTGATTATAATCCAGTATGAATCTGCAGCGTGTGTAGTGTTTACAGTCTGACGGTAATAACTGTGGAGTGATTATAATCCAGTATGAATCTGCAGCGTGTGTAGTGTTTACAGTCTGACGGTAATAACTGTGGAGTGATTATAATCCAGTATGAATCTGCAGCGTGTGTAGCGTTTACAGTCTGACGGTAATAACTGTGGAGTGATTATAATCCGGTATGAATCTGCAGCGTGTGTAGTGTTTACAGTCTGACAGTAATAACTGTGGAGGGATTATAATCCAGTATGAATCTGCAGCGTGTGTAGTGTTTACAGTCTGACGGTAATAACTGTGGAGTGATTATAATCCAGTATGAATCTGCAGCGTGTGTAGTGTTTATAGTCTGACAGTAATAACTGTGGAGTGATTATAATCCAGTATGAATCTGCAGCGTGTGTAGTGTTTACAGTCTGACGGTAATAACTGTGGAGTGATTATAATCCAGTATGAATCTGCAGCGTGTGTAGTGTTTACAGTCTGACAGTAATAACTGTGGAGTGATTATAATCCAGTATGAATCTGCAGTGTGTGTAGTGTTTACAGTCTGACGGTAATAACTGTGGAGTGATTATAATCCAGTATGAATCTGCAGCGTGTGTAGTGTTTACAGTCTGACGGTAATAACTGTGGAGTGATTATAATCCAGTATGAATCTGCAGCGTGTGTAGTGTTTACAGTCTGACGGTAATAACTGTGGAGTGATTATAATCCAGTATGAATCTGCAGCGTGTGTAGTGTTTACAGTCTGACAGTAATAACTGTGGAGTGATTATAATCCAGTATGAATCTGCAGCGTGTGTAGTGTTTACAGTCTGACGGTAATAACTGTGGAGTGATTATAATCCAGTATGAATCTACAGCTTGTGTGGAGTGTTTACAGTCTGACGGTAATAACTGTGGTGGGATTATAATCCAGTATGAATCTGCAGTGTGTGTAGTGTTTACAGTCTGACGGTAATAACTGTGGAGGGATTATAATCCGGTATGAATCTGCAGCGTGTGTAGTGTTTACAGTCTGACGGTAATAACTGTGGAGGGATTATAATCCAGTATGAATCTACAGCTTGTGTGGAGTGTTTACAGTCTGACAGTAATTGATGCTATACCTGAGGAGCCAAGGTGATGGTGGGTATGGCTGGGGGGTGGAGGAGGGCAGTAGGGTTCAGCTGGGTCACACACAGGCCAGATGCTGCCCTGATCATCTGAGATGGGTTCATCACGTCGCAGGACCAGTTGCAGAGTATTATTGCTGAAGAACGTGTGTATGAGGCCCAGGTCCAGAGTGGACACACTCACACCATTCACAGCCAGGATCTCATCTCCAGCTTTCAGCCCTGCATCAGTAAACATCACCACACCGCACACTTCATCAAACCACAAGTGTCCAAAATTCGAACAGACTTCATTTCTATGCATGGACTGTATGATCTCAATGAACAATACATTGAAATATTTAAAATTTGATAGTTTTGGCATATTGCCAACATCCTTTACTTCCACTGTAAGACCCACAAAGTATTTAAGGGCGAGAGAAGTTCTTAGAAGTAGGGAAGAGTTTGGCCCCTGAACCCAAAACCACCTGCTGAATCAAACCTCACACTAAATTCATCACTTCACTGTAACCTGGCGGATGTTATCACATCATTCATCATCCACATATAAATAAAGTGCTGCACCTACAGGTCAGACTGTGGTGTTCATTTACCTTCAGTGAACGCCAGACCTTCTGGATGCACCTCACTAACAAAGATGTGGCTCCGCCTCGAGCCGTCCACATGCCCAGTTACTGCGAACCCTGCAGACGCACCACAGATAAGGAAGAGATGGAGTGAGATTCGTCACTTTTGAAGTGGTTTAGTTAGTTAGTTTAGATTAGAAACTTTAGCAGATGCAGAGTAAAGAGGCGTGTCTAGAGCTTCAGGAGTGCAGATGTACAGGATATATAGTAACGGGGAATGTCTAGAATGTCCAGGAGGGCAGATGTACAGGATATACAGTAAAGAGAAGTGTCTAGAGTGTCCAGGAGTGCAGATGTACATGACATACAGTAAAGAGAAGTGTCTAGAGTGTCCAGGAGTGCAGATGTAAAGGACATACAGTAAAGAGGAGTGTCTAGAATGTCCAGGAGTGCAGATGTACAGGATATACAGTAAATAGGAGTGTCTAGAATGTCCAGGAGTACAGATGTACATGACATACAGTAAAGAAGAGTGTCTAGAGTGTCCAGGAGTACAGATGTACATGACATACAGTAAAGAAGAGTGTCTAGAGTGTCCAGGAGTACAGATGTACATGACATACAGTAAAGAAGAGTGTCTAGAGTGTCCAGGAGTGCAGATGTACAGGACATACAGTAAAGAGGAGTGTCTAGAGTGTCCAGGAGAGCAAATGTGCAGGACATGCATTAAAGAGGAGTGTCTAGAGTGTCCAGGAGTGCAGATGTACAGGACATACAGTAAAGAGGAGTGTCTAGAATGTCAAGGAGTGCAGATGTACAGGATATACAGTAAAGAGAAGTGTGTAGAGTGTCCAGGAGTGCAGATGTACAGGATATACAGTAAAGAGGAGTGTCTAGAGCTTCAGGAGTGCAGATGTACAGGATATATAGTAAAGAGGAGTGTCTAGAATGTCCAGGAGTGCAGATGTACAGGATATATAGTAAAGAGGAGTGTCTAGAGTGTCCAGGAGTGCAGATGTACAGGATATATAGTAAAGAGGAGTGTCTAGAGTGTCCAGGAGTGCAGATGTACCGGATATACAGTAAAGAGAAGTGTCTAGAGCTTCAGGAGTGCAGATGTACCGGATATACAGTAATGAACAGTGTCTAGAGTGTCCAGGAGTGCAGATGTACAGGACATAAAGTAAATAGGAGTGTCTAGAATGTCCAGGAGTGCAGATGTACAGGACATACAGTAATGAAGAGTGTCCAGAATGTCCAGGAGTGCAGATGTACTGGACATACAGTAAAGAAAAGTGTCTAGAGTGTCCAGGAGTGCAGATGTACAGGACATACAGTAAAGAAAAGTGTCTAGAGTGTCCAGGAGTGCAGATGTACAGAATATACAGTAAAGTGTCAGTAGTCCAGATAAATAAACCTATGTTCTAACAGAAGAGATTCAGTCCTCATCTGTCCTCTTCCCTCTTCCGGCCCCACTGGGAATAGTTGACGAGCCTAATGGCTCTCGGGACAAAGGATCTCCTGAATCTGTGGAGCAGCTCTTTGACAGTGACTTTCCACTTGCTCCTTTTGTCCATGATGATGGTGTGCAGTGGGTGCCCATCATCATCCATAATAGACAGCAGTTTGTGCAGAGTCCAGTTCCACACCAACAACTGACCCTGCTCGCCTTAATAGCCATGTGATGGCACACACTTCTCACAGGCGGTGTATGTGTGACTGATATACTGTGGATACTGTCAGCACTTGAACAACATAGACCGGCTGCAGGTTCATATCAGTCCCGGTTAATTGGGTTTGGTTGAGTCTGCTGTGCTTTTCAACAGGACTCTTTAAAAGCGGCACTACTGGATAGGTTTCCACCTGTGCTGACTCAGCAAAGCTCAGCAAACCAATATCTTGTTTTGATATTGCCTGTGCATATTGAGCATCCAGAAATGACAGAAGTGTCAAGGTTTAATATTTTGGTCTATACACACACAGGATTTATCCACTCCGCCTGCTGAAACTCACCAAAATCCATGGCCGTGTCCGGACGTGACATGTTTAAGGTGAACACGTTAAGAGGGCAAACTTCGA
>JAMWET010005139.1:17500-27500 GCA_024036415.1 Prochilodus magdalenae
GCAGCAGCCTGTTGCGACAGCTGTGTAAGCCCAGTCTCTGGAGAACAGAGACCCCACCCCCACCACCCTCTGGAACCCACTCTGCCTCCATCCTTCGGGGGATTAGAGGGGGTTAGAAAGCTCCTGTTCAACAATGCCGCTGGCACCTGGACATAACACGGCATGGGGCTTTTAAAGCAGACACTGGGAAAACTTGGCTCCATTTGGTGGAGAAAGTTTCTGAGGGTGCACCTGCTGGGCTAGACCAGAGAAAGTGAACACTCTACACAGCACATGGTCATTGCTACTATAATAAGCCCCCCCATCACCCACCATCACCCCACCACCCCTCTGTGATGTTCTGGGGGGTGTCTTAATGACATGGAAATGGGTTCTTTGTTTGAGGTAGCAGAAAGTTGGACCACGGTACATGGAGATGCTGGACAATCTGGTTTTGCCTTAGTTCCTCATCCTACGGAGGAACAGAATATTCCCATCCCGGTATTCCAAGATGACCATTCTCACATTCACAGGGCTGCAGATGTGACGGACTGGCATGATGAACCTGAATGTTCATCATGCCAGTCCGTCACATCTGCAGCCCTGTGAGCATTCACAAGTCTAGACTGTGTGACATATACCATCTACACATCTACATTCCATCTACATTGTGAGACCTGTCCATGATTCAAGGTTCAGGCTCTGCTGCGCATGTGACGTAAGCAAGGACGGGCCTTATTGCTGTACCTGACTGACCCAACAGCCACAACAGTGGGCATTCAGCGAGAGGTGATGGCCTTCATGGCCTTCATCCTGTTAGTGCCAGGACCATTGTCAGCGGCTGTACGACACAGGACCACATGCATGCAGACTGTTACGACGACTGTCCTTAACACCACCTCAACATCGCCAAAGACTGCAATGGTGTCATTCAAGGCCATTCACACATACAGATTTGAATCTGGTTGGAAATCTGTGGGTCTACCTGGAACAACCAGTAAAGGAGAAGCCAGGGAAGGCATCCACCAAATTTGGCCCAACTGCCCAATTCTTTAATACAAGAGCGTGGCCTCCATCCCGAGACCTGTCTAGTCCATGCCCAAACCACTCACAGCTGTTATTGGTGCTGGTGGAGGTATTACACGGCCATTTTCGGCTGGTGAGCTCATATTTACACATGCCGTATTGGTGCTGTGCTGTTATGTTAGACATCATCAAGACCAATCCCCCATTATTGCGAGTGTTCCTGCCAGACGGGCGTCTTACCTCGGAGCTGCTCTGCATCGCTGGATGGCAAAGAGTTCCAGGAGGGTGTCCTTCAAATATCTGTAACATGAAAAACACACAAACAAACACATCAGTACGCGTCCAGGGAAGCCCCCCAAAACAGCAGCACGGTTTCTATCTTTGCACTTAATTAGAAACCATACGTCTGACTCAGCAGCTTTGATACCATTCCTCTTCCCAGATCGGAACAGGGACGGCTTCTGAGGTTTGGAAGGAAATAATCAAAGCTGCGAGTGATGCTGTAATTACAGCTCTGTGTGGGCAGCCTAATGCGGCGGCCTTCGTCGGCATGAGCCACTGTCTCCCTCACCCAGACGCCCGTCTGTCCTCAATCAGCCATCACCGTCTTCCACGGCACCTCAGGCCGAGGCACGCTGACCACGCAGATCGCACCAGTACCTACCTACTCCATCGTCAGGATTAGGAGTCTGATCCCAGTGATGGCATAGCTGGTGGGGAGCCAATGTGGGGGTCTAGGAGCTGACGCAGCTAATGCAAGGAACCCTCTTCAGCAGCAACTGTAATTGAAGCTGTGGTCCTTAATGGAGTTAGTGACCTTATCACCGTTTGACATCATGAGACATACTGATTCAAGTTTCCAACAGCCACGTATGGACTGACCCAACATTCATTGGGCAGTGATGCCTCCATGAGTCATACTGTTAGTGATACTTCATCGGACAGGCACCAAGTTGTGGTCAGAAACCAAAGGGTTCAAATCCCAAACTGTCCAATCAGGTTTTCTGTCTCTGTTGTACCTTAAAAGATGCAGCCAAGCAAGCTCTTCCATTGGTTAGGGCTTCAGGAGCTGAACAGAAGGCCTAACACATCAGACTAACCACCAAACTACAAACTCACGGTGGAATCAACCAATTATGCTATGGCTTGTCAAGATTCTGAGAACAAGTTTTGCTCTAGGCCTTTGAAGGTTCTAGATATGGTCAATGACTGCCAATGCTATTAGCAGCCGGACCCTCAGAAAGGGTGCTAGCAGAAAGCAGCATTACCGTAGAGGAGTTCTGCCAGCTATGGGACCTATTTAAGGCTTAGCCGCTGATTAGCATTAGCATGCAAGTTGGAGCTGTGCAGCATCTGGACCAGTTCACTGCTTGCTGGGGGTCACTGATGCTAACTCACTTCAGCTAAGTCATCAAAGCCTTCTGGAAGTAATCACACTGACCACGCCCCCCTACCACCATCACCCCCCAAAATTCCCCACGGCCGTGCCTGCTGCTGACCAGAGTCGGGCAGACTTCAGACGACAGAAGGTCAGTCTATTCCAGTCGTGTGATATCTAAGTGGACAGGGTGGTTTTACACAAACCTTCTGTTTCTGTCCAGCTTGCAGCAATTAACCACATGTGGCCCACGGTAACCCCCCCACCTCCTCCCCATTGTGGAGGGCGTATCATTAGGGCTCGTTTGGCTGAGACTGAGCCGCTTTGGGTCATTACCAGGCTGAGCAATCGCCTCCAATTGCTCGTGAGTCAGGCAGGAATCATGTGTGAGGATTTGGAGCTGCTGGATTTGAAGCTTTGAGCCAAACTGAACAGCACTTTTGTGTTTTCCTGCTGTTTGAGCTCCAGCACGAGTGCAGTGGAGTGAAGCAGTGGGAGACTTTAATACCCCTCTGGGTGAAGCGGAAGTGGTGGAGGGGGTGTTATAGTGTTTCCTGACCTGTTAGCTCTGCAATATGTCTGTTTAATTCGAAACCAAATCAAACGTCTCACTAATAATACATTCAGGGACGTCTTAATCTAATATAGCTGCAGAGGAGCTGGTGAGCACACATGTCCATGCTGGTCACCGCTAAATGGACCAGCATGTGGAATATTGAGGGTCCTGTGTGCTACCATGTTTCCCAGCCCTGTATACAGGAAGTGCCATGCTGAACGATTTGGAGCCGGCACACAGACTCCTTCAGAGCGTGATTTGGATTAGTAGGACCGTATTACTGGGTTTAAGCAGTTGACCCAACAGCCATGACTGCGGACATTCAGCGAGCAGCGAAGCCCTCCATTAGTCATCCTGTTAGAGCAGCACCATTGGCAGACGGCTGCACCACGCAGGACTACATGCACACAGGCTGTTACGACAACTGTCCTTAACACCGTGTCACCGTCACCAAAGACTGCAGTGGTGTCGTACCAGACCGTCATGGAGTGACTCAGAATGGCAGCGGGTCATCTTCAGTGACGAGTCCCGCTTTAGTCTTGGTGGAGACGACCGACGAATCCGTGTGTGGAGGTACTGTGGTCAGAGCCAAGATAAACGAGTTGTTGTCACATGGTACACTTCTAGAAGGCCTGGTGTCACTCCACCTCCACCCCTACCGCACCATCTCCAGGAACTGTGTGAGGATGTTCCAGCTGCATGGGACGGATTATTACAGGACACCATTAGGTGTCACATCTCTGAGTGTCTGGTCTTGTCCATATGTCAATCAACGCCCCCTTTGGTTGCTTCATGTCATTGCACTGCTTTTCCTGCTCCACCCTGGCTCCACCCACTTGCACACCTGGTGTTAATCTGTACTCAATTGGACTTCCATTAAGACCGCTTTGTTTGCCCTGCTTGTCGCGAAGTCTCTGTTTTCCCCTCGTGAGTCTTAGCCGTGTTTCTCTTCAGTTCTTGTTTCCTGTGTTTTGTAGCGTTTGTGACCCTTGACCCTTGTTTTCTTCCTGGCTGCCGTCTCTCTCTCTCTCTATGGACATGTATTTGTTGATCTTCACCTGCGTTTTGACCCCTGTGTCCCGGACAAACTTGAATAAGACCCCTGTGCGTTTGCAACCTGCCTCAACCTCCCTGTTACATTAGGAACTCAGTAATGGAAGCAAACACACTTGACGGATGGCTTAGCACTTAGCCACGAGAAGATTATGGGCAAAACAGGGCGAGGAACTTGCAGGTCACGCCTTATAAAGAGCATTAAAGCTCATTCCAGGACCTACTGTTTTCAAACTGATTTATCGGGTGGGTCCTTCATTTCAAACAGAGGGGCTTCAGACATGTGGCACTGGCATGGGGGGTGGGTCAAGTCCCGCACTCATAAAGAGCTGTTTACACAGGTGATGAGAGCAAAAGGGTTTCTCCATCACAGCCTGTGACAAAGTAGTGATGTCACAAAGTACTACACATCAGGATGACTAGCATCAGCATCAGTCATTAAAGGGCCCATCATGCTTATCATGCGGAATAATGCGCCAACAAGAGTCGGAATTCCTTTTTCCAGGATCGTTTCCCGGCCTCCCCTTTATCCAAGATTGATATATGTAAATGAGACATGCTCTGATTGGCTGCCCTGTTTCACGCCTTCACTCAGAATCCAGTACAGTGGTGTCTGCAGAACTGTGGTGCTCTTGGTTGTGATGTCACACTGCCCATTCAGCCATTGGCGCCATTGGCTTGTGACATTGGTCATGGTTGTGATGTCACAACCATGAGCCATGAGTCCTTTGTGCACAGGCTCATGGTTGTGACATTTGTCATGGTTGTGATGTCACAACCATGAGCCATGAGTCCTTTGTGCACAAGCTCATGGTTGTGACATTTGTCATGGTTGTGATGTCACAACCATGGGCCATGAGTCCTTTGTGCACAAGCTCATGGTTGTGACATTTGTCATGGTTGTGATGTCACAACCATGGGCCATGAGTCCTTTGTGCACAAGCTCATGGTTGTGACATTTGTCATGGTTGTGATGTCACAACCATGAGCCATGAGTCCTTTGTGCACAGGCTCATGGTTGTGACATTTGTCATGGTTGTGACATCACAACCATGGGCCATGAGTCATTTGTGCACAAGCTCATGGTTGTGACATTTGTCATGGTTGTGACGTCACAACCATGAGCCATGAGTCCTTTGTGCACAGGCTCATGGTTGTGACATTTCACAACCTGTGACAAATCTGCCAATTTTTGCAGCTTGCCTGAGTGGGCAGTCATTTGTGCACAGGCTCATGGTTGTGACATCACAACCATGACAAATTCTTCTTTTGCAGCTTGCTCTGGTAATATGGACTTCACAGACTGGGATGCTAAACGTGTACAACAAATTGTGTAGTGAAAGGTGTCCAGCTCTACCTGGGACAGGGACTGTCTCTTTTCGTGGTTTCGTCTGGTCAGGCTGTCCAGGCCTTTCTGAGAGGAGAAAATGCCCCGCTTGGTCCGAGCGCCTCGAGACTGGCAGCGGAAACGTCTTTTCAGAGTGGCTTCGTCACGAGTGCACATCTATAAAGACACACAAACACGCATACTTGTAGAACCTCAGGAGCCAGATTTAGAAAGATACGGGATAAATGGCATTAGAGCCCAATTACATTTCATGGGAACATCTTCGTCTGGCTGTGCTTCACTGCGGCCTCTCTCTTAATTACGCCCACTGGTGCTTTTTAGGGAAAGTCACTTTAGTCCAATAAGTGAGTGCTGGTTGCTATTCACCAATGCACGGAATTCCCAGACAGCCAAGCGCCAGCTGCATGAAGGTCACAGAATGGCTCTGGATACGCTACACTGCTGCACTCTGTATTATCATTCCTGCTCTTGTACTCAATGACAGACACTTTAAGTCAATAAGGAAGGGGGAGATTTAGTTTGGGGGGGGGTTTAAACAGCTATGACTTAAACGGAACCATGGCTTTGTTTGCTGATGAGTGTATATCCATATTAGGGCTGCCCTCTAGAAGTCGACGAGTCGAATTGTCAGTTGGCGACCCTTTAAGTCGACTGAGACCCTTCAAGTCGACTGACAACAGTGACCATTTTTTCTCTCGTAAAACAGACTAAAGCTTACAGAAATACACAAGAACTTTAAGAATGTAAAAAGACATGTTAATAATTATTAATAGGTGATTAATAAATATATATGTAAGTTCTAGCTGGGCTGTGACGCAGGCTTGCTAAAATATTAAAACCGCATGGCGGCGCTGGCGGTTCACCGCTGAAGGCAGCTGAAGCTGTGAAGCTGAGAAACACGGGGGGAGCAATGTCTCAGAGAAAGCCTGGAGGAGCTTCTGAAGAAGAGAGTCCGAACAAACTAAACCGAATTCTGCTCGTCATTCAGTCAGACACCCAACACTGCTCCAAACGAGGGAGCTGACTTTCGGTTTAGACATAACGGCTGTCTGCGGTGAAGGAGAAACGGACCAAAGACATTTGTTTTATTATAACTCCATTATTTTAGAACCTAAATTGCAGATATTTCAAAGTACATTTACGGTATTTAGCTGACGCTCTTATCCAGAGCGACTTACAAGGTTAATGATTACAGGTAGGCCAATGTAGTGTTAGGACTCAGCCCGGGATTCGAACCCCAGTCTCCCACGTGTGGTGGTGGCTACTTGGCGGGTAGTGGTATTATTCGCTGAGCTACACCAACCAAGATATGTTTATTTATTCATCTACAGCTCAGATTATCTTTATTTAAGGATAAGTACAGTCACTTAATACGCCTGCCGATAAACGAGAGATCATTATTACAGCGCAGGTAATATAATAAACGGTTTCAGGTTTACCATTCTTCTCTTCATCTATAATAATGTAAATATGGACTAATCTGGTTTTATTTAGCAGGTCATTATTTATGAGAGATGAAAGGCGAAGGGTCCTCCTACTGAAGAAGCTGTTAGAAGTGAGATTAAAAAGACTATAAGCTATAAGCGCTAATGTTTAGCATAAATATGCGCTGCTGCCCGGCGCTGTATCCTGTAATTAAATCAGGCTCCAGTTCAGATCGATCATCATAAGCCCCGCCTCTTTTAGTTCAGAAACATGTTCCTGTGACTCTGCTGACTTTCTAAATGAGGAGGATCAGATCTGAACCGTGTGCAGACTGATTTACTGAGTACTAGATAATGTACATGGAGAAAAAACACGAACAAGTAGTCGTCGACCAGGACGGGCAAATCTGATTTGATTGACGTCACGTACAGCCCTAATCCATGTATTCCATCACTTCTTTGTATCCCTGTGAACACAAGACTCATGGGAAATGCAGTCCGTATACAGCCTCTAAGCTGTTCCCAATTAAAATAAGGAAACAAAGAAGTAGGGGTCACTGCTCACCAGGGCATGGAAGGATGAGACGGAGAAAATTCCCAAACGGCTGAGAGCCATCTTGGATGGGCGTCCAGCGGCGGCCAGTAGACTCTTTGGGTTGGGCGGCTCGCTGCCCTGCAGGCTGGCCAGGTAGCAGCGCATTCGGAATAGCTCCATGTTGAACTTCTCCAGATTCTGCTCCCACTGCTGGATCTGCACACAGTCAACAAGAGCTGAGATCCGTACTTTAATGAAAACAGAGCCGTTTGGTGTGAAATGGTTCACTGTCTGTACAGTGGTGGTGATGGTAACCAGGGGTCACAATGACCACATGGTCACGGTGGAATTAGTTTACTATCCAAAACCACCAGTGAAGAACTGAACTCATCGGACGTCTGGTTCCTATCACCACCACTGTGAACAATTCTGACGAAGCATTTCACATCACACCACTTTCAATGATTCTGACTCCTCTATGTGTAATTTATTCATCCCTCCTTCCTCACATACGCTCTGCCTTTTCTTATTATTGTTGTACAGCTCTGGAACTAAATTAGAGAACACTCCAGTTCCCTCTTAAATCAGCATCTCCACATGTACAGCAGGTTCTCAGTGAGGAACCAAAGGTTGGGTTCTAGCTTTACTGGCAGATACAGTGAGCGTCTGGTTCATAAGAACAAGGTCCAGCAGCAAACACACAGGACAACACAGCTACAGACTGGCAGAGGGCCAAACCCACTCTCTACTGACCGTGATGAGCACCACCTCATTCCATTGTCCCTTACCCACCGTAAGATGACCTCGAGTGACCTACAGAGAGACTGGCGAGCGGTGGCTGGGGTGAGACGCACAGCAAGCATGGTTCTAAAAACAGGCTTCTGGAGGTCATTAGTGATTTTCTAAATACACAGATCTAATACAATATCTGATCTGGAGTTTGGGAGACATGGTTCCAGTAGTGTAGAGAATCAAACAGAACTGAGGAATTCTGGTCCAACACAAACCCAGAACCTGTACACCTAGAGACACTGATCAGTTTCAGGTGGGCTCTTACATTTTTCCAGAGCTGTAGTACTGTGTTCATCTTAAAGCCATTTGTGTGCTGGTAAGTTTCTCATTAGTGCCCCAACAGTGCATGTTACTTCCTACAAGGCCTCATTCCCTCTGGGTCCCTCACCTGGCTCTCCACAGCCTTCCGGTTCTTCTGGTCGCTGATGACAGTCAGCTGGAGTTCGGCCATCTTCTTCATTTTGCTGTCCATGTCGATCTTCTGCAGGAGGGTTTTGCTCTGGTTCCTCAGCAGCCGCACCGTGTCCTCTTTGCCCTGACGCTTGGCCAGGTGTGAGGCGCTGGCCGAGTGGATGGCCGTCACCCAGTTCTCCAGGTCGGTCTGGTTAGCGGCCTGCAGAAGGAGAGACAGCCAGTCATGTAGATGTTGATAGTGACCGATTTCACACAAGCTTGCTTTTGCAGACCACCAGGATGCAGGGTATGTACCCTTACACATATCTCTACGCAATAACGACACAACCTGGGGTGGGTGATACGGTAATAATCACAATACCTAAAGGCATTTTCACGATACACGATACAAGATTTCGTTTTTCTGAGATTTAATAAGTTACAATAGACATTATAGAAGAGTGTGCAACACAGAGCGAGGCTGAGGGGAGGTACGAGAGACAGGCGGGGGTCTAGAACCAGAGAGTCAGATAAACAGGCAAACACAACCAAGGAGACACCAGAGAGAAACTCAGAGAGCACAAGGAGGTCAAAACCAGGTGAACAATCAGCCAAGCCAACAAAACCAAAGAGAGAATCCGAGAGGGAGAGAGTCAGAGACCAAGGAGGAGTCAGAACCTGAGATAGCAATCAGAGAAATACAGAGAGCAGGGTTTGGCAGTACTTCGCAGTGAGGGACTGGAACTGAGGGCCGTAAATACTGAAGGGGAAATGAGGTGGAGGTGAGTCTAGTTAAAATTCAGGAGAGACGGATCGGGGAACTGAAGTGTGATTGGTGGGTTCGGGACATGTGGTCCCAACTCTGGGAGATGGAGTCCGGGAGGTTGGAGGCAGCGGGGAAACCCTAAAGCGTGACACTACTACAGCTACGCTGCACTAAACTCAGTTAAACAGGCCTAATGAAGCTCCTTTACTTATGAAGCACGTAGTCAGTGGTCTCCCAGTACTCACGATATTCACATAGGCTCAGGAAAGCCCACTGTAACGTAATTCATCAAGATTACAATGAGGCATTGTAACATCGCCCACCCCTAATACGTCCCCTATGTATTTTCAAATCAGCCAAACCAGCCATTCTGTTCTTTTTGACTGAGCTGTTTCTGAAGTGATGATAAGCCAGTCGCCTAATAAAGGAGAATGCCTACGGAAAGAGGGTGGCCAAAACTTCTACTACTGCCCAAAAATATTAATATTAAGCAAATGCAGAGAAAATGTCTCTCCTAATGACCAAATCCCCATTAAATAAACAGCAGCACAGACACAGGAATCTACGACAAAAAAGATACAGCTGGGAGAAAAACCGAAACTTTTATTTTGAGGGTGAGCAAGCAGCGCTAGGCCAATCCAAGTAGCACTGGGTCTTCTTTTAGCCTGTGTTGAGGTGCCTGTTAAGTAAACAGCTTCACCGCCCTCAGCTTTTGCCTCATTGGAGAGTCTGGACTGAAGCTCGCCAGCT
>JAMWET010005139.1:30000-67797 GCA_024036415.1 Prochilodus magdalenae
TGGCTGCCACTTGCTCCGGGATGCAGACGGGTCCTGGTTTGCAGATCTAGGCCATGCGCTCCGCCTCCTCTTCCTTGAAGGGACAGTTGTTGTTATTGTTTATGTTGTTGTTTGCTGGTTTGAGATGAGTGTGTGTGATGATGGAGTGTTATTGTGACGTCTAGCTTTAATGTGACGTTAGCTATTTTGGGTTTCGCTAGTCTGGGTTGGGTGGTCACCATGGAGCACACTCTTAACAAACGTTCTATAGTAAAGACAATGGTTCTATATACAGTCGAGCCACCCAGAAAACCATTGCATGGTGAAATGGGTCGTTAGATGGACAGGGATTGTGTCGTATATGGTTCTATATAGCACCAGAAATGGTTGTGCTATAATGTTAAGCTAGTGACAACAGAAGAGCTGTTTTTGGTGCTATAGAGACCCAATTTTATAAAGGTTCTTTGGAGAGAATTTCCAAAATGAGAAGGAAGGAGAAGGACTGTCCTTAACACCACGCCAACGTCACCAAAGACTGCAGTGGTGTCGTACCAGACTGTCATGGAGTGACTCAGAATGGCAGCGGGTCATCTTCAGTGATGAGTCCCGCTTTAGTCTTGGTGGAGACGACCAACGAATCCGTGTGTGGAGGCACCGTGGTCAGCACCGAGATGAACGCCATCTCCAACCACTCCCAATCCAATCCCTACCACACCATCAGCAGGAACTGTGTGAGAATTTTCAAGCTGCATGGGATGGATTATCACAGGGCACCATTAGGAACCTCTACAGCTCCATACGGAGACGTCTGACGTGTTGCCATGACGCATCATCATTTATTGTTCCAGGTAACCTTTATCTTCCTTCCCAATAGCGCTGCAATCCCACACTTCCTTCTGGGTGCAGCTATTCTGTTTACGACGAGTGCATATGAACCAGAACGGGGCTGGTAGTGACCTCCCCCGATGAAGCTGCCCTCATGTTCACGAGATTTCAGCTGAAGTAAATATTGGCAGAATTAGAGAACTCCTTATGGCAGAACTAACCTCAGACCTCTGCATCTTCTTCTACCCCAACACCACAGTACACAGTCCATTGTCCAACAAGGTGGCAAATGAGTAAGCAGTGACGTTACCTTTTCCGGGCAGGAGTGAGTTAAGTCATTCCATTCTGAGAGAAGTCCTTAGTCACTAATAATGGATTCTCTTTGTTGAGTAACTGCATTAACACGGTGTATGCATTGTCACATCTGTCTGTAGAGAAGCGTGGGAGAAGACTTGAAGCAGAAAGCTTAACACACAAGAGGCCCTTTTTCTGCTCCCAGGCAAAGGCAAGGCAAGGCCAGCAAACATGGGCACGCATAACCCTCCAGCTGAGACACGCACAGCCAATTTCTCATTACAGTACCAAGTTTACTGAGGCGCAGCTATAAAACTGGCAGCGAGAGAACATATCATGTAGACCAACGTAGTCATTATGAGCTGGAATAGCGACAAATAAAATACATAGTGAAGCACGACGTGGTTTCTAAATGAGATCCTGCTACGAGTTACAAAGACAATCATTCGGAATATTGTAAGATGGCAAAATTCCCCATATCTTTGTGGCATGCGTTAACTGGAAAAACAGACAACATGTACCAACCGAAACCAGATAAAACTACGGCTGCCAGAGTTTAGAGGACCATACTATAGCTTGTTGTTTTCGGTATGTATGAATTTCCGTGTGGTGCGGTGGGAACTGCGTGTAATTCCCGGCCGGGGTCTTCAGAGTCTATTCTGGTAGCCATTTTCAACCAAGAGAATCCTGGTTTCTGAACTAATTCTGTTTAGGCTTCTTAGCCCCTTGGTGCTATTCAGGGAACCAGCCTGCCAATCTTTACTTGAACCTAGGAACGTCAAAGAATAAGCCTGGGGTATCCAGGACCCCCTCCGTTAGAACCATGGTGCTATTCAGGGAATCAGCCTGCCAACTTTACTGGAACCTAGGAACGTCAAAGAATAAGCCTGGGGTATCCAGGATCCCCTCCGTTAGAACCATGGTGCTATTCAGGGAACCAGCCTGCCAATCTTTACTGGAACCTAGGAACGTCAAAGAATAAGCCTGGGGTATCCAGAAGCCCCTCCGTTAGAACCATGGTGATATTCAGGGAACCAGCCTGCCAATCTTTACTGGAACCTAGGAACATCAAAGAATAAGCATGGGGTATCCAGGACCCCCTCCGTTAGAACCATGGTGCTATTCAGGGAACCAGCCTGCCAATCTTTACTGGAACCTAGGAACGTCAAAGAATAAGCCTGGGGTATCCAGGACCCCCTCCGTTAGAACCATGGTGCTATTCAGGGAACCAGCCTGCCAATCTTTACTGGAACCTAGGAACGTCAAAGAATAAGCCTGGGGTATCCAGGACCCCCTCCGTTAGAACCATGGTGGTATTCAGGGAACCAGCCTGCCAATTTTTACTGGAACCTAGGAACGTCAAAGAATAAGCCTGGGGTATCCAGGACCCCCTCCGTTAGAACCATGGTGCTATTCAGGGAACCAGCCTGCCAATCTTTACTGGAACCTAGGAACGTCAAAGAATAAGCCTGGGGTATCCAGGACCCCCTCCGTTAGAACCATGGCGCTATTCAGGGAACCAGTATATGTTTGCACCAGTTTTTACTGGCAGCAAGAAACATCAAGGAATAGGGCTATATATATCCAGGATCCTTTCCGTTAGGACTTGTCAACCAAAAGAACCCTGTTTTCTGAACTGATTCCGTTCAGGCTTCTTAGCACCTTGGTGCTATTCAGGGAACCAATCTGCAATGGCACCAGTTTTCATTGGAACCAAGGAACATCAAAGAATATGGCATCTGCATCAACAGAGGGCGCTGTACAGTGGTAGTAAACAGTGGGGCCAAGATGGCGGAGCGTATAGATTAGCTGCGAGTGTTTGTGCTGTTATTCCAGATGTGTGTTTATATCCAAAGAAGCGAGCACAGAATCAACCACGGGAGATGGGAAGACGTAGAAGAGCTTCTTCAGCAGACCACTGGGTGTCGCCATTGCTGACTTCTACTTCCTCAACAACTGACCATCCCACAGATGTCATCACTTTTCGTGCTGAAGAACCTACTATTATTTGGTTCCAGCTGCGAACGAAGCTTCAGGTTCTCAATCTGTTACTGTTTGATGAAAATGCCTAATGGTCCAAAATTGGGAATACGAAGCGGAATGGAACTCATTCCACATTGGTGGAGAGGAGCTAATGGGCTATGCGTGGAGTTTGCATGTCCAATGTCTGGGTGGATGTCCTCCCACTGTCCAGAGACATGCTGCCCCTATGGATGTAAGTGGATGTGTATGTCTGTGAGTCTGCAGAGTGATGGGTCTGTCCAAGGTGTTTCCTAACCTCTGTCCAATGAGTGCTAGGATTGGCTCCAGCACTCTCCAGAACCCAGAAGAATAAGCAGCTTAGAAAATGAATAAATGAACGAATGAACTTAAGGATGAATCTCCACCGTGTAGCGGTTCAGTGGTACAAATACACAGAGTGACTGGTGTAGAGTAAGATGTAGAAACATTGTGCATGCTGTCAAATGCTCTTTTATTGAACAGGCAGCCGGGGAGAACCACTGCTCCCTCTGTAACCCAACCTCCTCTGTCGAAGTTACTCCCACCAACACTGCTGTGCTAATGACATCCACCACAACAACAACAGCCACCAAAACAACAACAACAGCAACAAGTAGAGGTCTTTTTCAAACATGAAGAGTGGGTGTATAGGCAGCATAATGGGGAGGGGCTATTAACTATCCAATCTCAGTTAGGGTTGGGGTTAGGGTACTTGGTCAATTTGCATCACCACACAACCAGTACCGAACACAGCAGTATATTAGAGTTAAACTGAAAACGAGTGAAGGCAAGTGAAGTGTCGGCAAACGGAGCGTCGCTACTTCCGACACACTGTGTCTTTTGCTCTGTGAATGAATGCACATAAATGCAGGTTTAACTAACTATCGGTTTACATTAGAGTAAGCCACGCCCACTCAGTGTGCAGCGTTCATGCTGCGTCAGGTTTTAGTTTGAATAGTTTTCCACACACAGCCTTTAAGCCGGTTTTATCCCGGTTATTCTACAGTGTCTGGTGACTAGCGTTCAGGCGTAAATATCTGGCCGCAGAAATATCGTTAGGTCTGGATTTAAGGCTGGTATGTTTAAAGGATTTAAAGTTGGACCAAACGTTGATTAGCCCAGACGAGTTTGGTGTCCAGTTTCCACTGGAGCTACGAGGCAACAAATTACGGAAGCCAACACTCAGTCCTCCACCTTATCCTTCTCAAGCCTCATCCGCTGGAGCCTATCTCCTGCACTCATTTAATGGGAGGCTTGAAACACCGACCCTGGACAAGCCACCAGGCACACCGGTATACGTGTTCACTCACACCTAGCAGGGCAACCTAGCATCTCCAGTACACCTTTATGGTGAAGCCACCTGACAAGTTTCCCAGTCAAGTGTAGCCTTAGCTTATTAGGTCTACTGCCGTCTCCACAGGCAACGAACCAGAAGCCTGGTATGAGGGCCGATGACTTACCAAGATGACAGCTGAGCGATCAGACCTTCCTGTAAGAGTTCACCAACAATTAGCATTGTGAAATCTCCATGCCTGAGTCATCACACCCTTGTCTCGAACCACGTCTAAACAAGCCTTATTGAGATTACTTAACAGCCCACCGCAGTCTGAAGCAACTACGCGATCATGTACGCAACTCCAGGTATCAGGCATGTCCTGGCTGATCAGGTAAGCACTGCAAATCTGAAGGTGACTGGATTCAAACCTGAAACAGGTAGACGTCTCCGTAAGCATTGCTCAAACAGAAGACGTGCTCCTTCTTGGGGTGTTCTGGGACAGCCTGCACAATGCTGTCCTCGGCCTGCAGGGCGTAGCGGGGGCTGGCCTCCTGCTCCGGGCAGCCTTTACCGTTGGCCTCACTCAGCAGCAGCGTGCAGCCTGTGGGAGAATACCAAACACAGGGTTTCTACTGGAACAGTATGTGGAAGAGTACACCTTGCATGGCACCTACTGGTCTACTTATACACTCATCAAAAGAATAGTGGCACCAATAGCCGCACACAGAAGGAGTCAACCGAACTTGATGGGCGGGTTTGACATCATGAGACATGCAAATCATGTGTGACGTGAAGTTTCACGCTCAGCCGCACATGTGATGTAAGCAAGGACGGGCCTTATGGCTGTATATGATCCAACAGCCACCACTGGGGACATTCAGTGAGGCGTGGTGTCCTTCATGAGTCATCCCGTTAGTGCAGCATCATTGGCAGACGGCTGCACCACGCAGGACTACATACACGCAGACCGTTACCACGACTGTCCTTAACACCATGTCACCGTCACCACGGACTGCAGTGGTGTTGTGCGAGACTGTCATGGAGTCTCTCGTGACGTGAGTCCAGGTGGGAGTGGGGGTGGGGTGTGGGATTTGAGGGAGATTGTGATCATTCATGTGTGTGTGACAGACGTGTATATCAGACATTTACGGATATACGGAACAAATCGCGTCCCGTTATGGACATTTAGGAAGTATGGAACAAACAAATTAAACCAATACGGGACGCGATTTGTTATGTATTTGCGTAAATTTGTTCCGTATTTCTGTAAATTTGTTCTGTATTTCTGTAAATTGGTTTCGGATTTCTGTAAATTTGTTCCGTATTTCTGTAAATTTGTTCCGTATTTCTGTAAATTGGTTCCGTATTTCCGTAAATTGGTTCCGTATTTCTGTAAATTTGTTCCGTATTTCTGTAAATTGGTTTTGTATTTCCGTAAATTGGTTCCGTATTTCTGTAAATTGGTTCCGTATTTCCGTAAATTGGTTACGTATTTCTGTAAATTGGTTCCGTATTTCTGTAAATTTGTTCCGTATTTCTGTAAATTTGTTCCGTATTTCTGTAAATTGGTTCCGTATTTCCGTAAATTGGTTCCGTATTTCTGTAAATTTGTTCCATATTTCTGTAAATTGGTTTTGTATTTCCGTAAATTGGTTCCGTATTTCTGTAAATTTGTTCCGTATTTCTGTAAATTTGTTCCGTATTTCCGTAAATTGGTTCCGCATTTCCGTAAATTGGTTCCGTATTTCTGTAAATTGGTTCTGTATTTCTGTAAATTTGTTCCGTATTTCTGTAAATTGGTTCCGTATTTCCGTAAATTTGTTCCATATTTCTGTAAATTGGTTCTGTATTTTTGTAAATTTGTCCCGTATTTCTGTAAATTTGTTCCGTATTTCTGTAAATTGTTTCCGTATTTCCGTAAATTGGTTCTGTATTTCCGTAAATTTGTTCCGTATTTCTGTAAATTGGTTCCGTATTTCTGTAAATTGGTTCCGCATTTCCGTAAAATGTCCAACATTTAATTGCCAAATAGAGGACGATTCCGTATTTTACAGGACGGGTGGCAACCCTAGTGCCATGTGTTGCCAGACTCAGACCCTCAAATACAACATACAGCGGCTCCTAACCCAGTGGTCCCCCTGTAGCCCCTGTGCTTTCCTGCTTTCTTGCTCTATCGCAGGATAGGGAAGAGCTTGTAAACGAGCGGATTGGTCACGTTAGAGCACCTGTACTGTGTACAGAAGAGTCATTCTCACCTTTCAGAGTGGCCCAATACTGCCTCCACCTACGGCGTGCGACCAGCTCCAGTTTGCGCTCCTTATGCAGGCTGATGAGCGGTTTAAAGGCCAGCCAGCCGGCCCGGCGCACCACGCCCTGCTCCTTCTCAAACAGCAGCTCCATCTGCTCCAAAGAGCCCAGGGAGCCGCTGCTGCTCTCGCCCTGCTCCCCATCGCACTCCCATGCCTGCAGGGCTTCCGCCAGGGCACCACCGCTACTGCTGCCACCCGGCTCCAGCTCCTGCATGAAGTTCTCGTAAACGTTCTGCCGCTGGCTCTGCTGGACACTGTGAGGAGGTAATGATGAGGGATGTGTTAGGCAGACAGATGTAGCCATACGACACTTTGTTCTAACAGTGAAAGCTGTGGCATGGAGGCTGTACCTAAATGCTAGAACTTGGTATCTGGTGGCACATGCTCTGCTGGTCTCAACAGCACACTTGTAAGCTGATTGGACAAAAACTGAGTCACCTTGCATGTTGAAGATGGTAGTAACTGCGTGCTGCTGAAGATGGAGCTGTACCGGGATGATGGGGCTATAAACATGTGTAGGGTGTGAGTGACGGGATCCATAGATTGGGAAGAGGTGCTACAGTGCAGGGAATGTCTCGTTCCATGTGTGGAAAATGGCTCCAGAGCAGATGTTAATGATTGGCTAAAAGGAGTGACTGCATGTGGGCGTGGCCAAAGACCATAGTATGAAGGAAGTAGCTGAATCTGCAGGTGTATGGAAGCGTACGGTCATATGGGTCTACCAGCAGTGGATAAATTCCCAGTCTACAGGGAATTCTCCTTGGAATGGGGCCAGGGAAGGCATCCACCAAATCTGGACCAACTGACCAATTCCTTGATGTAAGAGTGTCTGAACATTGACGTGGTCTACATCCAGAAACTCGTCCAGTCCATGCCCAATCCACTCACAGTTATTCTTGCTTGTTGAGGTATTACACGCTATCAGGTACGTTTCAGTCACAGGTGACTCATTTTTTGGTCCTACCAGTGTCCAACGTTTAATCAAACAAATGAAAAAAAAGTTTTCCTTGAAATATGCCAAAATATTTTATGTTGAAATATTGAGTTATTTAATTTCAGGAAAGGAAGCTATTATTATGGGATATTATGTTATTGTTTAAACATAATAAGTTGAGAAAACATTATATTGACACGTTATTTTATAATGTTGAAAAAGTAGCTTTCATTATTATTATTATTATTATTATTATTATTATTATTATTGTTATTATTATTATAACTATTATTATTATTATTATTTATTTTTTTATTATTATTATTAGATTGTGTTGTTGTTGTTTCCATATACTAAACCTGCTGTATTGTTGTCATCATCTTCCGCTTATTAGGATACTTACTCTAACCATTCCATAACCATAACCAATAACCATAAAATGACCATTCTTTAGTTAGCATTAAAATAGAAGCTACTTTCTTTCTCAGTTTTTGCCAGATCTGAAAGAAACACATGAAACGAACAGCTCCAACTCCACATCTGTTGTTGTCCATAACTAAATTTTAGCCACTTGTGGAAAGCTATGTTCTGACAGAATGGACTCCCAGTGATAGTATGGAAACACAGCGTATATGAAACACTGTATAATAGGAAAAGAACTCTGGAGGTGGAGTGTTATTATGACTCTTGTGCTCTGTTGGCAGAAACGTTTATGCAAACTGTTGGCGTTAGGGCTGTAAGCATGTTGAACACTTCATTGTTTTACAGAGCACGTACGGGTCAGTTAGAGAGCAGGCTGACTGAGTCTGGCTGGACACGAGGCTGCTCCAGTATGGCCCGCAGCCCAGCTGAAGACTGGAGTCACCCAGTAGACCATCCACTCCACTGCTGAACGGTTCTGAGGCCTCCAGAGCGCTGGGCTCCTGAGAGAGGAAAAGAGAAACCGACACTGGAGTGATAATCAGGAGAGTAAACATTAACATACACTTGCAGTACAGGGCTAACACCATGTTAACCAGACTGTAAACACCACACACACTGCAGATTCATACTGGATTATAATCCCTCCACAGTTATTACCGTCAGACTGTAAACACTACACACACTACAGATTCATACTGGATTATAATCCCTCCACGGTTATTACCGTCAGACTGTAAACACCACACACGCTGCAGATTCATACCGGATTATAATCCCTCCACAGTTATTACCGTCAGACTGTAAACACCACACACGCTGCAGATTCATACCGGATTATAATCCCTCCACAGTTATTACCGTCAGACTGTAAACACTACACACGCTGCAGATTCATACCGGATTATAATCCCTCCACAGTTATTACCGTCAGACTGTAAACACCACACACGCTGCAGATTCATACCGGATTATAATCCCTCCACAGTTATTACCGTCAGACTGTATACACTACACACGCTGCAGATTCATACTGGATTATAATCCCCCACAGTTATTACCGTCAGACTGTAAACACTACACACGCTGCAGATTCATACTGGATTATAATCCCTCCACAGTTATTACCGTCAGACTGTAAACACTACACACGCTGCAGATTCATACTGGATTATAATCACTTCACAGTTATTACCGTCAGACTGTAAACACTACACACGCTGCAGATTCATACCGGATTATAATCCCTCCACGGTTATTACCGTCAGACTGTAAACACTACACACGCTGCAGATTCATACTGGATTATAATCTCTCCACGGTTATTACCGTCAGACTGTAAACACTACACACGCTGCAGATTCATACTGGATTATAATCCCTCCACAGTTATTACCGTCAGACTGTAAACACTACACACGCTGCAGATTCATACTGGATTATAATCACCCCACAGTTATTACCGTCAGACTGTACACACTACACACGCTGCAGATTCATACTGGATTATAAGCACTTCACAGTTATTACCGTCAGACTGTAAACACTACACACGCTGCAGATTCATACTGGATTATAATCCCTCCACAGTTATTACCGTCAGACTGTAAACACTACACACGCTGCAGATTCATACTGGATTATAATCACTCCACAGTTATTACCGTCACACTGTGCACACTACACACGCTGCAGATTCATACTGGATTATAATCCCTCCACAGTTATTACCGTCAGACTGTAAACACTACACACGCTGCAGATTCATACTGGATTATAATCCCTCCACAGTTATTACCGTCAGACTGTAAACACTACACACGCTGCAGATTCATACTGGATTATAATCGCTCCACAGTTATTACCGTCAGACTGTAAACACTACACACGCTGCAGATTCATACTGGATTATAATCCCTCCACAGTTATTACCGTCAGACTGTAAACACTACACACGCGGCAGATTCATACCAGATTATAATCACTCCACAGTTATTACCGTCAGACTGTAAACACTACACACGCTGCAGATTCATACCGGATTATAATCCCTCCACAGTTATTACCATCAGACTGTAAACACTACACACGCTGCAGATTCATACTGGATTATAATCCCTCCACAGTTATTACCATCAGACTGTAAACACTACACACGCTGCAGATTCATACTGGATTATAATCTCTCCACAGTTATTACCGTCAGACTGTAAACACTACACACGCTGCAGATTCATACTGGATTATAATCCCTCCACAGTTATTACCGTCAGACTGTAAACACTACACACGCTGCAGATTCATACTGGATTATAATCTCTCCACAGTTATTACCGTCAGACTGTAAACACTACACACGCTGCAGATTCATACCGGATTATAATCCCTCCACAGTTATTACCGTCAGACTGTAAACGCTACACACGCTGCAGATTCATACCGGATTATAATCCCTCCACAGTTATTACCGTCAGACTGTAAACGCTACACACGCTGCAGATTCATACCGGATTATAATCCCTCCACAGTTATTACCGTCAGACTGTAAACGCTACACACGCTGCAGATTCATACCGGATTATAATCCCTCCACAGTTATTACCGTCAGACTGTAAACGCTACACACGCTGCAGATTCATACTGGATTATAATCCCTCCACAGTTATTACTGTCAGACTGTAAACGCTACACACGCTGCAGATTCATACTGGATTATAATCCCTCCACAGTTATTACCGTCAGACTGTAAACGCTACACACGCTGCAGATTCATACTGGATTATAATCCCTCCACAGTTATTACCGTCAGACTGTAAACGCTACACACGCTGCAGATTCATACTGGATTATAATCCCTCCACAGTTATTACCGTCAGACTGTAAATGCTACACACGCTGCAGATTCATACTGGATTATAATCCCTCCACAGTTATTACCGTCAGACTGTAAACACTACACACGCTGCAGATTCATACCGGATTATAATCCCTCCACAGTTATTACCGTCAGACTGTAAACACTACACACGCTGCAGATTCATACTGGATTATAATCCCTCCACAGTTATTACTGTCAGACTGTAAACACTACACACGCTGCAGATTCATACCAGATTATAATCCCTCCACAGTTATTACCATCAGACTGTAAACACTACACACGCTGCAGATTCATACTGGATTATAATCCCTCCACAGTTATTACTGTCAGACTGTAAACACTACACACGCTGCAGATTCATACTGGATTATAATCCCTCCACAGTTATTACCATCAGACTGTAAACACTACACACGCTGCAGATTCATACCGGATTATAATCCCTCCACAGTTATTACCGTCAGACTGTAAACACTACACACGCTGCAGATTCATACTGGATTATAATCCCTCCACAGTTATTACTGTCAGACTGTAAACACTACAAGTGGTCATTTAACTATATCTAGCATAAGGCGCCACCTCAAAACCTGAAACCTCAGAATTTGCTTCATCTTGTCACTCACACAAAAGACCCCCAAACACAAGCAGAGCAGTCACAATTACACGCAGATGTGTAATGTTCAAAGACCAGCATCCATCTGATACCATTCAAGCAGCGGCTGTGTTTTGAATGATGCAGACAAAAGCACAGAGCGGCCAGCCATGGTGTTTTGGGTCCACCCGCATCCCCCCCCCTTTTTCGTTCTCCTACCTGCAGCCTCCGTTTCTTCCTGCTTAGACTGCCCGTCCAGTCGCTGAGGCGGCGGATCCGGCTCTTGAGCGAGTCCTTCCTGCTGTTGCTGTCCGTGACTGGTTTTCTGCAGGGTAGTGTGAAAGATGAAAAGGCCTGGGGTTCTGAAATCTCTTCCTGGGGCTCCGGACTGTCCTGGACCTGAATTGTGGGCAGTATTCCAGTCGTGGGAAAAGGTCCAGTCAGGTTTGGATTGATATAGAGGTCACCGAGAGAGGACAGCCCAAAGTCTTTCTGCTCTATAGAGAGCAGGACAGAGTCTCCGATGCCGCTGTCCTCTTCAGCACGTCCAGAGTAACTGGGCGCATAGACGTTAGGGCTGTAGCCATTGCTGCTGTACTGGCTGCCGGTCATCCTGGTCCGGTGATAAGGCTACACAGTAGAGACAAATTACCATATTGCAGTTATACAGTGATGTACCTATCGTCATGGGATATGGACATTGATTGCACTCAAGGGACCACTTGGGAATGCCAACACCTAGGCGTTATCTTGTGAGCAAGGTTGATCACTGGCTGGTGTACTCATGGCAAGACCATGTGAATTATCAGAGTGGCAACCAGGCAAGATAGTGGAATGCCTCGATTTGGCTTGTGGCGGTTGAACGTACAGGCCACACCATTCGTCAGAACTTTCCCAATTGCTCCTTGAACCAATGGTACAGTGCACTACTCTACTGGATAATCCCATCATTGGGGGTTCACTGAGTCAATGAAGGGTTGCAAATGGTCACCAAGCAGTGGAATGTAGCCAGTTCCAGTCAATGACATTTTAAGGTGGCCCAAAGGCCCAATACGTGCTACGAGAACAAACCCCACACCAGTATGGAACCATGCTGACCACTAGGGTACATGGCTTCATGGGGTCTGCACCACACATGAACCCTACCATCAGCCCAAAGCTGGTATCATGACTCATTGGACCATGGCACATGTTGGCATTCCTCTAGGGTCTGGTTAGTAACCTCACAAGGCCAGATAAGCCGTTATGTCCAGTGTCACCTTGCCATGAGCTTGCTGCCCAGTGTCCAACCTCACTCAGAAGATAACACCTCGTAACTTATGCAGGTGTGGGCATTCCCAGGCCGCCCCCTAAACCTAGGACCAGTGCAGGTTCTGCAATATCAGTACTGCAAAAGCTGATATTGCATTACCCTACCTGGTGAAGAAGGTCACTCACGTGTCCATCCAGGGTGGCTGCGGGGCAGGAACTGTAGTCGTCAGTGCGCGTTGAGGACAGAGTGGTGTAGCCGCTGCTGTTATCTGAAGGCTGAGTGGTGGTGAAGACGTTATCGCAGAGATCTGTGCCAGTTCCCCATGGAGAATCGTACCAAGATGCCTCAGAGCTGAGGGAGCTGCCTTTACTGTCCCTCAGCGTGGAGTCTTTAGGGACGTCGTCCAGCTCTGGCCTGCTGTTGGTAAACTCCACCCTCAAACTTCCATCCTGGCTGAAAAGCACCTTGGGGCTGCTCCTATTTTGAGGAGCTTCAGAGACAGAGCTTCTGGTGGCAGGGCGAGGGCTGCTTCCCGGGCTGTATGGACAATCAGACAGACAGTTAGTTAATATGGGTTCACAATGGGCATCAGAGGCTGGCGTATCATCGTACCTCAGTATTCATCCACATGGGTATTTACCATTTCCCCTATTTGAGCAATCACATCAGAACCCCCTAGAGCGACTAGAGGCACCATCAGCGCCACTGTGGGTCTCCTGCCCTGTTTCATCACCCGGCATGACTACACCCTTACACTGACCAGCGTCTGGCCCTGATCATGAATTCTCTCTATGGGTCGGCTCCATCTTGCAGTTACTCCGTCCTGGACTAATCAGACTGGATCCAATAGATGTTCTTCTCCTGTAAGTTCTGTCTTCTTTCTCGTCTCATCCAGGTTCGACCTGAGGAGGTTGGGTTCCGCCTTTGAGCTTGGTTCCTCTCGAGGTTTCTTCCTTACTCAAGGGAGTTTTTCCTCGCCACTGCTGCCTCTGGCTTGCTCAAGCGGGGCTTGGACCTGGTCACCACCTCGTCACGTTGTAGGTCTCCAAGAAGGGAGATGGTCTTATGGACATACTGTGTGCCATACCGGTTGTGTGGATACTACCATAGTGCAAGGTGGCGGCAGTGGCTAGAAGAAGGCACCCACCAACTTCATGAAGGATCTGGGAGATCTACATGAACCACGAAGAGAGGGAACCAACGAATTTCCCAACATGATTTCAGACATGTAGTGATGACTCCACGAGTCATCCTGTTAGTGCCAGCATCATCGCAGGTCTACATGCACGCAGACAGGCCAATGTCGCCAAAGACTGTAACGGTGCCGTGGTAGACTGTCATGGAGTGACTCATCTTCAGTGACGAGTCCCACTTTTGTCTTGTTGGAGACATCCAGCGAGTCCGCCTGTGGAGGCACCGTGGTCAGCACCACAACGAATGGTTTGTTGTCACTGGTCCAGAAGGCCTGGTGTCACTCCACCTCCACCCTAACTTCACAGTCTGCAGGAGCTGTGTGAGAATGTTGAAGCTGCATGGGATGGATTATCACAGGACACCATTAGGAACCTCTACAGCTCCATGCTAAGACGTCTGGCATGCTGCATTAGCAAACATGGTGGCCGGATGCTATACTGGGAGACACTTCTGTAGGTGTAGCTCAATAAATATTGTCTATATCAGTCTAAATGTATCATCAGTTATTGATTCTGGTCCCCTTTACCTTCCCTCCCAACAGCACCGCACTCCCACACCTCCTTCTGGGTGCAGCTGTTCTTTTGATGATGAGTATAAAAGCCACCTCCTTGTATCTACACTCATTATCCCAAAAAGTCATTACAATATTATAAAAGCATTGCATGCAGACTATATAAACAGACAGATATTTACACGTAGCAGCCGTTCTGCTGGGCCAGGAGACAGTCGTAGTCCAGTTGGCTGCTGTTCTGGATGGAGCTGTGCTGCTGCTTGTTGTTATTATTGCTTTTGATGTATTCGCAGTGGCGGGAGGCATACGGCTGGCCGTTCTTGTGCTGGTTTTGCCCATTTCTGGATGAGCCGCGGGTCTTATAGGGTGACGTTCCACCTCCTGCGCTCCTCCACCAGCTGTGAGGGGACAGGGTTTCCTCTTTGGAGGGGTTTATCTTCAGCGCGCACGGCCGTGACCTGCTGGGGATGATGAAGCTGCTGTACTGACTGTCTGTGTTCCCCATTCTGATCTGCGAGCACAAACAGAAACAAAGCAATGTGTTTACGTTGTGGGACCAATGACCTCTTGACCTTTCAGGGCTCTGCTCACAAATGCATTGCTTCATAGCTACTGTTGCTAGGTTGGACAAGCTTTCGAGAACCTCTGGAGTAATCTCTCTTTAGAGTCACTATGTATTGCTGAGCTAGGCTACCAAGATGGACAATGCTGTAGCCATGGAGGCTGTTAGTGTCCTACAAAGTGAGCTTGCTTGCTAATGCAATGGTCGTGTCATTCTGAGTGGTTGCTGATTGGTTCCTAGCTCAAACTCTGGTGTCTTCACCATCATGGTGATGGGAACCAGGGGTCACCATGTCTACAACACCAATAATTTACTATCTAAAGCTCCCCTGAACCTCCACCTGCCTTCTGAGTTTGACGATGGTATAATTTGGGAATAACCCGGCTTCAACAGTCTATCTTGCCTTCCAGCTACCTGCATGTAAAGTTCCTGGAACTGACCAGACTCCGCTCAGACATTGGCCGGCATATGCACCAGCATTCATGTAATAGCTTTCTGTGAGGGAACCTTTAGACGCATTAAACTCAGACGTCTAGCTCCCATCACCACCACTGTAAAGACTCAAGGCTTGGCCATCCCTATACTAGACTCATAGTCTTGCAGGGCTCAATCAATCATCCTTCCAGGCCCCCCAAAAATAATTAATAATAAATATGACTTGAAAACTGAATTTAAACATCAGTTCAATCAAATACACTTCAAAGGTGCCATTTTTAGAAACAATGAAACAGTAAATTATCCGTTAAGGTAATTAGGTATGAGGTATTTGTATACATTATCGATATGTAGTATGTAATACTGTGTAATCCCTAAAGCCTGTAAAATGATCTGGTAGATGATTGAATACTAGACTTTTTGTTTGGCAGCCTGCAGTATTTTTGTCCATCTTGGTCTTTTCTATTTATTTATTTATTTATTTATTAAGTGTTTATAATTTGTGTTTTGGAAACTGTAAAATTAGAAAAACAAAGTAAACAAAAAATAAACAACAGAATGTGAAGGAATAACAGTTGTGACGTATTCATATCTGCTGAAATTAGCATGCTAACCAGCTAGCAGTCGTGGGCTGGAGGTTAGGGAACCAGCCTTGTGACCGGAGGGTCACTGGTTTGATTCCCTGAACTGACAGTAACGACTGAGGTGCCCTTGAGCAAGGCACCTAACCCCCAACTGCTCCCCGGGCGCCGTGGATAGGGCTGCCCACCGCTCTGGGTAAGTGTGCTCACTGCCCCCTAGTGTGTGTGTGTGTTCACTAGTGAGTGTGTTTGTGGTGTTTCACTTCACGGATGGGTTAAATGCAGAGACTAAATTTCCCCGCTGTGGGATCAACAAGGGATCTCCTGTCTTGTTATACCACTCTGTGCCTGTAGAGGCGATAGTGAGTCACTGTAGCACTGTAGATATGGAATCAGTCCAACATGAGAGGATGAAGTAGCTCTTCTGCCCCGACGCCGTCTTCTAACCTCTTATCAGTCATGTTGAAGGTGCTGCTCACGGTTGGATCATTTAAGGGCAGGTGGTCAATGACAGGAGCTGTGTCCTTGTTTCGTACGACAGGGTGAGCACCACGATTAGCTTCCTTAATTTGCAGGGTTCTCCTTCGCAGGTGTCTTCGTCATGACAGAGGAGGATGGGTAAGCCTAACTGCATTGCATCATCGTTTCTTTGCCCAACTAACTCATCATGCACAAACAGAAGCAGAGCTGTTACAACATCCCACTTACATCGTGAACAACCACCTGAGAGCAGATGGTATTCCTTCACTGACTCAGTCTGCTCAGTCATTAGCATGTTGTGTGTTGGTATTCAGCCAGTAAAGTATATTTGTGGTAGACTGTGCCACGTATTTGGGCGCCCCCGACCCCCGGTGCCCACAGTGGGAACCTCTTATGTGTATATAAAATGGGGTTTGTGTCCTGTAACAACTCTCTAACTTAAGAACAGTTGCTATGACAGACCATGTTTGTGGGCGGAGCTAGGATGCATTCATCCAATTCAGGGTAGCTTAATACTGAATGTGCTTTAGTATTGCCAAATACCCAAACTGTTTGCCAAATGTTCGTTGTTTGAGTAGGTTTAATAACAGCCATAGAATATATCACAACAACAACGACAACAACGACAACAACAACAACGACAACGACAACGACAACGACAACGACAACGACAACAACAACAACAACACCAACAACAACAACAACACCAACACCAACACCAACAACAACAACAACAATGACAACAACACCAACACCAACACCAACAACAACAACAACACCAACACCAACAACACCACCACCACCACCAACAACAACAACAACAACAACAACAACAACACCAACACCACCACCACCAACAACAACAACAACAACAACAACAACAACAACAACGACAATGACAACAACACCAACACCACCAACAACAACAACACCAACAACACCAACACCAACAACACCACCAACACCACCAACACCAACAACACCACCAACAACGACAACAACAACAATGACAACAACACCAACAACGACAACAACAATGACAACAACACCAACAACACCAACAACAACAACAACAACTACAATGAAAACAACAACACCAATAATAAAACACCTATTTTTTAGCATGTTCTCTGCCTTATTCTGTCACTCACTCTGTTGAATCATTAATAATGATATATACATTTTAATATTATTAATATTATTATTTTTATCTATATTATTTTATTTATTTATTTATTTTTATAACTTTTTACTTTAATTGTATTTATATGTCATATGCAGTAACAGTCAAAAGTTTACATGCACCCAACTAAATGGCTGTCGTTGGTGATCTTAGAGACTCTACAGATTAACACTCAACAGCTCCAACTGATATCTCTTCTTCTGCACAGTGTAAACTGACCTCTGCACAGTGTTTACTGAATATTCATGATGGACCGACCAATAGAATTAATCCTGATTAGAAATGAATCTTATTATATCAGCCTCCCCGGCAGGTTAAGAAAGAACCTGTGTCTAAACTGGTGGTGTGTTCTTACTTGGGGTAAAACTTTTACTGGGGCTCTTTAAAACATGCTGCACAGACAACATGTACCTACCACTCAATCACCACACCATTCCCTTCTCTTTCATTCTCTCAGTGCTCTCTCTATCTCTCCTCCATTCTCTCTCACTGCTCCCTCTCTCCTTCACTCTCTCTCTGTCAGTCTCTCTCACTGCTCTCTCTCCTTCATTCTCTCTCTCAGTCCCTCTCTCCTTCACTCTCTCTCTGTCAGTCTATCTCACTGCTCTCTCTCTCCTTCACTCTCTCTCTGTCAGTCTCTCTCACTTCTCTCTCTCTCCTTCACTCTCTCTCTGTCAGTCTTTCTCACTGCTCTGTCACTCCTTCACTCTCCCTCTCTCACACTGCTCTCTCTCTCCTCTCTCCTTCATTCACTCTCTGTCAGTCCCTCTCTCACTGCTCTCTTTCTCCTTCACTCTCTCTCTGTCAGTCTCTCTCACTGCAGTCTCTCGCTCTCTCTTTCTTTCCTTCTCTTTTAATACTCTCTCTTTCATTCTTTTCTAATGCTCTCTCTCTTGCTCTCTCTTGCTCTCTCTCGCTCTCTCTCTCTCTCTCTCTCTCTCCCTGTCAGTCTCTCCTACTGCTCCCTATTTTTAACTCTCTCTCTATCTTTCCTTCTCTTTTAATACTCTCTCTTTCATTCTTTTCTAATGCTCTCTCTCTCTCTCTCTCTCTCTCTCTCTCTCTCTCTCTCTCTCTCTCTCTCTCTCTCTTAAGGTAGAGGTAACCGTTTTAGTCCTACCGGTTGTTATCCAGGTCCTCAGGATGGATGATAATAGTCCCTCATGTTAGTCCTGGTGCTGTTCTCTGTGCAGTCCTCCACTCCACTGAGCTCTCCTAAAGTTACAAAGGATCTCCTCTCTCTCTCTCTCTCCCTCTCTCTCTCTCTCTCTCTGTCCAGCTGTACAGCGGGCTCTCTTGCTCATCTGTGGGGAAACAGAGGAGGGAGGGGCATGTGTCAGAAACACAGCCAGCCCTTGTGTGTGTGTGTGTGCTGTGTGGTGGGAAGCTCCCCCTCCACCCTCCCACCCCAAATCCAAACAGCCCTCACGCTTTCCTTCTGGCTGCTCCACGTTCCATGACGTACCGCTGCAAGGCTCTGCGAAAGCAGGCTTCGTTCGGTCCCTCTGTTTATTTTCGGCCTTGGAAATTCCAAACAATTTTCATTCATTTTCGTGTGACTGTAACCATAATGGCTCAGAGGTAAGAGGATACTTCCAAACAAGCCTCCACGTGAAGGCTTTCAGGAAAGCGCTCAACGTGACATGTTCTGTTTTGGTCTATGGGACTGAAGCCGCTGAGCTTACAGCGAAAGTCCTGTGGGGAAAAAACGGATGCACATCATCAGTACATCCCAAACAGGGCCAACCCACCAACACATGTCTGGTGGATCTCTGGTGATTCGGTTTTGCAGTGGTGGCTAAAAATGTTGGGAGCACATACTCCACCAATTAGCACTATCCAAACGGTGGGACTGTTTTCACACAGCCGTTTGCAAACAGATTCAAAGAGGTGTGTCTTTCGCTGAATGATATTAGTGCTGGTTTAGAAGAAGTGCTTCTGCTGGAGAGCTTTCAGATCCTGTGACTGAGCACTGAGCAATCCAGGGGGTGGAAGGGGGTGAGGGGGTGGTGTTCAGCAGGGTCCATCTGCAGCCAAACTCACCAACACCCTTCCTGTCCTGGGTTCTATATGCACCACCCCGAAACACATCCCTGACCTTTGACCCTGGAGCAAGCTGAGTTGAAAGGAGGTGTCCGGAGCTGAATACAGACACTACTGCAAACACATACACCAAAAGCCCTGAGAGCACCCCAGGAAACAGGCCACTGGTTGTTTTTTTACAGGGGGGTTGACTGGGGCTGAGCTGGGGGTTTTCAAACTCCAGGGTTTGTCGCTCCTCACTGCTTAGTTAGTAAGAGGGAGTGGAAACAGCCGGATTGATCAGGTTATCAATTAGAAGAACTACACCATTGGAAAATAGGTGGAAAATGGGCTAGTCCATGTCCGTGGTTGCTCTACCCCCATTTCCATGGTTGCACTACCCCCATTTCCATAGTTATGCTGCTCCCATTTCCATAGTTACGCTACTCCTATTTCCATGATTGCACTACCCTTATTTCCATAGCTACGCTACTCCGTTTCCATAGCTACGCTACACCCATTTCCATGGTTGCACTACCCCGATTTCCATAGTTACGCTACTCCTATTTCCATGACTGCACTACAGCCATTTCCATAGTTACGCTACTCCCATCTTCATGGTTGCACTACCCCCATTTCCATAGTTACGCTACTCCCAATTCCATGGTTGCACTACCTCCATTTACATAGCTATGCGACTCCCATTTCCATAGTTACGCTACTCCCATTTCCATGGCTGCACTGCGGCCATTTCCATAGTTACGCTACTCCAATTTCCATAGTTACGCTACTCCTATTTCCATGATTGCACTACCCTTATTTCCATAGCTACGCCACTCCGTTTCCATAGCTACGCTACACCCATTTCCATGGTTGCACTACCCCGATTTCCATAGTTTTGCTACTCCCATTTCCATAGTTACGCTACTCCTATTTCCATGACTGCACTACAGCCATTTTCATAGTTACGCTACTCCCATTTCCATGGTTGCAATACCTCCATTTACATAGCTATGCGACTCCCATTTCCATAGTTACGCTACTCCCATTTCCATGGCTGCACTGCGGCCATTTCCATAGTTACGCTACTCCCATTTCCATAGTTACGCTACTCCTATTTCCATGATTTCACTACCCTTATTTCCATAGCTACGCTACTCCGTTTCCATAGCTACGCTACACCCATTTCCATGGTTGCACTACCCCGATTTCCATAGTTTTGCTACTCCCATTTCCATAGTTACGCTACTCCTATTTCCATGACTGCACTACAGCCATTTTCATAGTTACGCTACTCCCATCTTCATGGTTGCACTACCCCCATTTCCATAGTTACGCTACTCCCAATTCCATGGTTTCACCAAGTCCATTTTCATAGTTACAGTACCCCCATTTTCATATTTACTCTACATCCAGTACCATGGCTATGCTACTGCCATTTCCATAGTTACGCTACCGCCATTACCATAGTTATGCTATGCTAATTGTCAAGGTTATCCCACATCCTTTTCCATGGTTTCACTATGGTTACGCTACTCTCATTTACATAGTTCATTTACATAGCCATTTCCATGGCTACGCTACATTCATTTTCAACAATACACTACCTCATTTTCCATGGTTACGCTACATCCAGCTTCATACCTACACTATATCCATTTAAATGGTTATGCCACCCACATCCATTTCCATGTTTACTTTATTCCCATTTTCATGGTTATACTACTGCTATTTCCATGGTTACACTAGACCTATTTACAAAAGAAAGAAAAAAAATTTAAATAAAGTAAAATAATAAAAATAATGGAAAACATGCTGGTACAGTGAAATACGGTAATGCCTAAATCACCTGCCTCTCACCACGTCAAGTAACCCCTCAGTGTTTCTTATGTGGTTTCGGACACTCAGCGCCATCCTGTCATACAGCCCGCGCGTATCTGCTCCTTTAACTCCTCACCCAGTAAAGAGTTTCTGAAGGAGTCTGGGCTGAGTATGAATGGAGGGAGCAGGTCACTGCTTCATTATGATAATCATCAGCAGCAGCAGGCAGGACGCTGCGAAGAACAACGGAAAGATTTTCAGAAGACGGAAACAGCCAATGAGGCGAGATGGGCTTCAGACACAGGGATCCAAGAAGGCGTGACAAGTGCATTGTGGGACGTCTGCCTCCCTGCTCTCCGACAAGTTGGCCTGAATAGTCTGAATGGATACGTCTCAGTCTGTGGGTCTCTTTTTGTGCATGTTGGCTTCACTGGCCATCTGCTGCTTCATAGAGGCGCTCAGTCACCCCTGACCCTGGCCCCACCCCCCGACCTCTGAGCTTCCAGAGTGACATAGTGCACTGGAATGCAAAAGCCCTGAAATGAGAAAGCTGCCCTCCTGATGGGTCCGATGCACTTGTTGAGCTATCCGTGAGTGCTGGAATCCCATCTGCTCTTGACACTCAGACTTTCCTTCACATATTGACTCGTACAGGGACCACTAGTGTGCACTATTATTCAAGTTCAAGCTCAAAACATAGAGAGGGATACACGTATACAGGGGAACGACAGTCATTTCTCAAGATATCTGCATAATTACAAAGTGTAAATGAACAAAGTAGTGGTGTCAAAGTTAGCATGTAATGCTAACAGGTAGCATGTGATGCTAACACGTATTCCCAAAGCTACACTGCACGCCATTTCCCTGGTTATGCAACACCCATTTCCTTATGCTGCTTCCTTAAGTCCTCCTCTGAAGTTCGTACTTCTGACTTTGAAGGTCATGAGTAATATGAGTGATGTCTTTATCCAATTAGAAGAATCGCACCGCACATGCTTACATTTCATCGCTGTCTAAAAAAGCCAACTTTGCAGTGCAGACTAAAAATCTCATAGACTTTAATGTAAGTCAATGGAACCAGACGTCTTTCCAAGTGATTTTAGGCCATTTTGGTTGATCCATTCATCACGAAATGTTCACACAGTGTAAACAGCAGGGCATGTGTTTAAAAGAAAGTAAAAGTAAAAAAGTAAAAAATGATAAAAATGGAGATACATGTTTCTCTTTGGACAGCCAGCATTTGTACACACATTTCATTGTGTGGATGATTTGAAGCTGCATTGTTTTTATGTGTGGCTACTGAATAACTGAAATATAGTCAGTTTATAATCCAACTACTAGCAGCTAGACCACCAAATCGGAAACTTAAGGGCTTCTCAGAAAGAGTCATCAGATATGACATCATGTTGGCATTCATGTGCACCCCTCTAGTAAATACCATATGACTTGAGGTCAGTATTAGAGTTTAGAACCATTGACCATTTGTGTTTGTACACTGGGGAATCAGTCTTCTGTATTTAACCCACACACACACTAGGGGGCAGTAAGCACTCTTGCCCATAGTGGTGTGCAGCCCTATCCACGGCACCGGGGAAGCAGCTGGGGGTTAGCCGGCTTGCTTAAGGGTATTTCCAGTTTGTGTCATTTCGGCTCAGGGAATGGAACTGGTGATGTTACAGTCACAAGGCTTTGTTTATTGGACACTTACGGTAATACGGAACAAATCACGTTCTGTATTTGAGTCTGAGCGGGGGGTGGGGCGGGGTTGACAAAGATTGTGATCATTCATGTGTGTGTGACAGATGTGTATATCGGAAATTTTGGGAAATACAGAACAAATTTACAAACATTTACGGAAATACAGAACAAATTTACGGACATTTACGGAAATACAGAACAAATTTACAAACATTTACGGAAATACAGAACAAATTTACAAACATTTACGGAAATACAGAACAAATTTACGGACATTTACGGAAATACAGAACAAATTTACAGACATTTACGCAAATACGGAAAACAAATTTACGGAAATACAGGACAAATTTACGAACATTTACGGAAATACACAAGAAATTTACGGACATTTAAGGAAATACAGAACAAATTTACAAACATTTATGGAAATATAGAACAAATTTACGGACATTTACGGAAATACACAACAAATTTACGGACATTTACGGAAATACACAACAAATTTATGAACATTTACGGAAATACGGAACAAATCACATCCTGTATTGGTTTAATACGGGACGATTTCGTGTTTTTTGGGACGGGTGGCAACCCTATATGCTCTTGCTATCGGGGTAGTGGTGTCCTATTTAAGCTTTGGCTGAAGTATTAGCCTCCACATCCCCTTTAAAGCAGCTCAAGCATGCACTAAGTACCTTCTAGGAGCCATTTAACTCTTCTCTGGCACATCACACACTCGTCTAAAGACAACTGAGGACTGAAGTCACGTCTGCTGGTTGTGTTTACTCCTAGGACAGATGAAGCGGTTGGCCTGGCTCGTGGCGTAGCAGTAATAGCTGGTGTGTTTGTCTTGTAGTGTATATGCCAGCTTCATTATGTTAGCCCCCACATCAAGTTGGTTTTCTCCCAGTTTCGGAAGAATAAAGTGAGGCTGTTCTGGCTTTCAGACCAGTAGCCTGCGTTTTTCTGTCGCTGGCGACGTTTAACATTATGTTGTCGTGCCACAAGTTAATACCAGCAGCAGAAGAACAGCTCTGTTGGATGTGGCCTACTGACTCCAGAGTCTCTGTGTTCAGCCACAGACGGTCTGGCTAGTTTCAGGGCTCGACAGCTTGTAGAAGCTCTGCCAGTCACTTCTCATCACGTCTTTTCATTCAAACAAACTGGTAAGCGAAGGCAAAGGAGAAGGCTGTCTCATGCAGCGTATTTCTTGGAAACTCCTTTATCATCAGAAGATGAAGTGTGCAGTGCTGCGTTCATGAATGCTCTGCTTGTTCTCCTTTTGGCTTTGATCTTAACTAGAGATGACACCAATCCAATACCCGGTATTAGTGCCGGGGAGATATCAGCAGAAAAATGCTGGATTCTGCACCAAACCTCGCCTGATATATTACACGGCAGCAGTAGCTGTTCATAGCTCAGCGATAACAAATGAACACTGCTCTTAACGATGGAAGAAAAGCTATGAACCAATGATAAGTCTACGATAACTCATGTTGTTGGTTGGGTACTGTTTCCTCTAGGACAGTAAAGGGTTTGTGTGTCACGTTTAAATAAAGAGAATTAGGTGAGGATATGTGTTACTCAATACACAATACATGCCTGTTTAGTACTGCACATTGTTTACTTTATATACAGTATTATGTATAGTACATTATGTACAATTAGTATAGTATAGTATATATAACAGCTATACTATAGTATTGTATACTATTGCACATTGTTCACTTATGTAATGCATGGTACAGTGTGTGTAATTTAGTACAGTACTGCACATTGTTTACTTTATATACTGTATTATGTATAAGAATGTATACTATTGTATGAATATACTACATATATTAGTATAGTAATATTAGATAGTATAGTAGGTATGTATAATTAGTATAGTATAGTATAGTACAGTATATTACAGTACAGTACGCATAATACGTATAGTATAGCATAGTATAGTGTACATTTCAGTATAGTACAGTATTGTATAGTATACCATGGTGTAATATAGTGTAGCATAGTATCATATAGTATACATTACAAATATAGTACTGTATAATATATACTATACAATACTATACTATATATGTATGATATACTATACATATATATATTGCACATAGTTAACTTTTATAAAGTAGTATGTACAGTATAGTATTAGTATGTATATGTTATACATAGCAGCGTATACATTATAGTATAGTATAGCATAGTACTATTGTATGATATGTATCATATATTATTGCACAGTACAGTACGCATAATACGTATAGTATAGCATAGTATAGTGTACATTTCAGTATAGTACAGTATTGTATAGTATACCATGGTGTAATATAGTGTAGCATAGTATCATATTACGCATTATTCACTTTAAATATTTTGTAAAGTACTGTACTGTAATATATACTATACTATACTATACTATACTTTTACTTTATATGTAATTTGGGGGATACAGTATGTGTAATACATATAAAGTAGTATTGTACAGTACAGTATAGTATAGTATATGTTACTGCAAAGCATGGTATAGTATACATTACAGTATAGTATAAGAATGTATACTATTGTATGATATACTATCATATATTATTGCACATAGTTAACTTTTTAGATGATGTATAGTAAGGTATGTATAATACATAGAGCGTATAGTATAGTATAGTATAGTATAATGTAGTATAGTCTATTACAGTACAGTACTGCATAATATTATATACAATGGTATGATATAGTGTATTATTGCACATTGTTTATTTTGTATTTTATTTATAGTACAGTACACATAGTACGTATAGTATAGCATAGTATAGTGTACATTTCAGTGTAGTACAGTATAATATTGTATACTATGGTGTAATATAGTGTAGCATAGTATCCTATTACACATTGTTCACGTTAAATATTATGTAAAGTACAGTATGTATAAAACATATAGTGTTCTATAGTATAGTTTAGTATAGTACCAAACATTGTTTATGATTAGTATTATGTATAGTACAATACGTATAGTATAGCATAGTATAGTACAGTATAAATTGCAGTATAGTACCGTATAGTATTGTGTATTATGGTATGATTTAGTATACGCCCAGTATATTTATAATGTATTAGGACGTACACTTTCCGGCCACGATCCCCACACAGAACCATTCAACACCCTCACCCCAAAACCACAGGTGTGTCCACAGCTCTGCACCCTGCATCTTTCCTACCCTACTCTACTACCCTGTAAGATGTGTTATCTTATCTTCCTCTACTCCGTTTAGCTTTTTATTACTTATGTAGCCTAGCAGAGAAGTGCACACTGAATCTTGACCATAAAGGGATTCACAGTACTCATCACCGCCCTCTAAAGGTCATATAACAAACACCAGGGCCAGGCTGTGTATGTGTATGTGTGAGTGTAGGTGTGTGTGTGAGTGTAGGTGTTTGTGTGTGTGTATGTGTGTTTGTGCGTGTGTGTGTCTGTGTATGTGTGTGCGTATGTGTGTGTGTGTGTGTGTGTGTATGTGTATGTGTGTGTGTTTGTGTGTGTGTTTGTGCGTGTGTGTGTCTGTGTGTTTGAGTTTGTGTGTGGGTGTGTGTATATATGTGTGTGTCTGTGTATGTGTGTGTGTGTATGTGTGTGTGTGTCTGTGTTTGTGTGTATGTGTGTATGTGTGTGTGTGTGTGTGTGTCTGTGTTTGTGTGTTTGTGTGTGTGTGTTTGTGTCTGTGTTTGTGTGTGTGTGTATGTGTGTGTGTGAGTGTAGGTGTGTGTGTGTGTGTGTGTGTGTGTAGGTGTGTGTGTTTGTGTGTGCGTGTGTCCGTGCATGTTTGAATCCGTGCGCTGTGTGTGTGTTCTTTGGCAGATGTCAAGTCCAGAGGGAGTTGGGAGGTGTTTCTGCTTTCCCCTCTTCATAATGAATCTTCTTCCTTTTCCGCTTTCCGGAGCTCCAGCAGATGCATCTCTATTTTAATCTCTCCCATAGCTCCATTATTCCTGCACTAATTTATAGCGTTTCCAGCTACTAATATCATAACTTCTCTTTCCATGCGGATCATGGTTTTCCCTTACGTGCGCACTATAGGAAAACCTGGCAGCTTAATGGAAAATCACCTTTAGTTATTTAATCCTCTTAAAGGAAAAGTGGCGTTATTCAACCTAGCCTCTGTCTGCTGCCACTGCAGCCTAACCCAGTCTGTTGCGTTCCATTTACTGTACTTGGGCTTGCAATATAAGCTCCCTGGACAAAAACAGAGTCCCCTCTGCTATGTGGAAATGGGTTCTTTGGTTGAGGTGATAGTCAACTTGAACCACAGTGCCTACATTGAAATGCTGGAGACCCAGGTTTGGCCTTTTGCTCATCCTCTTACCGAGGAACAGAACATTCCTATCCCTGTATTCCAAGATGGGAATTCTCAACTCCCATCGTCTTTTGTCTTGGTGGAGACGACCAATGCATCCATGTGTGGAGACACTGTGGTCGCCACGGTGAAGGGTATGTTGTCACACGTCACATGTCCAGAAGGCCTGGTGTCACTCCACCTCCATCCGTGTTATATAAGTTAGATTAGTAAAGTGCCCAACCCTCCTCCCTTTATGATGTCCTCCATTTGAGGTTATGAAAGTGGCCACCCTAGCAGATGGGTTAATGGCGGGCCAAATTCAACTCCATCCAACTCCTGATTTCCCAGGGAGTCCATCCTCTTACAAAGAGATAAGCTTCAGACACAGGTTAGGTGGACTACCAGCACAAAGCCTGACACCATCCGCTCCTTCATCATATCATGACAGGAAAAGTGGCCGTATGCGTCACAGAACAATCTAGAGAGGAAGGAAAAGCTGTACGCTGGGGCAGCTGAGGTATAGTTGGCCCTGGCCCACAGGAAGGCCTGGCCAGGGGCTGGTTTTACAGACAGAGGGCAGAGACAACCCATGGGAACAGATAGGCTGAGATGAGTTAGTGTACATATCCATCTGAAGGTGGCGATTTAGCTGCACCAGCTCCATGGAGCGCGTAGCCCGCTGTCTCATGGCTACATCACTAACATGCTAGACTATATCACTAACATGCTAGCCTACTTTTGGCCGAGACGTGGTCCTAATTTTGCAGCTTTAGCGGTCCGCTAAAGTGCCGTCAATCGCACATTTTTCAAACATGCATTTGGCCCACCCGTCCTAAAACAGATCCGGGCCACTTCTGGCACAGTCACAGCTGAGTGAGTGGGTTCCTTCTGAAATGTGGCCCTAATCTGATCTGGATCTGGCCCACATATTGCAACCGGGAGCGGTTGGCCCGAGTGCACTCAATCTCACATATTTACAACATGTGTTTGGCCCACCTGTCCCAAAACAGACCTGGTCCACCTCTGGCACAGATACAGCAGAGTTGCCTACTTTTGGCTGAGATGTGGCCCTAACCTGGTGCACATGTGGCTAACATCTCGCAACTGGGAGCGGTTCGCCCAAGTGCCATCAATCTCACATGTTTACAACATGTATCTGGCCCACCTGTCCCAAAACAGACCTGGTCCACCTCTGGCACAGATACAGCAGAGTTGCCTACCTTTGGCTGATATGCGGCCCTGATCTTGCAAACATGATCTGCCCAAGTGTCATCAATTGCTCATATTTAAAATATATGCATTTGGCCCACCTGACCTAGAACAGGTCTAGTCCACTTCTGGCACTGATACAGCTGAGTGAGGTACTTCTGGCTGATGCACTGCCCTGGTGTGTATGTGGCCCACATATCTTGCAACTGGGAGCGGTTCTCCCCAGTGCAGTCAATCTCATACCTTTACAACATGCATTTGGCCCACGTGTCCCAATACAGACCTGGCCCACTTCTGGCACAGATACAGCTTAGCTGCCTACTTTTGGCTGATATGTGGCCCTAACCTGGTGTACATGTGGCCAACATCTCGCAACTGGGAGCGGTTCGCCCAAGTGCCATTAATCTCACATATTTACAACATGCATTTGTCCCACCTGTCCCAATACAGACCTGGTCCACTTCTGGCACAGGTAGAGCTTAGCTGCCTACTTTTGGCTGAGATGTGGCCCTAATCTGGTGTACATGTGGCCCACATCTTACAACCTGGAGCACCCAGATGCCATCAATGTGTGTGGCAAGTGGGCCAAACAAAAATGGGGAATGAGGGCCAGAACTGGGCCAGAACAATGTTGTTATCTGGGATAGTTATTATTAGATAATTAAAAAGATTAATAACTAAATTCAAAATCTGTTTATATGACGAATATTCTGTGCTCTCATATTTTGGCTAATATAAACATTTCTGGCTCTTGGCTAATGTAATAATCCCCCCACAGAAGCTTCAGTGAAAGTACCTTATGTAATCAAATCAAATCATGGTGTAATCATTTCCATGGCCAACCGTAACCATCATGAGGTCAGATACACCCTCAGCTCTGGAATGTGGGAAATGGGCCACAGGAAGCCAGGCTGACCCTGTTCACTACTGCTGCCTGAGAGGGAGCCTTGTGCCCTTGCTGTATTCAGACGGGTGGAGCTCTGCTGACTTCAGGTGGAGAGCAGAACAGCGCTGGGTGGGTCCCTGCAGCTGCTTCCGTGCACTGGTATGGGCTTTTTCCTCTTCCTCCATAAACACGAACACTTGAAGGAGCACCTTGAAAGGTTGTTTTGTCCCTCTTTGTCCACAGTACGGAGAACAGCAGGTCTGCAGCTCAGAGCGCTCCAGCACACAAGAACACCAGTGTTTAATATTTTACACAGTGCAGCGCAGCACTGTACTGGCACCCCAGAGAGCTGGCAGGTTCTGTTGGTTCACTCAGTGAAAATAAGTTGCGTGTTGTTCGCACGTGCACACTTTAATATGGCCTTTGTTTATGCAGGTTTTCCCGCACGATTTTAGAGAGTGTTTTAACGTATGGAAAAGAAACATATATAGCTTTGTAGACGTAGACGTACGTTCTCTGTAGGGATGTGTTCCGTAAAGAACTGTAGAAGTCCAGTAAGGATGTAGTATATTGGGACTAATGTCATACACAGGCCCTCTGGTTATATACAGATGTTCTATTAAAAAGGGGTTTAATATAGAGGAGCGAATGAGTGGGCACAAAGACAGGAACTAACCAGCAAGCAAACGCCAACAGGCAACCGCAAAGCACACGGGCAAACCAGAAAAACAAACAACCAGGGAAGAGACAGAGAGAGACAGAAAGAGAGAGAGAAAGAGAGAGAGAGAGAGAGACAAAGAGAGAGAGACAAAGAGAGAGAGACAGAGAGAGAGAGAGTCAGAGACAGAGAGAGAGACAGAGAGAGACAGACAGACATAGAGAGAGAGAGCGAGAGACAGAGAGAGAGAGAGAGAGAGATACAGAGAGAGATACAGAGAGAGGGACAGAGAGAGGGACAGAGAGAGAGAGAGACATAGACAGAGAGAGATAGAGAGAGAGAGAGATAGAGAGAGAGAGAGAGAGAGATACAGAGAGACAGAGAGAGATACAGAGAGAGAGACAGAGAGAGGGACAGAGAGGGTAAGAGAGAGAGAGAGAGAGAGAGAGAGAGAGAGCGAGCAAGAGAGACAGAGAGAGAGCGAGAGAGACAGAGAGAGAGAGAGAGAGAGAGAGAGAGAGAGAGAGAGAGAGACAGAGAGAGAGAGAGACAGAGAGAGAGAGAGAGAGAGAGAGAGAGAGAGAGAGAGAGATAGAGAGAGAGAGAGAGAGAGAGAGAGAGAGACACAGAGAGAGAGAGAGAGAGAGAGAGAGAGAGAGAGAGAGAGAGAGAGAGAGAGAGAGAGAGAGAGAGACAGAGAGTGGTCAAAAAAGTGGCGAATGAAGGAGAAGATAATGCACTGCATCAAACTAGAGATGGTAGAGTGTGAGGATCCCTTTCCGGCTGTTACAGGCCCAGGAGGCATGAACCCAGGTAAAGGTGTGTGCCTATCGTAGTTGGATGCACTGAGAGACCAACTCACCTGTAGTCTGAGTCTCCGAGTTACCTCGAAAGTTGGGGGCCAGCTCAGTCCATGAGCCGTATTCATGGTAGCGTTCAGGTTTCGTAAAACTGATGGAAGGAAGGGCGTCCATAAAAAGGATGAGGGAGGAAGAGCGAGTGCCAAAGAGACAGCAACCTCCCTCTAGAAGAGTCCAACGTGCAGCGTATTAAACACCCCAGTTTCGTGCCATTGCCTGAGCCGACCCATTTCCGACTGAGCCCCCACCAAAGTAGTTGGCGCCCCCACATGAAAGTCAGTATCTACCACTAGCCGATAACTTTCCCCAACACAACATCCCTGGATTACCTTGCTAGTCCCACACACTTGTATCCGACTTGGCTGTTTTTGGTTAAACATGTTCAATATCTGATCTTTGAAGTGCTGTAGAGCTCCGTCTGAACAAAGCCTCTGCGGGTCGGTAGAGCATGACGTGCCTTTCCCAGTGTTTCTCCACCCTGGTCCTAGATGGCCACCTGCTCCTTTCCATTGTGTCATGATCACATGCTTACTGATGGGTCAACATCCAGCTTGAAGCATCATCGTCAAGCAGTCTACGTAACCAATAATGCAGGGACTGAACTGAACTTGCTGGAACACCCAAGTGAGTCATTCAGAAGTCACACAAGGCTTCAGAACATGTGCGATTAAAGTCATTCATCACAGGGATAAGTTAACATGAGAGGCTCACAAACCTGACTGGGTTATTAATGATACTCCAGTGTAATGCGTCTCAGTCTTTAAGATATTCATGGTACATGGTGAGAGTCAGACACCAGCTCAAGTCTCACAGCTTTCCAAACTTCTCCTTTGCACCGCGGGGTGTTAAATCTACTCCCCACCAGAGCAGCACACTCTTTTATTCTGCTCCTTTTGTTCCACGGGACCGAGGGATGAGAAGACACAGTGCAGAACAAGGGCCTGGCATGAGCCGGCCATTCAGCATCCAGATGCCTCCGAATCGCACAGGTGCTTGGATCCAGCAGCCATCCATCAATGCCCAGCGGGACTAAACCCCAGCAGAGACTCTGGAGCACCACCGCTGGGTTCAGTGCTGTGAGGGACACTGGCTCTCAGCGTGCAGTGAGATGGGGGTTACCATCAAAACACCATCAGCAGTGACTCTTACTGTAATGACGATATTAGCTCATATGGAGCAGAACTGCAGAATGCTCTAAGATGCAGGGGTGTGGCTAAAAGTAAGGCTCCACCCACATGTAAAAAACCCACTAAATTAAGTAATACCTTGCTGTGAGGATTTGATTGCATTCAGCCACCAGGGAGATCAGGATCGGATGTTGGGTGATCAGTTCTGGATCTCCCTAACAAAAACCAAAAGGAATTGGGTGGAGCATAGCTCCATTGCTTTACAGCCCAATGCAACGAGGCTAGCATTACAGCCCTCTATAGGCCACGTTGGCTGTTGGACGTGGTGATGTGGCTGCAGCATCCCAGTCTACTGGTCAATGGTTTTCTATAGAGGTTGAAAGTGGTTTAAATGTAAAATGCTACCTTATAGACAGGCATAGTGAGAATTTCTCACAGTGGTGGTTATGGTAACTAGACGTACACCTCTAAAAGCGCCCTCATGGAAAGTTATTTCTTGAAATGGTTATGTATATTCGCTGCTATCAGGCAAAAGGAACCGAAACCGACGTGTGCAGAACTACAAGCCACAGGAGCTTTAATAATAAGCGGGCAATCCAACCAAGCAAAAAATATACAGGTGCAGAGTCAGGGCCAGGCGTAGGTCAGAACCGGTAAGAGAGAGCAGCGAGAGCAAACGAGTTAAAGGGGCTAGACAGAAGAGAGAGTCCAAAGAGAGTAAGCGGAGATTCAGAACCAGAGAGTGAATATAAACACAAGGTGGAAAAGGTACAAGTGCAGTCAATAAACGAAGCGAGTAGAAACCGGAAGTACACATAGAACCGATATATTTAACGCTCAGAATTGCAAACCAATGCTTAGCAAAGCTTCGCAATGAGCACATGTAAACCAGGGCTTAAATACAGTCTGTGATTAGAAACATAAAACTCCGGTGACCCGGAACGAATCCGAGAATCCGACCGGGAGCCCATAGACATGACGTCATCGAGCGTAGCCCTCTGGGAAGTGGAGTCCGGGAGAGCGAAGCAGCCGGGGAAACCCGGAAGCGTGACAGCTGTCTGATGTCTAAGACACTGTTACATCATGGTTTTGAGACTAGGATTCGGTCTACAATGTATTTAATCAACTTATTACACTCTATTCCTGGTGGTGTGATACATGAAGGGTCTTCTAAGGCAAAATAGAAGACAATAGGCAAAATAAAAAAAAAACAACTCACCTGCAGTCATGGTAGCGTTCAGGTTTTACAAATTGATGAAAGGGTGTCCCCAAAAAGGATGAGAGGGCAAGAGAGTGCCAAAGAGACAATAACGTCCCTCTAGAAGAGTCCAACATACAGCGGTTTAATCACCACTGTCTCCCTCCATTGCCCCAGTCAACCTATTTCCATCTGAGCCCCCACTTTGTAAAGACCAAAGTGATTGGTGCTCAGTGGTGGTCCCCAAAGAAAATCTATTTCTCCTCATTTTACTATCAACATTAGATATAAGCACTCCAAAGAGTGCAGGTCCACTGGTATATTTGGATAGTAAATAACAAGTCTTGGAGACACGAAGACCCCTGGTTACCATCACCATCACTGTTAAGAACATCAAATCCTCTTTAAGGATGCTGTCTTTTAGGGAAGTGTTAATGCCCATTACTTCTTACCAAGTAACTCATGCTGGATAACATGCTGACAAAGATATGGTACTTCCCGGCCCACTGTTGCCACTGGCAACCTGCAGTGTGCCAAAGTTGGCCCACTTATTTAAAACATGGATTTGGCCCACCTGTCCCAAAACAGACGTGCACTTCTGGCACAGATACAGCAGGGGTGCTATAGTCCACTGCTCGAGCTGTACATGTGCAACTGACCAAATTGACTTTAACTAGAGTGGACACTTTTGGACATACGGTGTAGCTTGGAAAGCAACAGTGAGTAGAACTGAAAGGTGTACAAAATCAAACACCACTTAGAAAAGAAGGCAGGCCGTCTCCAAGCTCCTTAATGACGCCGAGCACAGATGGGTTCTAAGAAACCCATGGGGGAGGATGAATATTCAGAAACACACCGCGTCAGCAATTTCCAGCGTCGCCACATTCAGCAAGGTGCTAAAAGAGGGAGTTAAGCAGTGAGCTCAACTGCAGATTAATGAGACCGGTTAACTCAGAGTCTGCATGACTGAGTGCAGCGATGAAGTGCCGGTGCTCTCTCCGCACTGGAGCCGAGACTTAGCCTGCCCTGCTTTCAGCACCATGCTCCTTTCAGCATGTCCACACAAACACATGCATCTGCCGGCCACTAATGGGCAGGACGCTGCGGTTACTGCTAAGCCTGAGTAAACACAGCGGTACCACATACAAGCTGCACACATTCACACACACATAAACACACATGCTAAAACACTAACAAACCAGTTCATAGTGATATGCCACGAGCCAGACTGGAAGACTGCGTACTCAGGACTCTTCTGTCTTGAAGGACTGTCATGTACAGAGTAAAACAAAAAACACTGGAGATACATTAAAAGTGTTCGTCCTGTTTTACAAAACTTGCTTCCAGAGTGGCTGGTGTGCATGCACGTCCGATGGCCATAGTAGAAAGAAACAGCTTGTGGAAATGGAGGCTTCACATTTTATATCCGGAAAGTCTTATCTTATGGTGTTCCCCTGGGATCAGTATTGGGGCCCCTTATTTTCATCATGTATCTTCTCCCTTTGGTATGTGTAGCACCCAGATCGCCTACAGCTACGTCCCTACTTTCCATTCTCATAAGCCATCTTTCAGAATTAAATCTTGGGCATCTTACATTTGGTTTAATGTTTAACTGTAACAAAAGCACAATTAAATGTTCAGATTTTCATTTGACCTGTATGGTATTAGGCAGACACTCTTATCCAGAGCAACTTGATGATTTATTACATTGGTAGGTTAAGGTAGTGTTAGAAGTCTAGCCCAGGGCCGTTTATTGGTCCAGTGTAGGGCTTTTGCCCAGGTATAGAATCGAACCCCTGTCTATAGCATGGCCACTACGCCATACCAACCACCTTAGCTTTAATTTTAAGAGTCTTGGTTTTATCAAGGACAGTTCTCCATCCAGTGATGACTCTACCTAATCAGAAATAAGCAGCTGCTTATGGCCCTGACTGTCAGGGACCCCCTACACAACCTCTTGGTCCACTGTTATGTTGTCTATGATGCACCAGAGTTAGATCTAACTAAGATTAGAGCGGCTTCCCATAAAGCAAAGAACGGACTTTTAGATACTCATATGTGTGTTTGTGGTACTTCATAACCCTTTATACAGCTGACCCATCGGCTTGCTCCATGTTATTGTTCTGGTTTATCAGATACCCGATCCAACTACTATCAGGACCAATATCCGACCGCTGCATCCTTAACACAATTCATAATGGAGATACTCAGTGTTTGTGCTTCTAACTGACTGACTGACTCACTCACTCACTCACTGATTCACTGACTGACTCACTGACTCACTCACTGACTGACTGACTCACAAACTCACTGACTGACTTACTCAATGACTGACTCACTCACTCACTGACTCACTCACTGACTGACTGACTTACTCACTCACTGACTGACTCACTGACTGACTCACAAACTCACTGACTGACTCACTGACTGACTCACTCACTGACTGACTGACTCACTCACTGACTGACTGACTTACTCACTGAATGACTGACTGACTCACTGACTGACTGACTCACTGACTGACTCACTCACTCACTGACTCACTCACTGACTGACTCACTCACTCACTGACTCACTGACTGACTGACTCACTCACTCACTCACTCACTGACTCACTCACTCATCTTTTCGGGGCAATCATGGGCTAGAGATTAGGGAACCAGCCTTGTGATCAGAAATGACCCCCCAGGTGCCACGGATAGGGCTGGCTGCCACTCTGGGCACATCTGCACATTGCCTCCTTGCATGTGTGTGCTCTATCGTTCTGGGTCACGTGGTATCCAGACTCTGCTTGATATGTTCCATCAGAGTAAACAACGAGAGATCAAGTGCGAAGTATATTCCTGTTCATGGGCTTTCTTGCTCACACTGCTCATTTGTGAGGCACACTAAAACCAAATCTGTGAATTCCTGGGCCTTAATTTGTTATATCCTGTTGTTTCCAATACAGCCAATAACAGCATTACTCAGGAATCACATGATTAAAGGAGAAGAGTAGACTAAAAGGCAAACAGCAGTCGTTTTTCTGACTCCGCTTGGCACATTTAGTGTGGAAGGTTTGCTGGTTCCCCACATTTAGAAAGAATGTGGAAGCTCGAAAGTGAACAGTGGATTCGGGCTGCATGAAGAAAATACATCCACCCAGCCAAAAACAGCCAGGCCACATCCACCAATTGTGCTGCTAGCGTTTTATTTTCATACTGCACGGTTCAGCCCAGCGCAGGACAGGCCTGCAAGATGTGGACAAAGCACAGCACTGCGAATGACTACATATGGTTATTACAATAGGCTACGCAAACGGATGATTTTACATTTGATATTGTTTACTGCAGTTTGGCTGTCATTGTTTTGACGTTCATCGATTTTTTTCCCGAAATGATCTATATTTGTAGGATCATGTGAATCCAATGATTTATCCAAACACTCATAGGTTACTGGTCCAGATGCTAACATTCAATAGTCTAGTTAATAGAGCAGAATCAAAACCAGAAAATTATGTGCCATGGACAAATTGGCTCAATCATATTTGTGAACAGCTGAACAGATTACAGTTTTTTACTGCGCTTTTTACCACTGAGGTTGTCTCAAAGCAGCTTTAGAGAAATTCAGTAATAGTAATTCATTAATGAAAGAAAAGAAAGGAGCCCCCGGTGAGCAAGTCGAAGGCGACGGTGGCAAAGAAAAACCCCTCAAGTTGGAGGAAGAGAACCTGAGAGGAACCAGACTCACACGGGGGATACATCCTCCTGTGGTCCAAACTATATTTTGGAGAACAGATGGAGGAATAGTGTTAGTGTAGTGATAAAGGAATGAACAGATGAAGAAACCGTGCTAGTGTAGGGATAAATACATGAATGAACAGATGAAGGAACAGTGTTAGTGTAGGGATAAGTAAATGAATGAACGGATGAAGGAACAGTGCTCGTGTAGGGATAAATACATGGGTGAATGGATGAAGGAACAGTGTTAATGTAGGGATAAATACCTGGATTACGGGTGAAGGAACAGTGTTAGTGTAGGGATACATAAACGAATGAATGGATGAAGGAACAGTGTTTGTGTAGGGATAAAGGAATGAACAGATAAAGGGACAGTGTTAGGGTAGGGATAAATAAACGAATGAACAGATGAAGGAACAGTGTTAGTGTAGGGATAAATAAAGGAATGAAAGGAACAGTGTTAGTGTAGGGATTAAAGGAGATGAACAGATAAAAGGACAAGTGTAGGGATGAAAGGAATGAACAGATGAAGGGACAGTGTTAGTGTAGGATA
>JAMWET010005140.1:0-10000 GCA_024036415.1 Prochilodus magdalenae
AAAGCACACAGCCAGGATAACCAAGGAGTGGCTCCATAAGAAGCATATCAAGGTTCTGGAGTGGCCTAGCCAGTCTCCAGACCTAAACCCTATAGAAGATCTTTGGAGGGAGCTCAAATTTCTCAGTGACAGCCCAGAAACCTGGCTGATCTGGAGGAGATCTGTGTGGAGGAATGGGCCGAAATCCCTGCTGCGGTGTGTGTACACCTGGTGAAAAACTACAGGACCTCTGTAATTGCAAACAAAGACTACTGTACCAAATATTAACCCTGATCTTCACAGGTGTTCAAATACTTATTTGCAGCAGTAGCACACACATCAATTATTAAAAAATCATACATTGTGATTTCCAGATTTTTTTTTAGATTATGTCTCTCACAGTGGACATGCACCTAAGATGAAAATTTCAGACCCCTCCATGATTTCTAGGTGGGAGAACTTGCAAAGTCGCAGGGTGATATTCATAACTGAGTGATATTTATAACTGAAGGACTGTCGGGACTTCACTTGGACGAACCCTAGCTCGGGAGGCTTTCTGCTCGTTTGGAAAGGCTCGTTTTTCCTCTGCAGCTCCAGTTAGCAAAGTCAGATATGTGTGAATGAAGTCTTGAAACAGGCCAGCAGATAACAATGCTCTTAATGAAGCAAGAGGAAACCATGCAGAGACGTCCAAAGTCTTTAATTGGGTCCATCAGGCAAATTGGAAACTCAGGAGAATTTAAAATACGCAAACTGCACCAAGACCCTCAATCTGAATTTCTGATCAAGTTCAGTGACGAGATTGAGCTGTCCTGATCCATCGCTGATCAGTCATACCAGGGAACAATAATCAGTGACTGCTGAATACACAGCAATCCTACTCAAGCAGTCCAGCAATCCCACCAGAAGACCCCCTGGGACAGAGCATGCCTTCACTCCGTTCTGCTCTGAGCTAAGACATGCTGAACACTCTCCATTCAACCCCTAATAAGGCCTCTGGTCACATTAACCGACTGTCCTCTCGCTCTGAAATTCTCCCGAATAATAAATCTGCTTCTACGAAGCGTCAACAAACGGAACGCACAGCTAACGTCGACCTAAACCAGCACCAGATCAGTTTCCCAGCAGGGGTCAGGACTCGACTGTTTTGCTTTAAGCGTGCTGTCACTACCCTCCCCCTTTCCCTCCCCTCTCGTCTGCCCTCCATCCCCTCCATTTGGCTCATTCCACACGTTGGACCTGATTAAAACTCTACCCTTTTTGGATGAAACGTTGCAGAAAGGCTCTCGTCTGCTTTCTGTCAGCTCTGCCGGAGTCAGCTCTCTCACGCTTTCTCTCTCGCTAAGTGGACACTTGTTCAGTGTTTCTACAAGCCGGCTGATAAGGGCGTTTTATGGCTGATTTTATGGGCCTAAAAATATAATATGATATCAGCCAATATAATCATCAGTTTGTATTTTAATTCACTCCAGACATGATTCAATCAACTCAAACAAACAGCAGAAGGTCATGGGGTTAATTAACATGGGCAATTAGTTCTCGTCATTGTTTCGTAGCAAGCTGAAAGAGAGGCTTATGAAAACTGTATGAGTTTTTAATAAGCATGGTGATATTTTGCGATCAGATTCACCGGATCAGCCTGTATCGCAGTCTTGGAGTTGAACTAGGGAGATTTCACATTAAAATATGGGAACATTATGTGTGATACTGTTGAGAAAAGTGATTAAACGACCGATCATTAATATTTAAAATTTTAATTATATATATATATATATATATATATATATATATATATATATATATATATATATATATATATATTTATAATTTAAATTTTAAATTATATCATTTTAATTTTTATATAATTATATAAATATATAATTATCATTTTAATTTTAATATTTATAATTTAAATTTTAAATTAGATCATTTATATATATATATATATATATATATATATATATATATATATATATATATATTAAAATTATATCATTTAAAATTTAAATTATAAATATTAATGATCGGTTGTTTAATCCCTTTTCTCAACAGTATCACACACACACATAATATATTTATAACTTAATATTTATAATTTAAATTTTAATGTATATATATATATATATAGTTTTTTTTTCTCTCCTTCCAATACTCATGACCAATGACCATTAAGTATTATTAAAAGTATTAGTAATATTACTATTAGTAAATATCATTAATATTTATATATTACTATTATTTGTTTTTTTATTATTATTATTATTATTATTATTATTATTATTATTATTACTATTATTATATATTTTTGTTTTTTCTCCTTCCAATACTCATGACCAATGACTATTAAGTATAGGCCAATGCTGAGTACCGATGCTAGCTCTATCTAACCTAACCAACCCACAAGTTCTAATACTTACCCAGTGACACTGTAAGTTTGACTGAAGGCCATTTACCTACCTCTACTATAAGCTCACCTTGTGTGTTTAAGGTGGTAGCAACTTGGTGCTGCATAAGGATGATGGGGATACTGTGTGATGGGATTCATAGATCAAGAAGAGGTGTGGAAAATGGATGTCCAGATGTTAATGATTGGGTAAAAGGAGTAACTGCATGTGGGCGTGGCCAAAGACCATAGTGTGAAGGAAGTAGCTGAATCTGCAGGTGTATGGAAGCGTACAGACATACAGGTCTACCAGCAGTGGCTAAAATCCCAGTCTACAGTAAACTCTCCTCAGAACTGTGCCAGGGAAGGCATTCACCAAATCTGACCCAACTGCACAATTCTTTGATGGTAGAGGTTCTGAACATTGGTGAGGCCTCCATCCAGAAACTTGTCCAGTCCGAACTGAATCAGGGCTGTTATTTGTGGACGTGGGGGTGTTAGGTAATTTACAGTCGCAATATTTTTTACAGATTCAGCTCTGAATGTTTGAGCTTATTTATAGGCACTTATAAGCAAAACATCACTAATGAACCACAGATTTATTACACATCATCTATTTCAATGTAGATCTGTAGCCTGCTGGGGATTATAAAGAAAGAGACTCCGGTACACGAGATTTACTGTCCGGCTTGGACAGCCTTATCCAGTTTGGCAATACTTTAATGAAAGTGGAATACCTTGGAAGCTGACTGTGCTACATGCCATCTGTGCCAAATATAGTTCTTATTATGGTAATCATATTACCATCAGGGAAAATGCGAGCTACAGGGTAAGGGCTGTACCACCTGACACGTACGTGCTAAGTGAAAGTGAAGCATGACATTAGTATCTGCTCTTTCACTTATAAGCACTAATGTGGTATCGACTGAGAGTTCAGAATCGGCACTCTGAACAGAATTACTCCACCTGTTTCAGTGAGCTGGAGGTGTCGGATTCCAGAGCTATTGGGCATGAACATGAAGGCTACCAGGAACGATAAATAATCAATGTAGATTGATAGGAGCAGTATTATTTCAGCTACACATCCAGAAGTAGTGTCTCTCAGCATGCAACATGCCAGGCATATCGCATGGGGCTGTGCAGGCCTCTAACGGTGCTGACCACGGGGCCTCCACACACAGATTCGTCGGCCGTCTCCACCAAGACAAAACCAGGGCTGAAGAGGGCCCACTGCCATTCTGAGTCACTCCGTGACGGTCTGGCAGGACACCATTGCAGTGAGGTTCGTGAGGTTGATGTGGTGTTAAAGACGGCCTGTGTGCATGTGGTTGGTGTAGCTTAGCGGATAACACCACTACCCGCCAAATAGCAACCACTACACGTGGGAGACTGGGGTTCGAATCCTGGGCTGACTGACTACGCTGTGCTACACCAATAAGAGTCCTTGGGCAAGACTCCTAACGCTACATTGGCTCACCTGTAATATGATTAGCCTTGTAAGTTGCTCTGGATAAGAGCGTCAGCTAAATGCCGTAAATGTAGTCGTGCAGTCATCTGCCAATGGTGCTGTATGAGGATGACTCATGAAGGGCATCACTAGAAGCTGAATGTCCCCAACAATGTCTGTGGCTGTTCAGTCAGTGACGAGTACAGTGATAAGGCGTGTCCTTGCTTATATCACATGCGCGGCTGAGCGTGAAACTTTAATCATGTCTCATGATGTCAAACCTGCCCACCAAGTTTCATTCCTATTGGTTGATACATTTGATGATGAATATGTATGGTGGTGCCCTATGTGGCTTGGAGGAAGCAGTAGAGTCTTCCTACAGTGGAAGCTCCTCACGGTCTGAAGCAAGATGAACACATAGAGCACTATTCATAACTATCCTACAGCAGTATCCTACATCTGGTCTAAAACGATTATCTCACAGGGCTTAGGTATTGACTAATGTTACCAGCAAACTGATGTATCGGTGGGGTCCTTGTCCCTAATGAGGTTAACTGTCATTGATAGCAAATGGAGAATATCTGAATGAGTGATTTTCTGGTGGGTGCCGTTAAACTGACTACTATTATAGGTACAATCTCAGTTTCGGAGCCATGCATATACAGGGGTTGGACAATGAAACTGAAACACCTGTCATTTTAGTGTGGGTGGTCTCATGGCTAAATTGGACCAGCCTGGTGGCCAATCTTCATTAACTGCACATTGCACCAGTAAGAGCAGAGTGTGAAGGTTCAGTTAGCAGGTAAGAGCACAGTTCTGCTCAAAATACTGCAATGCACACAACATTAGGGGGTGACTACCAGAGTTCAAAAGAGGACAAACTGTTGGTGCATGTCTTGCTGGCGCATCTGTGACCAAGACAGCAAGTCTTTGTGATGTATCAAGAGCCACGGTATCCAGGGTAATGTCAGCATACCACCAAGAAGGACGAACCTCCACCAGCATAACGTAGTGACCTGGCCACTATCCTGCAAGAAGAATGGCTTAAACTCCCTCTGACCACTGTGCAGGACGCAGTATATGTCATTCCCAAGACCAACTGACGCTGTATTGGCTGCAAAAGGAGGCCCTACACCATACTAATAAATGACTGTGGTCTAAAACCAGGTGTTTCAGTTTCATTGTCCAACCCCTGTACATATATATATATATAGGCGAAGTTGAAATTTGGGTTGAGTGTAAACCTGCTTTTAGAGAACCTTCACTGCACAAAACACCAGCTGTACCAGGCAAAAGAACGAAAACAGCAGGTAAGAAGAGAGGTGGAGGTAAAGTTGAGAGGGGAAGGAGAGGATAAACTAGATCAATAGATAAGTAGAACAGAGAGTCAGGTTCTGGGAAGTCAGGGTTGTTAGAGAGCTCTTGTTTCACAGCTCTTTTACAGAAGAGATTAAGCACTCTACTCACTCAGACGCATCCAGAGAAGTAGCAGCACAGCCAAAGCTCTATAGCTTCACATACGCTCAGCAGTGCTCTCACAAAGCCCAGCAATTTTCCCTTAACAAGCAAGAAATCCCCTACGCTTTACAAAACATTCCACCCACATGTAAGAGGAGACTTTAGCATGTTCACCGCTGACATTAAATCAGCTATGAAATCAACTCGATGGACCGGACGCAAAATTTCCAGTGCTCTCCAAAAAGCCTGATCTTATTCCCACAGCAGGTTCACCTGGCTGTGACCGATAGGACACGGTGTTTGCCCCAGGAGGAACGTAACCAGGCCAGCTGATCCATCTGAACGGGTCAAAGCATTCAACAGAGAGATAAGAGGCGTATGAGGCTGAGCAGAAATCCCGCGCTCCTTTGGGAAAGTTGTTCTACGATGACGGAGACCTACTTCGCCGGGCCATTTAATATCAAGGTCCTCTTCATTCATCTCAACTTTTTTCCTCTCTCTGTGTTTCCACTCTAGAAAGGCTTACTTCTTCATCATTCACAGGAGCTCAGGCCCGAGGCGCCGCTGATATATTACCATGGCATCTAGAGGGAAGGAGCAAATGTACAAATAGGCCGTGGTCGTCTAATCAGACTGTAACACAGCCGTCAGCGCTGTGGGTTTCTTCTTGATCGCTCTGGAATTAGCCGAACACTGGGAATATCAAAACAGACAGACACTTTCCAAAACAGTGTTCCGGGCTGATACCGTGTGAGGGGCACAGCCATCTGTGGCCCGGAGTCCAGGAGAGCATGTCCTCTCTCTCTGGGTAAGCGTGTTGGTCCTCGCTCCCCACTTTGCTCAAAATGATGCTAACCAATATCTGTTAGCTGGGCAGAAATGGCAGTTAGTGTTCTCCTCCAAGCGTGCACAGCCATCCAATGTCACGGCCTACACAGGGGTTTGGGAAGGTGTGGTAGTGCCCTATGTCACTAGAGTCTTCCTACAGTGGAAGCTCCTCACGGTCTGAAGCAAGATGAACACATAGAGCACTATTCATAACTATCCTACAGCAGTATCCTACATCTGGTCTAAACCGATTATCTCACAGGGCTTAGGTATTGACTAATGTTACCGGCAAACTGATGTATCGGTGGGGTCCTTGTCCCTAATGAGGTTACCTGTCATTGATGGCAAATGGAGAATATCTGAAGGAGTGATTTTCTGGTGGGCACTATTAAACAAACTTCTATCATAGGTGCAATTTCAGTTTTGGAGGCCGACCTGGTCTTGTTAGGAGCCATGCAAGTCCTGGCACAGCACCAAAACTGTGCCCATCATCTTTTTTGAACTCCAGTTTTGGGAAATCATGATTTTAGCCAATATATTATCTGCTGATAAACCAAAATCAGAATTGGTATTAGCAGCCTGATATGAAAGCTTGTATTTGTACCTGCTGTTGTAATTTAAACAGCCAATCGTGAGTCTAGATGTGGGAACAGAAAGCTTTTCACTGAACCGAACCAGACTGACCACCTGGTACTGGCATACATGGTCATACTAAAGTAGGTAAGTCTAATTTCTAGTGCTAATAGTGCTAATACCAATAAATCCAGAGGGCCTATATATCAACTGATGTTACTGGCGAACCAATATATCGGTGGGGTCCTTCTCTCTGAGGATGCCATTTGCATGGATGGTATATGGACAAAATATTAGAAATGCTATTATTGAATAGCTGATATTGAAATGAGGGGTTTCTTGTGGGCACCATTATAAAAGACTACTGTTGTGGGTTCATTCACATGTTTGGGGGTCTACCAGGACTTGGTATAACTCTAAACAAGTCCTGGTAGACCACCAAAACTGTGCCTATGAGATAAATGGACCAAAAAAAAAAATATTTGAATCTCATGGGCACCATAAAAGACTAATACTGTAGGTGCATCCATCTCACCTGTTAAGATAAAACCTAATGATAGAGAAAACGTCGAGCTAATGGCATCTAATGGCTCAATCGATACAGTTACATCACTTCCACAACAGAGCTTTCCATGCAGTGCATCCCCTCTCATCTGTATTCCGAGCAGTCGGATTGTAATGTGTTCTCAGCCTGAACACAGACTGCCCGTCACAGGCGCAAGGTCATTCAAGCACGGCAACGCATGTGACAGTCCACGTGGCTACAGTCCGAACATGATGTATCGTTTACACAAACACGCAGAGCTGTGTCTCCCACAGAGGACTCTACACCTGGAGCAGGGCCATGTTCCTGGGACAAGCTGCAGAGTACCCTGCCAATAAGGAGACAAATATGAAAAGGGCTTTTTCATCCTAATGAACCAAACAGGGCTAAACTGCCATGAGAATCCGGCTGGAGTCCTTCAGGTTACCAACACAAACAGCCTCGGCTCGAACAAGCAGTTTGGTTTTATTTATCCGAGGATGAATCCGCCTGTTAGACACCGAGATGAGATCATCCCAGCCTCGGTGGCTTTAGCATTACAGGCCTGTTCTGGGCACCAGCCTGAAATCCTGCCTCTCAACTGTCTCAAAACTTGGCACAGTGATTGACTGAGGCCCAGGGCTGTCATCTAATAAGGCCTAAGGCAGAGCGAATGTACTCTGAGGCATATTCCGGCACACCAGCCTGAAACTGCGGTAGCTCTGCAAATGAATATCTCACTGACATCAGTACACATAAGAATACAACCAAAACACCACGTAATGATACGTTTAGTGATTCTAGCCAAGTTACACAACATGCATCATGACTAGGGGCGGGCCATATGACCCCATATCTCCAATATCGGAAGGAATTGCAATATTTTTTATTCTGCTATGGAAATATACAGAGGTTTTCAACGGATAGCTTGGATAGCTCTAATTGGGTGGGTGAATTATTCGAGTTATGAATTATTTTAAAAGCTGTGTTGGTTTTGGAGGGGAACGCATCCATATGGAAAAAACCCAAGGATATATTTTTTTAAAAGCTCAAAAATTCATTTTAGGACTTTTTGTTTTTGAAAGTGTGAACCATCTTTTTATTTAAGCTCTAATTAAATTGGTTTCAATGCACCAAACTCGAAAGCAGGTCAGCCTTGTGACTGCTCTTCTAAAAAACTACTATTCCCAAAGGTAAAAATTAATACCTACCCAACAAACGAATATCCAAATACCCGATAACTCAGGTCTAGCTCCAGCACCCAGAAGAATTCAAGTCTGCTTTAATTTGCCTTACTTGACAGTCACTATGCATGCATTAGTGTACACCCAGTCACATCCCAACCACCCAGATAGGGTTGCTACCCGTCCCGTGAAATACGGAATCGTCCTTTGGCAATTAAATGTCGCGTCCCGTATTAAATCAAACCGGGACACGTTTTTCCATATTTCGATAAACGTCCAACACACACGCCTGCCACACACACTTAAACACTCCCCCAACCCCGTCCTTTATTTTCATTTCTGAAAGGTGGCAACCCTACACCCATATATCCATCCACACCCCCACCCCTACACCCACACACCTGTAAAAAGAGAGCGATTGATATTAGTGATGATACCGACTCCATAAACCGATAAGTTTGCATTGTTATTCCGACTTTCCTTATCTACTGATAAAGTGAAGTGCGCACACAGACACAGCCCGGTTATCACATGTCAGACGTGCAGGGCCATAAAACATGTTCACCATCCGTCAGACAGCAGAGGCGTGATGTCAGCAGGTTTAAACACACGCATCCACAAAAACTGGCTTCAAACCTCCACCCTGTACAGCATTTTCCAAAAGCTCAGTTTTCAGTGATCTATGACGCTGTTTTCTCGCAGGAAGGAGGAAAAAAAGGATGAACCACTTTTCAAAAACAGCCGTATCCGTGTGGACGAGCTGTCTGCATTAGCGCACGAGCGACAAAGGCATAGAATTTAGCCAACAGGTTTATTAAACCCAACCAGAGCTCACTTAAAAGCACACAGTGACGTGCAGTGTTTACCTTGTAGCTGCAGTTTTTAACTTCTAGCTACAGTTTTAACTTGTAGCTACAGGTTTTTAACTTGTAGATACAGGTTTTTTTAATTATAGCTACAGGTTTTTAACTTGTAGATACAGGTTTTTTAAATTATAGCTACAGGTTTTTAACTTGTAGCTGTAGTTTTTTTATTTTTTTTTATCTTGTAGCAACAGGTTTTTAACTTGTAGCAACAGGTTTTTAACTTGTAGGTACAGTTTTTAACTTGCAGCTACAGTTTTTTAACTTGCAGCTACAGTTTTTTTTTATCTTGTAGCTACAGTTATTAACTTGTAGCTAGTTTTTTATCTTGTAGCAACAGGTTTTTAACTTGTAGCTAGTTTTTTATCTTGTAGCAACAGGTTTTTAACTTGTAGCTACAGGTTTTTAACTTGTAGCTACAGTTTTTGTCTTGTAGCTACAGTTTTTAACTTGTAGCTACAGGGTTTTTAACTTGTAGCTACAGTTTTTAACTTGTAGCTACAGGGTTTTTAACTTGTAGCTACGGGTTTTTAACTTGTAGCTACAGTTTTTTTACTTGCAGCTACAGTTTTTTACTTGCAGCTACAGTTTTTTTTTATCTTGTAGCTGTAGTTTTTTTTATCTTGTAGCAACAGGTTTTAACTTGTAGCTACAGTTTTTTACTTGCAGCTACAGTTTTTTACTTGCAGCTACAGTTTTTTACTTGCAGCTACAGTTTTTTTACTTGTAGCTACAGTTTTTTACTTGCAGCTACAGTTTTTT
>JAMWET010005140.1:15000-50000 GCA_024036415.1 Prochilodus magdalenae
ATATTAAGTGACTGTACTTATCTTTAAGTAAACATAAAATAACGGAATTATAATAAAACAAACGTCATCACTTCGTTCTTCCTTCACCGCAAACAGCCGTTACGTCTAAACCGAAAGTCAGCTCCCATTGTTTGAAGCAGTGTTGGATGTCTGACTGAATGACGAGCAGAACTGGGTTTAATTTGTTCAGATTCTCTTCTTCTAAAGCTCCTCCAGACTTTCTCTGAGACATCCCTCCACCCGTGTTTCTCAGCCTTAGCTTCCTAAGCGGTGAACCGCCAGCGCACGTCGTCACATGGATTTAATTTTTCTAGCAAGGATACGTCACAGCCCAGCTAGACCTTTAATATATATTTATTATTCCCCTTTAATAATTATTAACATGTCTTTTTACATTCTTAAAGCTTTAGTCTGTTTTACGGGGGGAAAAAAAGTGACTGTTGTCAGTCGACTTGAAGGGTCTCAGTCGATTTAAAGGGTCTCCGACTGACGATTCGAATCATCGACTTCTAGAGGGCAGCCCTAGTAAATATAAATATATATTAATATAATTTGGAGAGGTTTGTATTTACTTGTGATGATACATATGGATACAGCTGATTTGGAATGAGCCGGATGATTGCCGGTTTTAATTATCAACCCTTTAATCACCATTTAATTATTAATCCCAATTCATGCATATAGAGATTTTAACAACTCATGTCTCAAATCAGCTGTAGAGAATGTAAGCAGTTTACAGAATAAAAGCCTAAAAATACGAGTCAGCAAGTCACTTCCTTCATAACGAGGCCTGCGCTCCAACCATGAGTAACACTTTCACTGCATGCAAAACAAAAACCTTCAGCCACACGCGGCGTATGCAACCAGACACGCTCCACTTAATTCCAGTCACTCTGCAGAACATCCAGATTTTACTGCCGGCCCGACAGTAAACACTCCTAAACACCTGCCATTTAAACTCTGAGTGACACCAGCGTTGGGGAGCACCTGAATGAACAGCATGTAAGGAATGCCTCTGGACTAAGTGCACCACGTGTACCCCCGGCCCATGACTAAGCAGTTCTGAAACGCTTATCTCTGCTGCTGTCTGCCGTGGAATGAAATCAGTGGCATCTCTGTACATCTGCACCGAGCTGACTTCATAACAGCCTATAGTGACAGGAACAGGTTTTTCCTCCAGGACCAGCTCGTGTACAATCCACACGGTTAATTAGCACTTACAGCTCAACTGTTTACAAGGCACTATACCGCCACAAAAACATCGACGGTGTTCAGGTCAGAGCTTTTAATTGTGTTCTGTTAACTTTCTGAGCAGGTATCCAGGTGGGCTCCTGTGCACATCATCACCTCAAGTGGTCTTCTTCAGTGTTTTAAAGAAACGGATCAACTGAGTCTGATTTTACACAATTTGCACCACCATCCAGTACAAGTGGAGTTACAAGGCGAATGTCTAGTTGGTGTGGTTCTGTCTGGTTGGTGTGGCTCAGTGGATAAGACCACTACCCACCAGGAGCTACCACACCATCTGGGATATGGGGGTTCGATTCCTGATCTGGGTGACTGTGCTGTGCTACACCAATAAGAGTCCCTGGGCTAGACTCCTAACACTACACTGGCCCACCTGTAAAATGAATACCCTTGTAAGTCGCTCTGGATAAGAGCGTCAGCTAAATGCCATAAATGTAAATGTAAATGTCGCACTGAAAGTCAATAGTCACCCAAATCACCGGACAAAAACGAGTCACCTGTGACTGAAATCTACCTACTAGGATGTAACAGGTAACAGCTAGGGTTGGATTTGGCAAGGACTGGACAAGTTTCTAAATGGAGGCCACATCAGTGTTCAGCCATTCTTGAATCAAGGAATTGCGCAGTTGGGCCAGATTTGGTGGAGGCCTTCCCTGCCACAATTCCGAGGAGTGTCTCCTGTAGACTGGGATTTTAGCCACTGCTGGTAGACCCGTATGACCGCACGCTTCCATACACCTGTAGATTCACCCACCCTGCAGTCATTTATAGCCCCATCATCCGTGTGCAGCATGAACAAAGTTTCAAAGTCTAACTGAACACTCAGAAGCCTCAACACCCTTCCATGTGCATGGATGCCACACAGGCGTACAGATGTCATGCATGTTCATGTTTTAGGTTGTTCATAATCCTGGACACATATTTCCAGTCTGAAGGATCTAAAAAAAACAGAAAACAAAGAACCTGCCAATGCAATCTGTGGCGGTCACATGATGCGCTTGCACATGAACGGAAGACGGCATCAGGCACCACAGCCCTATAGTCTGAAATAGCTGCCCCCAGCATTCAGCTACACGGTTCATTTATACTCAGTGCTCAGTGCTCCCTTGGTCAGTAGTCCGCATTCCTTGTGTCTGGATTGGTGCACATTATCTAAAAGCTCGAGGGTACTGATGAAGCGGAGCAGTACCACTGGGGGCAGTGTAGCCAGTAGCGTAACTGGGAGACGATATCAGTTTCTCTCACTGCTAATACAAGTGTAAGAATTCTCCATCCACAACAGCACCTGATTCATCTCTCTCGCAGTCCTACACCCTCCTCCACTGTGGCCATGTTTGTTACTGTCCGTAACAAGGCACTGACTCCGCACCGCCCTTTAGTGGATGTACTCCATAGCATCCATTACAATTCAAACAGCCATGTTGATTTTCATACATACAGGCAGGATGCGTAACTCTGAAGTCGTACTAATCTCTCAACCACAACGACACGATGTGCAAGCTTAATGAACAGCGGGATGCACTTCGAGGGGGCGGAACGAGGTTTTGAGGAGGTATCTGCTGATGTCGTTTGGGTGACTATTGACTTCTTATGCTTGTCAGCATGATGTCAGCTAGATGTTTACATGCTAAGTAACCAAGTAATGGTTGGAACATGTTTACTTAACACTTGTCAATCATTGTTAATGTAGTACTGCATGTTAACTATTTCATTTGTTCCTCAAATACAGTAAACTGTAAATAAAGTTATTACTAAATAATAGTTATTATGTTATATAGATACTACACACACACACACACACTTACATTAATGCCACTTAGCTGATGCTCTTATCCAGAGCGACTTACAAGGTTAATCATATTACAGGTGGGCCAATGTAGCGTTAGGAGTCTTGCCCAAGGACCCTAAATGGTCTAGCACAGCCTAGTCACCCAGACCAGGAATCGAACCCCAGTAGCTTCCTGGAGGGGTAGTGGTGTTATCCGCTGCGGTACACCAACCACACCGAGGAGGATGGGTTCCCTTTTTGAGTCTTGGTTCCTCTCGAGGTTCCTTCCTTTTGAGCTGAGGGAGTTTTTCCTTGGCTCTGTCGGCCCTGGCTTGCTCACTGCGGGCTCGGACACCAGATTCTTTGTAAAGCTGCTTCGTGACATCTGTTGTAAAAAGCGCTATATAAATAAACGTTGACTTGACCCGCGGACACGCACATGCACACACACACCTCCTCTACCGGGAGAAAACCCCAATGTCATTTTCTGTTTATATGTTTTTATAAAATCAAATAAAGCCAATATAAGGCATAGACAACCCACAATAACTTCTGCATGGGCCATTTTTTGTGCTGTGTTCACCATATGTTGAATTCAGCTGCATACATATACACGCTCCAGCGTTCAGTGCAAAAAAAAACAAAACAAAGGACGATATTTTAGTTCCTAATCACATGGCGCCCACTGGGCTTGCTGATTTAGCTCTGACTCACACAGGAGGACGCTCCGAGAACTATGACTAACTTGTCCATCACATGACACCTGACTGTCACATCACAAAGGCAATGCCTGGCGACGTGAGAGTATTTACAAATCTCTAGTTTCAGTGTCCGAAACGAGATAAACCAGGGGAATTCCGTGGATGGATTTAGCCAAATCGCTAGGCTGGTGGCTAAGTGTCTCCGAGTGGTTTGATGTGAAAAGCTCAGTTCTGGAGAAATGTACTGAGTCACAATTACTCACAGCAGTGATGATGGGAACCAGATGTCTGAGGTGTAAGAACTTAATAACACAGGCAGGAACTTCACTGTTTATCTCTGTCTTTTAGCAAGAAGGATTCGATCAAAATATTCCGAGAAGAGAAGCCCGCCCGTCACCTCCAGCCATGTTTATGTTCAGCTTCGATTTGAATTTTCCCATATACCGTCAAGCCTAATTTGAACACTATAATTTGTCTAGCGTTCACTCTTACCATCCAAATCATTCTCAGAGGTATTAAATTCCACCTCACAAGAAATCTGGAGACCTTCTTCTGCAGGTCCCAGGCTGGAAATAGCCAGGAAAGATGTTTCCAAGGTCTACTGTTCCAACAAACCACAGTCAAAACACTGCTGTCCCAACGGACACATTTAGGGACCACAGTGAATCATCTGGGTGAAAAAGATGCTGGACCAAACTGGAACTGACATCGGAAGAGTTAGGAGAAAGCACGATCGTTTATGAAGAACGTGAATCAAAGCCCTCCCAGATAATCCACCAGAGTTCTGAGAACAAGTGCTGAACGGACAGACGAATCAAGGGCAGAGCTGGAGTGGAGAGCATGTTAGCTAAACAGCCGTCAGTTACTATAGGAAACCGTAACCCTGCGTGATCTCAGCACGGAGGGGTTTGTAACATCATACTTGAAGTCCCAAAGCTGCGCCACGTGAAGCTCCCACAGATTTATAACTATCTGGTATTGTAATAAACCACTGGCCCGAAAATAAATATTTCCTTTTAGGTATTTAATCGTTTCTACCTACATGCCTGTGTTTATAGAGACTGTTAAACTGGAAATATATATATCCCAAAAATAAAACACGGTAAGTCAGAGTGGTTCAACGTGAAACACACTTTCCCAGCCCAGGCAAAAATAATGTATATTTAAAATACCAGAAGTGCACTGTAATATGATATTTGGATACCTTATTATAACAAGTGATAAGCCAAGAGGAATAAAAATGTTCTACTGTCAGAACTGCCTCGGACTGGGTTCTGTGATCATCCATCCCATGCAGCTTGAATATTCTCACACAGTTCCTGCAGATGGTGCGGTAGGGGTGGAGATGGAGTGACACCAGATTAGCACAACACAGACGAACAGGAGCGGCCAAAATTCTCCACCGTCTCTAATGATTTATTTTTCCATGTGCGCAATCAGACCTGTCGGTTTATATGGCCCAGGTTTTATGTGCTGTCTTGAAACTTGAGTTTTAATAAGGTCCAATAATAAATAAGGACTCGAGACCTCAAGCTACATTTTAGAACTGTGATAATCCATTCCATGCAGCTTGAATATCCTCACACAGTTCCTGCAGATGGTGCGGCAGGGGTGGAGATGGATTGTCACCAGGCCTTCTGGACGTGTGACGCGTGGCAACAAACCGCTCATCTTGGCGCTGACCAAACTGCCTCCACACACAGATTCGCTGGTTGCAACTTAAATCATTCCCATGGCTTATGATGTCAAGCCTACCCACCAAAGGGTTCCCATCAGTTGATTCCTTCTGGGTTGCAACTAATTGTGCAACTACTCTTTTAATGATGAGCCTATAAATCTATAAAATCTATAAAATCTATAAGTCTATAAATCTATAAATCTATAAAATCTATAAAATCTATAAGTCTATAAATCTATAAATCTATAAAATCTATAAGTCTATAAATCTATAAAATCTATAAGTCTATAAATCTATAAAATCTATAAGTCTATAAATCTATAAAATCTATAAAATCTATAAGTCTATAAATCTATAAAATCTATAAGTCTATAAATCTATAAAATCTATAAGTCTATAAATATTTTAGACAATGTGTCGAGTAATAAAACCCATTATCAGATTTTTTAACCCCTTAAAATCAGTATTACGGTTTTCATATCAGTCCGCCTCTTTTTCCAACTAGTCCTACACGACACCAACATCAGACATACTGGCTAAAATCATCTCCGCTGGTCTTTAACACTCCTTCCTGATCCGCTGTGCCGATGTGGAAATGGGTTTCTCGAGACACGTCATCCGCCTCTCCATTCCCGCAGTAGACACGCCATCATTTCCAGCGCGGTTACGTTACCGGCACATTTCTGGCATTATTTGTTAGCCTACAAGTTGCAACTCATTTTGCAAATGAGATCTGTCGACACCCAATCATTCCGCCTCAGCAGAAAGGAGAGCCAGCTTGCTGCGGTTGATAAGGTCAGAGGAAATGAAAGAAAGGATTCTGTGGTCAGGGGAAGGACACGAACACATCCAAGGCATCAGATTAGCACAACACAGACGAACAGGAGCAGCCAAAATTCTCCACCGCAGTTCTAATGATTTTTTTTCTCCCATCTGCGCAATCAGACCTGTCGGTTTATACGGTGCAGGTTTTATGGGCTGTCTTTAAACAGAGTTTTTAATAAAGGTCTAATAATAAATAAGGACTCGAGACTGTCAAACCTAGAGATGCATACACGCCTGTCCCCTTCTTACATTCTGCCCTCAGGGCAGCAGATCGGAGGAGGTCAGGTACACAATGGATAGTTAGAAGGATCAGAGTGTGGAAGCTCTCTGTGTGCTGCTGAGTTTCCTATCCCTGTATAAAAGAAGCTCCAGGCTGTCTTTATTGCTGGATGCACTTTTTGAAGATCTCAGTGTGTCCACACATACAGAACAATTCAGATCAATATAGAAATCCATATTTTATGATGAAAGGCCACCGAACCGAATAGCAATATTCAAATTTACAGGTATATTTATTTACACCAATCAAATTGATGACTATTAAGCTGTTATGTTCTTTTGTAAACTATTAGTCCAATTTTTACTGTATATAACCTTTACAGCCTGATTTTACACAATCCGATTTTTTTTTAATGTAGAATTTATGTTTTGTTTCACAAATAAAACATACTGAGCTTGACTGAAGAGCATTTACTGTTTACAATAGTTGATAAAAGCTCATGCTAGTTTATTGTTTTATTTTACTGACAGACCATAATAATATAAAAAGATAATTATTACTTTACCAGAGGGGGGAAAAAAAATATTCAATGTGGCCTGTGCATAAAACAACCTCAAGCTGCATTTAAAAGCTGAAATCTAGCAATTAAAAATTCGAATAATCGATTATTCGTTTCAATAACCAATCGATAATTCTGTCTATCGAAGTAGTCGTTTGTCGCAGGTCTATTCTAAAAGCTATATCTTTTTCTTTTGGTCTATTTTCAATCTATTCCGTCATGGCTGCTAGGGATGAGTTATGACATGTTTAATATAGGCGTGTCCATCAGGCCTTATATCCATCCCCTCACACTATATAACAGGACAACAACTAGAGGACATCAGCATCGGCTCGAGGAGTGTCCAGCAGCTACATTTCACACTGCCAGGCCACAAGACCCTGCCTTAGGCTCATTGGCCCTCCTCAGACGGTGCCAGCTTCGCTAACATCAGCTAGGCTAACGGCACTATTGGCTACTTGGTACTAGCCAAGCCTACCCCGACTTGAAGATCATGCAAATGTAGGTAAATTGAATTGAAGTGAGAGGAACGTGGTTGATTCCTGGGCAGGTTAGTGTCCTCTAACTCAGAACGTGATTCTGGTCTTATGGGCTCTAACACATACGGCTGTGTAAGTCCAATAAAATTGATAGATGGAACATCCATTTTTCAGGCTGTAGTTGTATTTAGCAGGGTGTGGGGTCAGCGCCTTCAGCGGACACGCCCCCAGCATTTCAGAGCTCAGTATACTGTACTTTTTGAAACCAAGTTTTACACACTGGGCAATGATTTTAATCACTCAGATTTGGCCGGGTGGTTATTAAGACCAGTAGGTTCTTCAATAATGCACGTCTGGATCATAGCAGTAATAGAGTTCCTGGTTATAAAGCCCATTTTCAATGAGACATCTGGTTACCTCCCCAATCACAACAGTTCTCTCACTGTAACAGTCTCGGACTGTTCTATATTTCACCACAACAGGTCTCCACAGAACAGCAGGACCGGACCTGTCGGCTAGATGCGCAGCGTTCAGGGGCCATCAGCATAGGCTCTTTCTCCATACAAGGTGCTGCGACGGGAAACTGGCTATGGAAAAGCCATGCTGGGAATAAATCCCACATAAGGCTACAAAAGTCACACTTTAATCCTGCGGGGGGAAATCAAAGTCACCGCTACCTCAAACACTGACTCGTAAAAACCAGTGCCAAAGAGCGAGAGCGAGAAGGAAAACCGGAGTAGGAGACGCAGCGGAAGGGTAAAAAGGGTCTCCTCTCTCAGCTGGAGACGTCAGAACGAGCGGATCCGCCGCTACCGCCAGAATACAACCCCATCACAGCGTTTCTGCACAAAGGCTGCTATTGTCTCTGCAGACAGCTGACCTCTGAACCGCTTATACCCTCAACCAGCAACCAGAGATAGGGAGGGAGAGAGGGAGAGAGAAGAGAGAGGGAGAGAGAAATGCAAAGAGAGAGATAGAATGAGAAAAAAGGAAGACAGTAAGAATTTAGAGGGAGAGAGAGAATATGGAAGAAAGAAATGGGGAAGATACAAACGAGAACGAGAACAGTGAGAGGCGGAGAATGAGGAGCGAGAAAAAGACTGAAACACGAAAAAGAGTTAGACAGAGAAAAAAAGATGAAGAAAAGGAAGAGAGAGATAAAATGGAAAGAACATGGAGGTTAAAAAAAAGCAGAGAGATAAAAAAGAGTTGGACCAAAAAAGAGACCGAGAAGGACGAAAAAGAAGACAAAGGAAGAGGGAGGGAAAAGGATTTGATCATCCATCACATTAACCATAAACAGAAAGAAGTGACAGAGAAGAGAGAGAGACAGAGACAAAGAGGAGGGGGGGAGAGAGCTTATTGATGATCTCCCAGTGGATGAGGCGGTCTTTGCAGAGTTGGCCCTGTGGCTGTATGACGTCTGTGAGGGGACTGTCCACAATGCTGCCCTCAAACACGGACAGACGGGTAGACAGCCACTCTGTCTGCTACGGGCTTGAACAGAGCCTCGCATTCACACAGTCAGTGGGCGAGGGGAAAGAACGAGTGTCTGAATACCTCTTCATTAGCTGAGATGGAGTCATACATCTGTCTCCGTACTACACAACCACAGCGTACAGCATTTCAGCCTGTGGAGACACCAACCGGGAAGACTAACACACTCCGCTGAGGGAACGGCACCTGAAACACTCGGAACGTCAGCCAAACTCATGCAGCGGTCAGAGCAGAGTCACAGGGTACTGATTAGGCTACTACGTTAGGCGGTAGTGTGTGCAGAGTGTATATGGAAGCGTATGATCATAAGGGTCTACCAGCAGTGGCTGAGCAGAATCTGAGTAGAAGTTTGTCAGCACAGTGTAAAAGCTCTGGTTCCCCTTTCAGTTTAGTAAATACTCATGATGGATTGGTCCAAACTGCTTAGAACAAAGTCTTGCTATATGAACTAGCATTGTTTTGAATTGCAGGTTAGGAAAGTTCCATTTTGGAGGCATTTAAGGTGGACTGCATAATTCCACGAGTGCTATTTCATAGTTTGATGTCTTTAAGATAAACAGAAGAAGAACCCGCTATGAGAAGCAATGTCAAAATATTGGACTGGTGCTGTAAATACTGGCTTTTACACCAAAACAGTGCGACCTTTGCCCGGTATGGAATTGTGCACACATGGCTGAATCCCAATTGGCTGCTTATTAGGAGACATGGTCAGCTGTTTTGGGTACAGAAGCCACTATTTTAAATCCTACCTGCTGAACCATGTAGGGTGCCGGGAGTCATCTGACATTCAGCCATTGTTCTGCTAGGGACTCAGACGCACAGCATGCTGTTTTGAAAAAAGCAGCTTTATTGGAAATTGTCTGTATAGACAGAGCTGTCTGTCGGCGCTGTGTCCCACCGGCAGCGTGAGAACCCATGCTGCGTCACGTCAATCGGACCGAGCATTTTCGTACAGTGTGTCTACATAAGTCTCAGGCTTTGTCCGAACACGTGTGGCAATGAAAATAATGGTAGCTGTCACCAAAGAACAAGGCTTCGAAAACAGTGCATGGTTGTATTCAAAATGGCACACCACTATACTGCACACTGCATAGTATAGTAGAGTAACAAGTTCTGACCTACAGTGTAGTATACTAATACAGTCACATAACCAGATACCTCACATTTACCTCAGAGCTGTTATCACTGTTTAGAGCTAGCTGCTGCTAACGCTGCTCAGTTCACCTGAAACACGTTTAGCCTAGCTGTTAGCTCCCCTCGGCTATTTCACTCTAAAACTGATCCTCTAAAGCGAGTTCATCTTTTATTAATCTTCAGACCTGTATATTTGAACTTTCTGAGGCTCATTCTGATAAAAACACAACCCACTACAGTCACTACACCCACATTTACCTCAGAGCTGTTATTACTGTATCCACTGTTTAGCGCTAGCTGCTGCTAACGCTGCTCAGTTCACCTGAAACACACCTAGCCTAGCTGTTAGCTACCCTCAGCTATTCCACTCTAAAACTGATCCTCTAAAGCGAGTTCATCTTTTATTAATCTTCAGACCTGTATATTTTAAGTCTCATTCTGATGAACATTTTCTGCCATTTTCTCTGACTGAAGCAGGCTGAGAGCTGGTGAGGCTGCAGTGCATGATGGGATGCAGTACACCATGAAGTTAGCTCTCCCTATATACTAGAAATTCTGACTGGAGTAGAACACCATCCAGGTATCTTCAGTGCACTACAGATCTTCAATTTGGCTGAATACTACAAACTACTTTTTACAGTTAGTACAGTAGTATGTAGTATGCCATTCCGAATACAGCCCATGTCTGGCGTAACACCGTCAGACCTCTTTGAGCTCGGAGTTTTGACTGATATAGCTCATAAAACTGACAGAGCACAGTGTTCAGAAGAAATTCAAAAGAGCTTTCCTGGTGGTTGCTGAGTCTCTAAATGACTACAAATAGATCTTTCCACAGTGTGGGCTACCACCAAGCCACAACTAGAGCACCAGCGCACAAACATAGACTTTCTGTGACAACAGTAAATCACTGAAAGAGATCACACTGATAGCACACGGGCCTCCAACCACACAAACCACCCAAAAGCCTAAGAAGTCAAGTTGATTTCGGATGTGCCGGGTCACATTCCGCACTGGCCTGCCAGCACCAAGGCCAAAACCATGGAGAGCAGGCCATCGCCACGGCCAGTGGACTTTAATCCCTGCATCGATCGCCTGCAGGGTTTCAACTTGATCCCAAACGTCGATGACAAAAATCTACCAGCACATGCTGCGGGGCATGGGGACAGTCAATCAGCAGCCATTATCCCGATCCATTCCCACCACACCGAGTGCCAAGCAGGAGCCCACGGCTTAGCTTTCCAAGGAACAAGCCAGCAAAAGCGCAAGCTCACTGAACCAGCATTAACCTGCACAATGTCAGCGTTAGAGCCCGCTCACTCGCTGCTCACAGCCCAAAACGCAGAGATGTGTTGCTGGACAACTGCAGGGTGGAGTTATAAACGAACCAGCAAATTAAAGGATCCATATGCTACATATGCTGGTTGTTTTTTTATTCTTTTAAGGGGCCCATATCATGGAAAACCAAATCCTTTATCTTTTATTTTTACAGTTCACTCCCCAGTCCCTGTACAATAAGCTTCAAAAACTTAGTGATGTCACAAAAACAGTGCATTTACAAATATCCACATATTCAGCTGACAGCAGTTTAGCTCCGCCCACTTACACTGAAGTTATAAGAGGTGTCTGCGCTCAGAGTGCGTTTGGAATGAAGCACAATACAGGCAGCTAATCAGGACAGAGATCATTTGCATACAACAGTCTTAAAGGAACAGTAACATAAACCTAAAACCTGATTCAGTGTGATTGGGCGGGGCTAAACTGCTGCTGTAGGCTGAAAATAGAAGCGTGTTGCTTCTGTTCCATCATAAACAGCTCACAGCAAAGCTGGCTTAGCCTCCGTGACACGCTTTGAAAGTTTTACGATGTACATAAACCATAAAACAGCCACGAAAATCCAGTTTTTCATTATACAGACCCTCGAAAACAGAATCCAGATCAAAGTGAAGGATTCTCTTTCAGATTTTTGCAAGACCTGGAGATGCAAGTTAATTGGTCCTCAAGGGGCTGCACTCAAATATGCACCTTAAATATGCGAGGCAGAAATATGTGAGGTCCATCAGTATGTGGATGGATTTCGGCAGATTTAGCGCACGTCTTTTGCATTTCAGTTGTCAATAACTCCCTCAGGACTCACGGTACAAAACAAGCACATGACCACTTTCTCTTTAGGGCATCCAGTTTCCACTAGCCCTCCTTGTGCAAGGGCCAGCTGCTTTGTCTAGGCAGACAGTGAACGGCATTATGCCATCATCTGTCTACTGTCTGCTAACCTGGCTGGCCGAGCCGGGCTCTGAGAGGAGCAACATTAATTTTAGCACGGAAAAGAGGAAAGAATGTAAAGTGTGTCACTGACTTCCACACGCTGACATAACTTACACGACTCAAGGTTACTGAACACAGTGATAAGATTATGTAACACAAACGTGTTTTAAAGAACTGATCTGGACAACGAACCATTTCTGAACTCCAGATAACAGCATAATTCACTCCAACATCTGTCTATCTATCTATCTATCTATCTATCTATCTATCTATCTATCTATCTCTCTGTCGCATATACACCTGCCTGTATCTTAGTTAATGGTAATAAAACATAATTCTTTCTCTCTGTATCTCTCTCTCTGTCTGATTCTCTCTCTCCCTCTCTCTCTCTGTCTCTCTCTCTCTCTCTGTCTCTCTCTCTCTCTGTCTGTCTGATTCTCTGTCTGTCTCTCTCTCTCTCTCTCTCTCTCTCTCGCTCTCTCTGTCTGTCTGTCTGTCTCTCTCTCTCTCTGTCTGTCTCTCTCTCTCTCTCTCTCTCTGTCTGTCTGTCGGTCTCTCTCTCTCTGTCTATCTGTCTCTCTCTGCCTCCCTCCCTCTCTCTCTGTCTGTCTGTCTGTCTGTCTGTCTGTCTGTCTGTCTCTCTCTCTCTCTCTCTCTCTCTCTCCGTCTATCTGTCTCTCTCTGCCTCCCTCCCTCTCTCTCTGTCTATCTGTCTCTCTGTCTGTCTGTCTCTCTCTCTCTCTCTCTCTCTCTGCCTCCCTCCCTCTTTCTCTCTCTCTCTCCCTCTCTCTCTGTCTATCTGTCTCTCTCTCTGTCTGTCTGTCTGTCTGTCTGTCTGTCTCTCTCTCTCTGGATGGACTGGATGGATGAGGTTGAGGTTGTGGCCCCTGTAAATGTGTTATATGGACCCCTGGCCTACTAAGAAGTTCCATTCATAACTCACTCTCTCTCTTCGAAACCCCACTAAGCATTACCTGTTTCCACAGGAAGTCGTCCTCCAGGTTAAGCCTCCAGGCTGTGATGAGGTGGATGGAGGAGAGCACGACTCCACTCAGCACTGCCGCCCTCATGCGCACCGGCAGCAGCGTGTAAATGATGTAGACGAAGAAGATGGACCACCACACGCCTTCTGAGCCGCTGCGGGGGTTCACCATGAGCACCCCAAACACCTGTACCACCACAAGCACAGCCATCACCAGGTAACTCACGATCCACATGTAGTCCTGGTGGAAGCCGTTGCGGTTGCAGATCACCATCATCGCCAGGAAAAGAGCCATGGCCACTGAAAGCACCGAGACGTAGGCCACGTTGGGATGTCCGTGGACGCAGTGAAAGGCCAGCATGACCCCACATACAAGCACCAGCACCCCCATCAGCATGGTCAAAGAGCTTTGGTTGAGTCTGAAGAAATATCGCTGATAGAGCCGCTCCAGCTTGGCCGACCGGAACTGCTTGGACTGGAAAACGTGGGCCAGCTGCCTCAGGCACCCTAAAACAACCCTAGCCGCTAAACCCCGCTTCTCCTCTTCCTCGCCTTCCTCACCCTCCGCTTCCTCCTTCATCCTCTTGGACTCGCCATCCTCAAAAGCCAGGTCCACCGCCCTGGACCCCACGTAGTGGTCCTCCTGCCAAACACAGCGGGTGCTGAAGTTGCTGCTGCTGGCTCCGCCCCCTCCATGTGGATGGGGCTGAACGGCCTGGGACGGGCCGTCCGATCCCTCGGGGTCACGCAGGCAGCTCATGTAGCGGGGGCTCCAGAGCGATGAGCCCCTCTTGCGCCGCCACTTGCGGCCATTGCGCTCGCCCCACGCCGTTTTGGGGTCGTCTGCTCGGGCGACTAAAAAGCCACTGACCCAAGACATCCTTTGAGAAAAGAAGAGCAAAGGTCAAGATAGTTGCATACATGTCATTTACACCACCCAATTATTTTCCTCTACACTCAGCATTAAAACAACAGCTGCACCCAGAAGGAAGTGTGGGATTGCAGTGCTGTTGGGAAGGAGGATAAAGGTCACCAGGATCAATAAATAATGATAGATTTAGACTGGGGAATATTTATAGAGCTACACATACAGAAGTCTGTCTCTCAGTATGGAGTCGGGCCACCATGTTCGCTAACCCAACATGCCAGATGTCTAGGCCTGGAGTTGTAGAGGTTCCTAATGACGTCCTGTGATAATCCATCCCATGCAGCTTGAATATCCTCACACAGTTCCTGCAGACTGTGCGGTTGGGGTGAAGGTTGAGTGGATGTGTAACTTGGGACAACAAACTGTGCCTCTTGGTGCTGACCATGGTGCCTCCACAAAAGCAGGACTCGTCACAGAAGATGTCCTGCTGCCGTTCTGCGTCACTCCATGACAGTCTGGCACGAACCCAGTCTTGCAGTCTTGTTGGCGTTGACGTGGTGTTAAGGGCAGTTGTCATAACGATCTGGGTGCTGCATCTGCCAATGGTGCTGGCACTAACTGGATGACTCATAGAGGCATCACTGCTCACTGAACATCCACAATCGTGGCTGTTGATGGATGGATGGATGGATGGATGGATGGATGGATAGATACTTTATTGATCCCAGAGGGAAATTCAGCCAGGTACAGGGATAAGGCCGGTCCTTACTTGTCACATGCGCAGCCGAGTGTGAAACTTGAATCATCTGCATGTCTCATGATGTCAGACCTACCCACCATGTTTCATTCCAGTGGTGGATTCGTTCTGGGTGCAGCTAGTTTTTGGTGATAAATGTAATTCTATAATTATTCTTCAGGTTGGAGTCTTTCAGAGCTTGGTCTTGGTTATAATGGTTGTAAATTGTCAAAATATGTCAAATTAAAATTAAATGTAATTAAAAATCTGCCAAATAAAGACACCAGCGTCACCAGCGTCCTTCCCGAGAGTCAAACTTTGTGGCCATTTTGGCAAAGCCTTCAGCCCATCATTCCAGACCAGCCTCAGAGGCCAACGATCCCTACACTAAAAGCCGACGTTCAGTTACAAACAAATACGCAACTGTATTTTATTTACATGCTGTTATATGAAACAGGTGTGTAGTATGAATCACTGGCAGTGCTGAAAGGGCACAGATCAGGGATACAGTTCGCCGTTCCAGTATCCGTGTGCCAGCGAGATACAGGCTGAAAACTAGTTACAGTGACATGCAGTAAAAACTCCCACTCGTAAACAATGAGGTAATATAAATGATCACATGCGCGTTTAATATCGCTGATCACCCACAAACAATGTATTTCATGCAAAAACAAGCAGTGGTTGGACATGCTGAATGTATCAGATGTGTTCTGAGCTGCATGATTTGATGGAAACGGGTCATTTAGTCCGAGCAGAGCGGTAAAGTCTTTGGAAGCAGCGAGCTGCAGCTGCCTCTACTTTAAACAGCAAAAGCACAGATTCTATAAGGGTTCGTCCCCCTACAGCACCAGTGAGGGGCTTCGGAACACGTTAGCTCCACCTTACTTTCAAGTTCCGGGTCCAAGCTTCGCGCACGAGCCATAGCTGTCTGAGTGAAAATGATATGACTGCATACGACAATATGTGAGGGCATGGAGCCATCATTCGGCCTGATAATCAGTCAACCCTAGCTTCATTCTTTCTTCCTGCTTCTCCTTCTGGGTAGGGTGGGGTGTTGGAGCTCACTGCTCATTGGTGGAAAGGCCGGAAACAGCCTATCTAAGTTGTGACGGGGTATAGGGTGGAGACGCTGCCATTCCATCCAGAAGTGGGCACATGCTCCCCACTGATCATGCACAGGTGGGCATGGCCCTCTCTCCAGTGTGAGAACGGAGGACATGTGGCTTACATGCAACACACAAGAGGGAGGGAGGGAGAGAGAATAAGAGAGAGAGAGAGAGAGAGAAACAAAGAGAGAGAGAAAGCGAGAGAGAGAGAGAGAAAGAGAGAGAGAGAAAGAGAGAGAGAAACAGAGAGAAAGAGAGAGAGAAAGAGAGAACGAGAGAGAGAGATAAAGAGAGAACGAGAGAGAGAGATAAAGAGAGAACGAGAGAGAGAGAGAGTGAGAGAAAGAGAGAGAGAAAGCGAGAGAGAGAGAAAGCGAGAGAGAGAAAGAGAGAGAGAGAGAGAGAGAGACACACACAGAGAGAGAAAGCGAGAGAGAGAGAGAAAGAGAGAGAAAGAGTGAGAGAAAGAGAGAGAGAAAGAGTGAGAGAAACAGAGAGAAAGAGAGAGAGAAAGAGAGAACGAGAAAGAGAGAATGAGAGAGAGAAAGAGAGAGAGAAAGAGAGAGAGTGAGAGAAAGCGAGAGAGAAAGCGAGAGTGAGAGAAACAGAGAGAGAGAAAGCGAGAGAGAGAAAGAGTGAGAGAAACAGAGAGAAAGAGAGAGAGAGAGAGAGAGAGAACGAGAGAACGAGAGAACGAGAGAGAGAGAGAGAGAGAGAGAGAGTGAGAGAGAGAAAGAGAGAGAGAGAGAGAGAGAAAGAGAGAACGAGAGAGAGAGAGAGTGAGAGAGAGAGAGAGAGAGAAAGAGAGAGAGAGAGAGAAAGAGAGAACGAGAGAGAGAGAGAGAGAGAGAGAGAGAGAGAGAGAGAGAGAGAGAGAGAGAGAGAGAGAGAGAGTGGGACGACAGACAGGTGGCCTACATGCCACACACTGGAGCGAGCACGCCTGAGGGGCAAAGGCCTCACAGAGAGGGCCTCACATTCAGACACACACGTTTGGCGCTGAGGTTTATTTGGTACATGTGTAAATAAGGTTCTGGTTCACTCGCACTGGGCGGTCAGTGTGTGTGTCTTTGGGTCTCGCCGAGGCTTCCTCGGTCAGCGTGCTCGGCCCCTCACTCGGCCGAGCCACAACTTTCCCCACCCCAAACAGACATACAATGTAAACGGCAGCGGCTGTGTGCAAATCACGCATAGAAGTAAAAATAGAGATACACAAATGGAGATACGTGTGTTCTGTTTGGACAGCGACGGTGCTGTGACAGTGCTGCGCGTCCCATGATGCTGTTTGCATTGTCAGAGCTGGAAACTTCAGAGCACACTTTTGGTCCTAAAGCTGCCATGAAGCCATATGGAATTTAACCATAGTTCCTTTCTAAGGTGACAGAGGAGAAGAGAGGAGAGATGATGGCAGAAAGAGAGCTGGTCGAGGGGAAGACACCCACCTGGGTAAGAAACACAGTTACAGCACAGTACAGTTCACTTGGCCTTACGGATTTTAAATGAGCTTATAGAGACGTTATCAAGCAAACAGCAGCTGAACCATATGTGTCGGCAGCAGAACCTGTACGACTTGTCAACCTCCCCACGTTCCTGCTCGGCAGCGATGCTGTATTTTGACTAGACACTAATCAAGAGATTATAGCACTGACACGGACACCTCAAATACCTCCTTTCCACCAACAACCTGTCAGCGCCTGTGCCCCGTGCCCCAAGCCCAGGCTCTACTGAACCTGTTAAGGCCCCCTTTCCGCTGGAATCTGGAGTTGGGCTGTCCAGAGGCTGAAGTCAACATGGCGGAGCATGTTCTTCAGGTGCACACTGAACGTCCTGCTCTGAGGGCGTATATCCTACCATCCAGAATCAACCGTTTCAGCAAGACGCCATGTGGCTTCGTTTCCTCTTTCCGTTATGAGGGAGCTTGTTAAGTTGCGTAGCTATCTGTAGTGTGTCTCACACCATGGCTCTCCTGCACGTATTAAACGCCAACCGCTTTCAATGCTTCACCTTTGAGCTCAGTAGAAGGCGGACGCCGCCTGTGGAACGCGCTCATCCACAAGCACATCACCTGTGGGATACGATGGTTCCCGAGTTCAGGTCAGTGCCACGCCACGCTTTTCGCTTGCGTCATGGGTTCATCGGTTCCAAAGGATTTGGAAGTTTTTTAAATTTGAAGTTCCAAATTTAACGGTCCTGGAACAGATTTTTTTGCAGCGCGGTTCCAGATTTTGGCACCGGCACCATGCTGGTGCCCAAGGGCTAAAAGAGGAGACCAGGTGAGGAGCCTGGTGATTTCATGTTCTGTAGCTCAGGTTCCCTGGAGGCTAGAAATGTGATCCAGGGTTCGCTGGAGAAGGCACATCGTGACCTGTGACCTGTGGAGTTTGGCTTGGTTTCAACATCTCCGCACTGTTCTCCAGCGCTCCAAAGCTCAGGTATTGAACGTGGTTATCTCTGGTTTCCCAAAGCCCCCTCCAATGCTGGGGGGGTTCTTCTTGCGCCTGATTCACACATGTTGTTTCTGGGTGAGAGAAGCTGATAGAGCTGTGACTGATACAACTCCATACACTCTCTCCGCTCATACATACAGGCCCGGGCTGTGCAGCACTGCAGCAAGGCGGCTGTACAAATGTCCTTCATCCAAACAGATAAACAGTCAAATGGGCCACTCTGGTATTTCTAAAAGCACAGCGTGAATTTGTTTACCCTCGTGATGGAGTTGTAGTGTTAGGCCTGGTTAAAAAACCAGCCAGGAAATTTGGGTACTGTGCAGAGCACTATAAACATTTACGGGTTTTTATTATACAAGTGAAAACAAGTCAACACATCCCTTTACAGGGAGCGTAAACACGGCATCTGCCTGCAAATACACTCATCTTCAAAAGAATAGCTGCACAGATAGCTGCACCCAGAAGGAATCAACCCACAGGAACGAAACGAGGTGGGTAGGTGAGCGAATGGGTTCAGGTTTCACGCTCTGCCAGCATGTGACGTAAGCAAAGATGGGTCTTATCTGACCCAACAGTTTGGGACGTTTAGCGAGTAGTGGTGCCCTCCATGCGTCATCCTGTTAGTGCAGCACCATTGGCAGATGGTCACATGACGCAGGACTACATGCATGCAGACCGTGAGGACGACTGGTCCTTAATACCACGTCACAACGTGGGCAAGGACTGCAATGGTGTCGAGCCAGACTGTCATGGAGTGATACTGAAAGGCAGCGAGTCGTGGTGGACACCTCAACCAGGTCCAGCATTTAAGCCATGTGTGGAGGCACTGTGGTTAGCGGTTTGTTGTCAGCGGTCACATGTCCAGAAGGCCTGGTGTCACTGGTTAACGGTTTGTTGTCAGCGGTCACATGTCCAGAAGGCCTGGTGTCACTGGTTAACGGTTTGTTGTCAGCGGTCACATGTCCAGAAGGCCTGGTGTCACTGGTTAACGGTTTGTTGTCAGCGGTCACATGTCCAGAAGGCCTGGTGTCACTGGTTAACGGTGTGTTGTCAGCGGTCACATGTCCAGAAGGCCTGGTGTCACTGGTTAACGGTTTGTTGTCAGCGGTCACATGTCCAGAAGGCCTGGTGTCACTGGTTAACGGTTTGTTGTCAGCGGTCACATGTCCAGAAGGCCTGGTGTCACTGGTTAACGGTTTGTTGTCAGCGGTCACATGTCCAGAAGGCCTGGTGTCACTGGTTAACGGTTTGTTGTCAGCGGTCACATGTCCAGAAGGCCTGGTGTCACTGGTTAACGGTTTGTTGTCAGCGGTCACATGTCCAGAAGGCCTGGTGTCACTGGTTAACGGTTTGTTGTCAGCGGTCACATGTCCAGAAGGCCTGGTGTCACTCCACCTCCACCCCTACCGCACAATCTGCAGGAGCTGTGTGAGGATATTCAAGCTACATGGGATGGATTATCACAGGACACCATTAGGAACCTCCACAGCTCCATGCTGAGAAGACTGGCATGTTGAGTTAGCAAGCATAGTGACCCGACACCATACTGAGAGACACTGAGAGATACTGAGAGACAGACTTCTGTATGTGTAGCTCATTAGGAACCTCCACAGCTCCATGCTGAGAAGACTGGCATGTTGAGTTAGCAAGCATAGCGGCCCGACACCATACTGAGAGACACTGAGAGATACTGAGAGACTTCTGTATGTGTAGCTCACTAAATATTCCCCATATCAGTCCACATTGATCATCATTTGAGTTTCCCCACTTGCACCATCTGCACCATCTTATTGTCGTCGCCACGTATGCATTCTCAGAGAAGTCAGATTACCTGGGTGGCTTCCTCCTGGAGTTGCAGCGTTGCTCTTCTCAGCCAGGTCCAGCATTTAAGCCAGCGTGAAGAGCTACCGGCACCGACTTGCTCAGAATACACACCGGGTGTGACTGAAAGGTCCGAGACACCCACTTAAGCAGACGGTCAATAACAGGATCTTGCCGAGCACGGAGAACTCTGCATCTTTGAGCACGCTGAATCTGTTCGTACAGGCAGAAAGAGAGAACAAGAACACCAGATTAGATCTGGACAAGAGGTCGGCACATGTCGGGTGTTATGAGTAAACATGGCAGGCCTCCGTCACTGCAAGGCTGGAACCAAGCAGGAAGCGGCTCCCAGAGCTTTAGCACATCAGTCGATTACACAGTCAGCAAAAGGACACAGATCACCTGCAGCTGCTTTGACTTTCAAAGGCCTGACCATGTTTGAGTGCATCTCAAAGACCAAATCTCAGAGATCCCCCCCACACACCACCCCCACATCCCAAAACTTCCAGAATACGGAGCCAGTACGGAAAACAAAGCCTTCAGTGTCTCTTCGGGCAAGCAGAGTCTAATGAAGCTGCTTGGAATGAGAGGCAAAGGCCTTTGAGATGAAGTAGACATATCTCTACTTAACACAGAGGGTCATAGATAAATATTCCCAACACTGTCCTATTCCGATTTCTAGATTTTAACCCCTTGTTGATCCCACAGTGGGGAAATTTAGTCTCCGCATTTAACCCATCCGTGAAGTGAAACACCCACACACACACTCACTACTGAACACACACACTAGGGGGCAGTGAGCACACTTGCCCGGAGTGGTGGGCAGCCCTATCCACGGCGCCCGGGGAGCAGTTGGGGGTTAGGTGCCTTGCTCAAGGGTACCACAGTCGTTACTGTCAGTTCAGGGAATCGAACCGGCAACCCTCCGGTCACAAGGCTGGTTCCCTAACCTCCAGCCCACGACTGCCCCCATCCTCTTCTTCTTCCTATTGGTCGAGAGATTCGTAGTCCACTAACTAGTCCTGCAGTTTTGGAGATATTGACACCATTCCCATTCCGGAATGTTTGGTCTGATGAACGGTGTGCTTGTATACAGCTCTTAAGGTTTCAAATATTTTCCCATTGGGCATGAACGGGATGGAAAATGACACGCTCATCTACTGTACCTCTGCTTAACCAGCAGACACTGTTTTGTGAACAGTAGACCCCTAAGCATGACATTCAATGTTGGTCGGACCCTCACTGGCCTGTTTGTGTTTATACCCCTCATCATAGAGTCTAAGGCTGCCCTCTAGAAGTCGAAGAGTCGAATCGTCAGTCAGAGACCCTTTAAGTCGACTGAGACCCTTCAAGCAGACTAACAGCAGTGACGGGCTTTTTTTTCCCCATTAAACAGACTAAAGCTTACAGAAATGCACAAGAACTTTAAGAATTTAAAAAGACATTTGAATAATTATTAAAGGGGGAATAATAAATATATATTTATGTTCTCACTGGGGTATGGATGCATGCTTGGTGAAAAATTGAATCCACATGAAAACGTTCGCTGACGCTTAAAGATAGATAGATAGATAGATAGATAGATAGATAGATAGATAGATACTTTATTGAGCCCGAAGGAAATGTAGCAGCCAGTAGCGGTTTCACAAAAAACAGCACAGATACAGATACAAATTAAAAAATAAAAACAGGGTTGTGCAGTATGAAAAACCTAAATGGGTCGGTACCGGGAAGCTGAAAGAAGCTAAAGCTAAAGGAAGCTAAAGAAACACGGGAGGAACGATGTTTTAGAGAAAGTCTGGAGCTTTTGAAGAAAAGAATCTCGACAAATCAAACCTAACTCTGCTCGTCATTTAGTCAGACTTCGAACACTGCTCCAAACGAGGGAGCTGACTTTCGGTTTAGACATAACGGCTGTTTGCGGTGAGGGAAAAAACAGAGCGGAGACGTTTGTTTTATTATAATTCCCTTATTTTAGATCCTAAATTACAGCTATTTATATTTATTCCTCTACAGCTGAGATTATTTTTATTTAAAAGATAAGTACAGTCACTTAATACGCCTGCTGATAAACGAGAGAGAATTATTTCAGCGTGGGGAATATAATAATTAAACGTCTACCATTTCAGGTCTACCATTCTTCTAATCTGGTTTTATTTAGCAGGTCGTTGTTTATGAGAGATGAAAGGCGAAGGCTCCTCCTACTGAAGAAGCTGTTAGGAGTGAAATTATAAAGACTATAAGCTATAAGCGCTAACGTTTAGCATAAATACGCGCTGCTGCCCGACGCTGTATCATGATTCAATGTAATTAAATCAGGCTCCTGTTCAGATCGATCATCATAAGCTCCGCCTCTTTTAGTTCAGAAATATGCTCCTGTGACTTTCTAAATGAGGAGGACATCAGATCTGAACCGTGTGCAGACTGATTTACTGATTACTAGATAATGTACATGGAGAAAAAACATGAACGGATAGTCGAATTGTCGGCCAGGACGGGCGAATCCGATTCCACTGACAAAATTCTGAGTCGGGTACAGCCCTGATAGAGTCCCGTTCATTTTTAGCCATCGCCAAACCCTGTTGTTTCCTTCAACCTTCAGCACCAAAATGCATGTACTTACTCAAAGCAGGTCCCCAAACTCCACAGCCATACTGACCCTCACTCCTCTATGTGTTGTTTATTCATCCCTCATTCCTCACAACACCTTAGCGATTGGCCAGAAACTGGTATTACCGACGCAATTAGTGGCACATTTCTTATAGTTATTAAGATTATTAGTCCACTGAATAGCCCGACAGTTTTTGAGATATCAACCCCATTCCAATTCCGGAATGTTTGGTTTGATCAGGAATGGTTTGCTTGTTTTCAGAAAAAACTTGGGAACAGTGCACACCCATCTGCTGTACTCATGTACTACTCGAAAGCGTGATATTCAGTGTTGGTCTGAACACACACCTCCTTAACCTGGCATTTTTGCCAATTGGAATTATGAACTGGGTGCAGTCATGGGCTGGAGGTTAGGGAACTCAGCCTTGTAACCAGAGGGTTGCCGCTTCCATTCCCTGAATGACTGAAGTGCCCTTGAACAACGCACCTAACCCCAAAACGCTCCCCGGGCGCTGTGGGTAGGGCTGCCGACCGCTCCGGGCAAGTGTGCTCACTGCCCTCTAGGGTGTGTGTGTTCACTAGTGTGGGTGTGTGTGGGTGTTTCACTTCACGGATGGGTAAAATGCAGAAGACCAATCCCCCTATGACCCTAAACTCTCTACTCAGAGAATGACTGGCCTCACCTAATTCCATTCTAATGGACGATTTCTATTTATTTGCATAGTACAACATATTACACAGTATAAACTGCGCCATAACTTTTGCACAGGCCAGACTTTATGCTTCAATATGTCAAATCCAGCAAATAAACAGTAACGGCATTAAAATGACGTGAGAGGACGTGTCAAGATTTGTTTTCAATCTGTATCATTTCTCATGTGAGCAGATGCACCCAAACGTCTGTGTATGGCTGTATACATATTCATAGGGAACCACTTTAGATCCTCAAGTGAAGCCTTTGTTGTCGATTAACAGTAGGGTTGTTACGACGCATCCTGAAATCCAGATATCACTGTGAGCATGCATGGGGGAGAATGGACATTCTATTAATTATGCCATCTAATGGACCTGCACTGGATAAACACCAGCCTTTGTAAACATTCAGCACCAATTAGCATCTCGCCAGCGCTAGTGTTATTAGAACGTTGTGCTACCACAGTCATCATTACCCTTCATTTCTATAATTTTGTTTAAGAACAGAGAATCCTGGACCCAGCATCGTGAATCAAATCATGGGCTGAGAGACATTAGAATCGCAAATCACCGTCTGTTCCGGCTGCTTGTTAGATCCCAGCCCACCCATAAGGCATCCTACCCACCCTGGGGGAGAAAGGCCCACTATACCTTTGGACCCACTGGCCACAGAGTGATGTGGCAATGGATATGGCCATACTGTAGTAACACCACTGGCCACTAGTCTAGTAGCAATGACCTACTACTAATAGCCAAAGCTCTTGTGCACTCTCATGGAGTCTACTATCAAGGCCTGATATTCACCTATTATTATTATTATTATTATTATTAATGTATTTCTTTATGTATTTATTTATTTTTGATTAGTGTTGCACTTTATCTTGCAATATATAACATTTTGTTATCCGACAGTATATTCCAACTCCACATTGTTCGGTCTGAGCAGAAATGGTGGTTGGAGGTTGGTGGAAATTGGATGCATTTCGGCTCAGCAACAAATTTTACAAAAATTTTTCCACTAAGAATGAACGGGATGGAACAGTGCACGCCCACCTACTGCACTTCTGCTCAAACCAAAGCCACCATTTCTTATACACTGTCTCAGGGCAGAGCCAGAGTTCACAGGAAGTCAACACACGCCTGACACCCCCATAGACTCCCATTCATTTTTGCCCCCATTGAAACCCTATTGTCTCCTTTAACCTACAGCCACCAAACCGCATGTACTCACTCTGGGCAGAGTCCCAAACTCTAATCCACAGCCATACTGACTCCTATTCATCCCTCATTCCTCCCATAGCAATCACAAAGCTGTAAAGAATCGCAGAGAAACCTTTAGACTTCTTTACAGTGGTGGTGATGGGAACCAGACGTCACGAAGTCTACGACACAGATAGAACTATACTGCTATATTTTCCAGGACCACCAGGAAGCCTACACGTGCATATTGAGTTTCTAACTGTGATGCTGATATGGTAAAACACTCGTATCTGAAAACAATACACATCTTTAGGGACTATTTTGTCCTGCAACACCTTGCATGTCTATTGTCAATTTACAGGATAGGCTTTAAGCCAAACCTTTATCACCAACCTATATGTGTCAGATAATCAGGCAGTGTATATATCTCAACACTTCATGTGTTTAGACAGCTTCGGGAGCTTTCAGGTTTAGCATTAAACCCTTTAGACGTCTGGTTCCCATCGCCACCATTGTAAACAATTTTGACTTTCTATGTTTCTCTAAAACAGAGCATTTCCCCTCCAAGCTCTCTGAATGCCCCTGTTTACATCCCAGCCACTTAATTATCTGGAACTGTTGGGAGAACCAGTGGACTTCCCCTTTAAACACATGCACATGTCATGTAGTAAAGATTCAAACTGAAAATAAGGCACTTCTCTTTGCGCTTCTAAACAGCTAACCCACCACCACCCCTTAATAAGACCACCTGGCTGCTGTCCCAAGTCACCTAAGCCTTGATGTAGGACATGCACCCCCCCCTACACCCCCACCTTTTTGAAAACAGGCTATTCCTCCCCTTCTGAGCGCTGAGTCTGTAGCTCCTGGAGTGTAGCATAGTGTGTCTGTACTGTGTTCAGTACTTCAAAGCACACACGCAGCTCGGATTACATAAGCCACCATAACACATGAGCCAGCAGAGAGTCCAGCACAGAGACAGAAGAGAAAAGGGGGCACTGGCACTTTTACGGCTGGTCTGAAGCCCACATCCAAGTTCAAGTTGCCTGCATAGTGGAATTCCCCGGTCCACCTTAAAAGGCGCAGAAGTGCCGTTCAGCTGCATTGCTAGATAGTGAGCGCGGAGCTATTTAAGGTGGAACGGGGAATTCGGAAAATATAAACTTGGGTTTCACTACATCCGTAAGTGGACATCACATTTTAGCACAGCCTGAAACCAACAACACAAACTTGAGTTCTCAACTCCAATCTCGCTCACAGACCGACCGGCGATTAAACTACTTCTGCACCTACTACATTCGCATCTCGGTGTTGGAGTCCACCGCCAGCAGCTGCACTACTAGAAGCCAGCGGTCACTGCTGCTGCGTCCTGCCAGATCGAGACGCCTCGGCTGGGAGTCAATCACCCCGAGAGAAACGCAGCGGTCGTCGGTCTCCTTCTGAGAGCACGCCTGCCTGCCCGTGTTGTGTGTTGTTCCGCTCGCTGCTGAGCCTTTTGTTAGTATGGTAATAAGCGTAATGTGATCTGTTGGTTCAGATGGTGCTGCTGCGGCTGCTGACCAACAAACACGGCTACTACTGCACACCCAGCACACATACCCAGCCTGCCCTTACTGTACACAGACACACGGACGGCTACGTTACAGGAGTGAGCCCGATCGAGCGTACAGACACACAGTGGCACTCACCTGGAGGCAGCAGATCAGCGTGGTCCGTGCCTTAATCACACACATTCACAGTATCAGCCTTCCGCGCAGGAGAGAGGGAGAGGGAGAGAGAGAGAGAGGGAAAGAGAGAGGTCCTCTGGTTGTGATTTTGCAGTGTGCAGTCCCGACCGTCCTGTACTCTCTCTCTCTCTCTCTCTCTCCCTCTCTTTCTGAAGCCTGGACAAGAGCCGGGAGGCCACCTACAGGCCGAAAGCTGCATGACTCTATAATGACAGGACTGTTTCCTGATGCCACCGTTTCACTTCTCGATAACAGAGATTCCCATGACTACATTACGTTATGTGAACGTTTCAAGATGAGCAGCGCAGTAGAAATGCTCCAAATGACGTCGTATCTTATACCAAAGTGCATTAAAGGAGCAATATGTATTTTTTTTTCATTCGAAACTTTACAAAACTGACTAAAATTATTGAAAGAGTATGAAGAAATAAGCAGGGGACAAATACATTTGCAGCCAGTTTGCAGCCCACAACCTTCCTATCTGATTTTTTCAGTCCACCTTAAATAGAGTAGCAGTTATATGCAGGAGCCTCATAGCTCGGAAAACAAGTTAATTTCCATCGTCTGACACCGAAAGCAGCAACAGTTCCAGTGAAGCTTTCGGAGCTTTAATGGTTTTAAAGGTCATGGACACATAGTGGCACATCTAATGGCAGTACCTACGGACAGAAGAGTAGTACCTGAATAATTATAACTAGTTACTACCCAGAGGGCACTGCACGAGGATGATGCGGGGTGTGAGTAACGGGATCCATAGATTGAGAAGAGGTGGTACAGTGCAGGGAATGTTTTGTTCCATGTGTGGTAAATGGCTCCAGAGCAGATGTTAATGATTGGCTAAACGGAATGACAGTATTTGGGCGTGGCCAAAGACCATAATGTGAAGGAAGTAGCTGAATCTGCAGGTGTATGGAAGCGTACAGTCATACGGGTCTACCAGCAGTGGCTAAAATCCCAGTCTACAGGAAACTCTCCTCAGAACTGTTCCAGGGAAGGCATCCACCAAAACCAACTCAAATCTTTGATGCAATAGTGGCTGAGCACTGATGTGGTCTCCATCCAGAAACTTGTCCAGTCCATGCCAATCTTTGAATTTCCCTCTGGGATCAATAAAGTATCTATCTATCTATCTATCTATCTATCTATCTATCTATCTATCTATCTATCTATCTATCTATCTATCTCTATCTAAATCCAATCACAGCTGTGGTGGTCCAGTTTGCTAGCTGTTGGTTACACCGGTTAGCTTTAGCTTGCTAAGTTCCGCTGTCTTTAAACTGTTTTGCGTGGGCGGGGCAAGACACATCTGCCTTGTGATTGGTAAGAAATGCTTACAGAACTGTTAGGGACAGGATTTAGGAACCCAGGATTAGGAGCACCCAGTTTACATAGAGAGGAGATAAATACGGTGGAATGCAGCAGATATATTTATTAGACTTGGGAAAGATGTTCATGAGATACTTTAGGTGCCCTAGGACGCAGATATACCTGCCCTGGACATTTCAAGTGCCCAGATACACCATTGACAAATGTCATGTACAGTGGACCTATAAAACTATTATTGCAACCTGCTACCGACAGCATGAAGCTCAGGAGATGTGGCAATCGAGCGGACCTGCATGGAGGCTCATGGTAGGCATGTGCACCCCCAGCCCCACCCACACCCCGACAGGACTGTTGTTGATTATTGTTCATTACCTGTATTTGTGTTTCTGTGTTAACGATGCTATTCTGTGTCTGGGGGGTTGTATGTAGGGGATGTGGGGGTCAACACGAGGGTGAAGCCTCCTCCATGATGCTGTGCACGGGCCTTTTTGCTGGTGTTTCAGTAAAGAACACGTCTGGCAGCAGGATCCTGGCCCCCAGCGCTGGAGCTGGATGAGCTGGATAAACATTAAGAAATAAAATGCAGTGTAATATAACCAGAATGATTCATTCCTAAACAATGTGCAATAGCCTCGAGCCTTGTGGTCTCCTGTGGCCCCTGGCAGTCAGAGGGCCTTGGGCACTGGCCCCACTGACCTTGAGAGTAATCCATTCCTGTCTCCGCCATTTGATTCATTACAGCTTCTATTCTTTTCAGGGGACTCGCTTTCAGTTTTTCCCAGAAATCTGCACACACCTCCAGCGTTCGGTCTCGCAAGTAATCCCAAATACAAATCCCAGTTCCAAACCCATCTGTCCATAGATCATTACGCCACAACGGTGTACTGAAGTGCACTTAGTTTAAATATACTCAGGGTCCTTCCATGCACTCCTCTGCTATTTCCATATACTAGCTATATACTTAGTATGCTAAATGTACAGGGGTTGGACAATGAAACTGAAACACCTGGTTTTAGACCACAATCATTTATTAGTATGGTGTAGGTCCTTTTGCGGCCAATACAGCGTCAGTTCATCTTGGGAATGACATATACTGCGTCCTGCACAGTGGTCAGAGGGAGTTTAAGCCATTCTTCTTGCAGGATAGTGGCCAGGTCACTACGTGATGCTGGTGGAGGTTCGTCCTTCTTGGTGGTATGCTGACATTACCCTGGATACCGTGGCTCTTGATACATCATAAAGACTTGCTGTCTTGGTCACAGATGCGCCAGCAAGACGTGCACCAACAGTTTGTCCTCTTTTGAACTCTGGTATGTCACCCATAATGTTGTGTGCATTGCAGTATTTTGAGCAGAACTGTGCTCTTACCTGCTAACTGAACCTTCACACTCTGCTCTTACTGGTGCAATGTGCAATTAATGAAGATTGGCCACCAGGCTGGTCCAATTTAGCCATGAGACCTCCCACACTAAAATGACAGGTGTTTCAGTTTCATTGTCTAACCCCTGTATATCATAAGTGCTTTTAACAAGACACTTAAATACTGCAGAACTAATTGTACTCAACTGGACTATTTTAAAGCACCACTACACTGAAATACCACTGAGAAATAATTATTAGATTTGTAATATATAACTTACACGCTCAGCTGTGCATCTGCCGTTAGCAAGGACGGGCCTTATCGCTGTACCTGACTGACCCAACGCCCAGGTTGCTGGCATTCGGCGAGCACTGTTGCCCTCCATATCTCAAACAAAGTAAACACATCAGGCGACAGGAATGAGACTTGGTGGGTAGGTTTGACATTGTGAGACATGCCAGTGATCCAAGTTCCACACTCAGCTGCGCATGTGACGTAAGCAAGGACGGGCCTGATCACTGTACCTAACTGACCCTACAGCCACGATTGCGGACCTCCAGCGAGCACTGCTGCCCTCCACTAGTCATCCCGTTAGTGACAGCACCCTTGGCAGACGGCTGCACGAGAACTGCAGCACATCAACACAGACGACAACCCTTAACACCACATCAACATCACCAAAGACTGCAATGGTGTGGTGCCAGACTGTCAGAGTGACCCAGAATGGCAGCGTGCCATCTTCAGTGACGAGTCCCAACGAATCTGTGGCACCATATTCATTGAAGCTGAACCAAGATGAAAGGTCATTGTCTGGCATCACATGTCCAGAAGGCCTGGTGTCACTTCAGGACCCAGGACACCATTAGGAATCTCTACAACTCCATGCCGAGACGTCTGCGTGCAGTTGATCTTAAGTTCCTCTTAGTGTTGAGTTGCCTTCTCACAGTGGAAGGACAGACAGACACACCTGTGGATGGTGTCACGTCTGAAGCAGGAGTGCTACCCTGGCATGGCTGAGTTCATGGTTATTTGAATGATGAGTTATAACTCATTTAAAAAGACTATGAATAAACACTATACCCTCTCAGAGCACGTTAGGAATGTGGTGTTAAGTGTGTGGTGTTAATTGCAGGGGTTTCCAGCTGGCAGAGCTATTTTTGTGTCAACGTGTCATAACTTGTCCCAATTCATACGCTGACAGCACCAATAAGGCACGCAGAGAAAAGGCCTCCGGATATGAGGACAGGAAGTGGATGTGGTCCTCAGAGTGACATCAATCTTCCAAACCGAGCTTAAACCTCTATAACCTAAAGCAGGCGCCGCAGAATGATTCTCAGTGAGCTACAGGGCAAGCAGACGGCCTGCTTTTCTCCATCAGGGGGCTTCTTTACAGCCGCACATCCGATCAAACCCATGGCGATGAGTCGTCGTCTCACAGCGGAGGAATGGACAGAAACACCTGTGGACTGTTTAGTTCTGAAGCAAGAGTGGAGCTTGATTTAGTTGTTCACCTGCTAGCCTGATTGCATTCGTGGTTATTTGAATTGCAAATTCTAACTCATTTACTGGGACTAGAAATAAACACCAGAGCCTCCCTGAGTGCGTTAGGGAATGTGGTGTTAAGTGAATACTTAACGACAGCAAAATGAGGCAAGTGGAGCAAAGGCCTCCAGAACAGGGCAGGAAGTGGATTCCATAGAACCCTTGGCAACCAGCTGCACAAGGCAGGACTACATCAACACAGACCGTTACAATGACAACCCTTAACACCACATCCACGTCACCAAAGCCTGCAATGGTGTCGTGCCAGATTGTCAGAGTGACCCAGAATGGCAGCTGGTCATCTTCAGTGAGGTGTCCCAATGAATCAGTAGCAGCGTAGTCAGTAAAGATGAACTAAGATGAACGGTCTGTTGTCAGGCATCACATGTCCAGAAAGCCTGGTGTCGCTTCAAGCTGCACGGGATGGATTTTTCCAGAACAGGGCAGGAAGTGGAAAGTCCCGTCAATCTTTGAAACCGGAGTTGACTCTCAATAACCAAAAGCAGGTGATGCAGAACAGATGTGGACAAAGCACATGGACCATGTAGTGGAGTTAAGGTAGAGACCCTCAAGGTAAAATACACCTCCAGGAAAAGTACTAGTTCCTCCCTTTAGACCTCCACTGGAGTAACAGTACTACAGTACTTACCTTCAGATGTACTTAAGTATGGAGAGTAGCAGTACTACAGTACTTACCTTCAGATGTACTTAAGTATGGAGAGTAGCAGTACTACAGTACTTACCTTCAGATGTACTTAAGTATGGAGAGTAACAGTACTAAAGCATTTACCTTCAGATGTACTTAAGTATGGAGAGTAACAGTACTAAAGTATTTACCTTCAGATGTACTTAAGTATGGAGAGTAACAGTACTACAGTACTTACCTTCAGATGTACTTAAGTATGGAGAGTAACAGTACTAAAGTATTTACCTTCAGATGTACTTAAGTATGAAGAGTAACAGTACTAAAGTACTTACCTTCAGATGTATTTAAGTATGAAGAGTAACAGTACTAAAGTATGTACCTTCAGATGTATTTAAGTATGGAGAGTAACAGTACTAAAGTATGTACCTTCAGATGTACTTAAGTATGGAGAGTAACAGTACTAAATTATTTACCTTTAGATGTACTTAAGTATGGACAGTAACAGTACTACAGTATGTACCTTCAGATGTACATAAGTATGGAGAGTAACAGTACTAAAGTATTTACCTTCAGATGTACTGAAGTATGGAGAGTAACAAGCTCTGTCCAAAAGGTCAACACAAGCTTAAAGCCAAGTGACCCCTGGACCCCGATTTTCAGGAGTTACTGCCCATCACTGGTACAGAGTTGTCCTCACTGAGCTACACGGAACACATAATAATCCCAACTACAACGTTCAGCGACGTTGAGGTCTGGGCTCTGGGCTGGACAGTCCATTCCTCCAGAAGCTTCTTCGTTTGATTTGCAGATGGTCTTCTGTTTTGTCTGCTTGCTTTACTCAGTGAGGGCTTCTTGACAGATGCACATTTTTTCAGACCCATAGCATTGAGGTGTCTTCTAACAGAAGAAGGAGGGGCAGAAACACCTGTGGACGTTCTCAGATCTGAAGCACGAGTGGAGCTGGTTCTTCTCTCTCTCTCTATCAAAGATAAAAGCTTTGAAGTGCTGTTTATCTGATGGGGACAGTTTTGGTGGACTTGCACCGTGGACTCCCATTTTCTCTTCCTCGTTCCATGGCTCCTTTAATAGAATGCATTGAGAGAAAGAGAACCAGGAGATGAACAAAGTGAAGAGCACTGAATGTTTAAGGCAGTAGATAATGGAGGTAATGGGTCTAGAAGATGAAGTGATAGAGCTAGGTGACTGTAGTGCAGGTAGAAGCACGGGGTGTGGAGGCATATCTAGGCAAATCTGTGGGAACAGGTCAGGAGACAAAACATCCATCTAACACAGCTTCAGTACTGTGGGGTTACCGAGCAGCTGGGACAGCAGGCAGGTCACCAGTAGGCATGCAGCTTCTCTCTGATGGCAGTCGCTAACAGTACACCACTAGCCAACTAACCTGCACCATAGTCCAGCACAACATCACCCAAATTGCACATGCACACATCTTTATGCTGATTTAAGTCTTACTGCGTGTTCAGGGTTCTCCCAGGGGGCTCCGTGCCATGTCTACATCTGTGACCTTGCACTAACCTTTAGCGGTACGCTAGAATACACCACCTTCTAGGATTTAGGCCCTTAAATGTTCATGTGAATCACTTAGGAACCCGGGTCCATCTAATTACAACCAGTCATTCTCAAATTTGACTTGAAGCTTGTAGGTTGGACATCGTGAGTGTCACACATGTGACAGAAGCAAGGACAGGCTTTATCACTGTACCTGACTGACCCAACAGCCACAACATTCACCGAGCAGTGATGCCCCCCATGAGTCATCCTTCACCACTGGCAGACAGCTGCACGACGCAGGACTACGACTTCCCGTAACCCCGTCCCCAAAGACTGCAATGGTGTCGTGCCAGACTGGTGTGGAGAATGGCAGCGGGTCACCTTCAGTGGCGAACCCCATTTTTGTCTTGGTAGACCCAACCCATGATTATGTATGTAGGAGCAACATGGTTAGCGCCAAGACGATGGTTTATGTCACATGTCACACATCCAGAAGGCCTGTTGTCGCTCCACCTCCACCCCTACCACACAGTCTGCAGGAACTGTGTGAGAATGTTCAAGCTGCAGGACACCATTAGGAACCTCCACAGCTTCATGCCAGGACATAAACATGGCAGCTTGAGACCATACTGAGAGACACTACTTCTGTATGTGTAGCTGAATAAGTATTCCCCATATCAGTCTAAACCTACCATCATTTATTATTCCTGGTAAACCTTCCCAACAGCCCTGCAATCCCACACGTCCTTCGGGGTGCAGCTATTCTTTCATAGATGAGTGTATGTTCATCAGATGAGCTCCCCTTCAACATTACAGGCTTAAACCCAACTAAAGAAGGACTGTTAGACCAGTTAGACTGCTAACAACCAAACCCACACATCATAAACCAAACACTAGAGGCAAGTTGCCCCAGCTTCAGACTCTACAGCCAACATGGACAGCACAAAGGAAGAAGGACTAATGCTGGGCTGGGCCTTCAAGTTGTGTGAGCAATGGCAGCTTGGATCTGATGGAACTGATTATCCTGCTCCCCTCTAAAGATGGTTTCCATTAGCCTACGGAGGAAATTAACCCCTCGCAGACAAGTGAGGCACCACAGACATGTACATCGTAAATTTATGATTGAGTAAATACATGGAGAAGAATGGAGGAGAGTTATTACTCATTTAGCAAAGTGAAAACGCTCGGAGATGAATCTCCTTTGTGCTTTAACCGGTCAAGTGTGTCTGTTCTCGCTGAGCCTTTGCGTTCTTCCCGTAAAGAGCATCTTAAGTATTGAGAAACAAATGATGAAATGACAAAACCCAGAGTGCTCGCAGGCTAAAAGAGTGGACAAACAATCCAAACAGTTCTTCAAAACCTTGGCTGATTCCTCCCGTCTGTTTTGTGTTATGAGGCCTGTTTTGAGGATTCTGCCAATTTCCACTGCTGTAAACACTGTGTGTGAGGCTGCAGGCCCCGCCATGCAAATAGGCCTGTGTTTGCTTTGCGTACGGACGGTGCCCTCTGAACACACTGCCGAGCTCCAGCCTCCAGGACTGAGTTTCTATATATGAAGCTATGAAACTGTGTTGTGTCCTGCTGATGTGGCCTGTTGCTCACTGCTTCAGTCAGATAATGCTCGCTAACTACTAGATACCAGGGCTATGTGACACGTTGGTTGCTAATCATTAATAGAGATATCAGCAAACCTCCAACATTCTGTGCATGCCTTTATCAATCAGAGCGTTTATGCATTCCAACAAGTGCATACTGTGGTCAAAACAGTGTTCCAATATACCGCACGGCATATCATCATCACTTTCTGAAGCATTATAGTGGAATAACTTCATGGATCTGCAAGACCCTGTTTCCTGAGAGAGTTGGTGCTGGTGTAAGCAGTGGTGAAGTTGGTGTACCTGCGTGGATGATAAGAAGTAGTACTATAAGTAGTAGTAGTAGTAGTAGTAGTGGTGGTAGTAGTGGTAGTAGTGGTAGTGGTAGTGGTAGTAGTAGTGGTAGTAGTAGTAGTAGTAGTAGTAGTAGTGGTGGTAGTAGTAGAAGTAGTAGTGGTAGT
>JAMWET010005140.1:55000-59711 GCA_024036415.1 Prochilodus magdalenae
TACTCGCTCACTCGGGGCAGCGCAGGTAGGCCTCAGAGCCGGCACCGCAAGGCCATAGAACTCTCCTTCCATAGCTACACTCTCACTGCTTGCTCTCTCAGCATGAGGAGCCTATATACCAAAGCTAAGAACCCCATACTAACCCTTTTCCTCCCTCTAGCCCCGCCCCTTCTACACCTGGAACAAACCATTCAGCTTAACAGAGGTATGATAACTTACAGGTGTGGGTAAAACGGTATCAACGATCCTTGCCTCCTGGTTCTTAGACAACATGCTGGAACAGCAACAGCAGGTAAGTATAACAGGTAGGCATAGGTGTATACAGATGTATATCACTTATCTCATAACTGTCAGCGACGCAACCCGCAAACCATAGGGGGCAAAATGTCAGGGGATATCGTTGTGATGTCACAGAAGAATCAGAAGAAACAAGGAAATACACTGTCCCTCCTGTCGCTATCCGATTTGGGCAACGTGCCTGATTTGGACGCCGCATGGGCAAACCTTCCCGCATGCCACATGTAAGTTTCACAGTAGGACGCACGGAGCGCTGTACACTTAAAAGCTCTTATAAGGTTTAGCAGTGAAACCTTTAAAAAGGCTCCGTTCATCTGCCCGGGTGGGCTCTCCTCTTTCTCCTCAGCCTCGCCAGCAACACCTCAGCTCAGCAGCACTGACAGCTGCACCACACAGTATCAGTGTCAGTTCAGTATCACACTTCATCCCTGCCCACCACTGGAGACGCTCTTGACAAGATAATAACTGGGAGCAGAATATGGAAGCATTTCTTCCACTGAAAGAAGAAAGGCCATATAGTAAGTGATCATTTTGAGACAGCAAGTCATAATTATGAAAAAGTCAGAATTATAAAATGCTAAGTCATAATATGCAAAAGTAATAATTATCATAAGTCATACTTATGAGATTCTAAGCCATAATTATGATATTCTAAGTCATAATTATGAGATAGTAAGTCAATTATGAGGTGCTAAGTCAATTCATAAAAAAGTCAGAATTATGAGATAGTAGTTCATAATTATGAGATGCTAAGTCAATTCATTAAAAAGTCAAAATTGAGAATGTCATAATTATGAGATATTACATCAATTATGAGATGCTAAGTCATAATTATGAGACACTAAGTCAATTCATAAAAAAGTCGAAATTATGAGATAGTAATTCATAATAGAGACGCTAAGTCAATTCTTAAAAAAGTCAAAATTATGAGATAGTATGTCATAATTATGAGATGCTAAGTCAATTATAAAAAGGCATAATTATGAGACAGTAAGTCGTATTTATGAGATTGAAAGTCATGATTATGAGATAGTAAGTTATAATTATGGGATGCTAAGTCAGTTCATGAAAAAGTCAAAATTATGAGATAGTAATTCATAATTATGAGATGCTAAGTCAATTCATTAAAAAGTCAAAATTGAGAATGTCATAATTATGAGATATTACGTCATAATTATGAGACGATAAGTCATAATTAAATAGTCAATAGTAAATGGTGGAAACGGTCTTCCACAGCAGAACCTTCAACATGAGTGACGAGAAATTAGAGCACACCATTGGGGCAGCAGTGCTCTTGTGTTGGACTGAGAGCTGTTTCGACGCTACACTGACTCGCTATTGCCTCTTGAAGTACAAAGAGGTATTAGATAAAGCCAGCATGGCATTAACTTTAGTAGACATCACTGCAACAGGATACATAAAAAACTTTGACATATCACCAAACTATTACTGCTTCCCATTCTGTTGATAATATACGATTCTTTTGTGATGCATCAACATAAAAATAACGCATATTGCTCCTTTAAAACATCATATAGGTTAAACACCACGTACCAGTGGCATTATCGTACTCCAAGGCCTGAAACAGTAAGCTGTTATTATTGATCTAGCCTAACCTTCTGATTGAACAGGACTCAGGATGAGCGTCTGGGATGAGCGTCTGCTGACTACAGTTGGCTAGCCTATCTTTCTGATATTGATGTAACCTGCCCTTATTGGTCGATAGTGCACATGGACAAAGATAGAGTTGCAAACTCAGCTCAGAAGTGCCAGATCAGTGAAAAATGAGAAGAGCACATCTCCTCTCTGCTCAGGGCTTTACACGGATATTTATGGGGAGATAAAAAAGGTCATAAATAAACAAGTTCATAAATGGTTTACTGTTCATTTCGCAGTTGAGGAAAACAACGAGATGGTGACTTTTCTGAACCTACTGACTTCTTACCTCTCTCTATCGCTCTCCTCTGTTAAAGTCTTCATTAGCTGAGCCCCATCACTAGCTCTTTAATTCACAAATGTCCCTGACGGACAGTGTATGGTCAATTGGCTTGGACTTTGACTCTATGCTTGTGCTTCCTAAAGCAGCTTCTGCATAAGTGAGAAGTTAGGGTTTACACTCATCGTCCATACGCTGCACAAATAGCTGCACCCAGAAGGAATCGACCCACAGAAGTGAAACTTGGTGGGTAGGGTTGACATTGTGAGACATGCGAATGATCACACTTGAGGTTCACACTTGACCTCACATGTGACATAAGGACTGGCCTTGACGCTGTACCTGACTCATCCAACAGCCAGCGCGCAGTGATGCCCTCCCCGAATCATCCTGCTAGTGCCAGCATCATTGGCAAACGACTGCCCAAACTACATGCACGCAGACTGTTACAACGCCTGCACTTAACACCACGTCAACGTCACCAATGACTGCAACGGTGCCGTGCCAGACTGATTTTTTTTTTTTTTTAATGCTACCTATTTCCTTACAATATGCACTCACAAAAATGACATGCTCTACAACTCTCAAACAGAACAAACTAGAAGCAATATCACTTCCTGTTTCAGCACCATACTCTGCCTCAAACACTTCCTGTTTCCTGCCAGCTTAAGGGGTTAACACTGTATGTCATATAGCTGGAATGATGGCTAAACGGCTAAGCGGCTAGCACAGACCTATCCGGGTGTGTTTTCAGATGCCTTATGAAGTTTGATGTGGTCGATCCAGTGTCTGTAATTTGTCTCCCACACTCTCTGCACGTCGCCACTCTTCTGTTATATGCTAGGATTGTGAATTCCCTGTAACCAAAGGCTACCAAGTACGGCGCTCGCGCCGAAGCCATGCTACAGCGTTGTGTTTACACTTGGCGCCGCTCACTGATATCACGCGCGCGCTGAAGTCGGATGTTGTGATTGGTCCGTGTCCGTGGGGCGTGTCCCAAATCACGAAAATACGTCGAAATAACGTACACAAAGGAATTATTTTCCTGTAACTTCCACACATGGTAATGGAAAGAAACTTGATGTTCATGTGTTATTTTAGTCGGGAGTCATTATAGACGAGTTACAAGTCAAGTCTGAAGTCTATTTATATGCAACTCAAGTGCGACTCGAACTCGAGGACCTGCCAGGACCAGGCAGGATGTGACAGCCCCGTGGTCACGTGTCCTGAAGGCCAGGTGTCACTCCACCTCCATCTGTAGGAGCTGTGTGAGGATGGATTATCACAGGACACCATTAGGAACCGCTACAGCTCCATGCTGAGATGTCTGGCATGTTGTGTTAGCAAACCTGCAATCTGAGCTCATACTGAGAGACTCTACTTCTGTATGTGTAGCTCGGTTGCTAGTATGCTGGTCAGTACCATCATATAAGGTGGTTACGTTTCAGACAGTAACGCTATAAATGCCGTTGGAATTTTCCGGTCCACCTTAAATGGTTAAGGCTGGACCTGCTGCACGAGGCTGAAGTCGACTTGCTGTTCGCCAGGCTCTTACTGAAGCTTTGCGGCGCCAGAATGTAACTGCTGCACCATTTAAGGTGGAACGGGAAACTCCACCAAGGAGCTGGCTCATACTAGCTTCACCCCCCTGGAGCGCACCGTAGCGTGGCTGTGTAGGCGCCCAAAGTCAGGCTAGCGTGTCATCGCCAGCTCTGAGCCACTCCACACAGCATGCTCGCGCGGAGAGAGCAGCTCTGCCTCTCCCGGCTGCTCCGTGGCGGTAGCCCCTCGCTGAAGTCGGGCTGCCGGGGCTGATCTGATCTCGGATGTCTCTTTCCAATTCGAGCGTCTTTTTGCTGAAAGAGGTTAGTTCAGTCTTCCCTCTTTTCTTCGGGTCTGTGTGAGAGGGGGCTGAGGAGCTGGGGCTCGGGTGGTGGGGGCACAAAAGGGGATTTCAGTCGGTATCAGCTGGCAGCTCTGTGTCTCAGCGCAGTGGAACGGCTTTGCTGTGAGGGTGAGAGCTGAGCTTACTGTACTGATGGCTGAGCTTCAGTTCACACTGAGGTGGTCAAAGTTACAGCGACTCAGATGTGAACTGTCTTTCTTTCTTTCTTTCTTTCTTTCCTTCCTTCCTTCCTTCCTTCCTTTCTTTTCTTCCTTCCTTCCTTCCTTCCCTCCCTCCTTCCTTCCTTCCTTCCTTCCCTCCCTCCCTCCCTCCCTCCTTTCTTCCTTCCTTTCTTCCTTCCTTTCTTGTTTCTTTCTTTCTTGCCTTTTTTCTTTCTTTTTTCCTTTCTTTCTTCCTTCCTTCGCTCCCTCCCTCCCTCCTTTCTTCCTTTCTTCCTTCCTTCCTTGTTTCTATCTTTCTTGCCTTTTTCTTTCTTTCCTTTCAACCTCAGACCTCACCGGCCGGTGCTTTAGTCAAGTTAACTATCCGGCAACAGGGTTGGTTTTTTCCCATCACGAAAAATACCCTGTCCT
>JAMWET010005141.1:0-22500 GCA_024036415.1 Prochilodus magdalenae
AAGAGAGGGTGAGGAGGAGGGAGGGAAAGAGGGGAAAAGGTAGAAGAAGATTACGACAATGTGGGGAATAAAAGTGACACACTTCCATCGAGTCGGATCACAAAGAGAGGTGGTAAGGTAATTGTGGGGTGTCATCGCTGAGTTGAGCTGCTGTGAACACCAAATGTTTCCCGAACATTTGTAGGTATCATTAGCCTCCACAGCGTAAGTAACCCTAATATCAAAGGTATACAACTTCGTACGGAGTAGATGTTTGTGTTCAAAACACAGAGACATATTCCTGATAGTCCCGTTCTGACTGATGCTCATATCCATCCTGTCTGTTTTATCTGTGAAGAAATATGCCCTTAATAAACGTCAGAGTGATGCCTTCAACACAGCCAGTTAATCAAAGCAGTGATCAATCAAACACGGCCGAAAAGGATTCACTTCAAACAGCATGAGAACAGACATCAATCATTCATTATCAGGCATGAGCGCGATATCAAAGGTATGTAACTTCGGCACACAAGCACACATTCAGCACCTGCCCTGTGTTTTCTTCTGCTTGTGTCTACAGTATCCAGCCTTAACTATGAAGGGTGTAGGGGTTGTGGGGGGTTGGGTGTACTGTGCTCCAGTTCTAGCCGGCTCTTGATAAAGCAAATGAAATGGCAGCCATTCACTTTATAAGGCTGACAATCAATCTGTATGCTACAGGACAACAAAACGCTTCTGCTGAATCACTCCCGCTTCCTGATCCCCTGGTAGTCTGAGTAATAGTTTTCCAAATCGCATTCAAAACAGTTCATTCATTACAGATTTGACACAACTGTCCAACTGCTAAGTGTTTTACGACTGGAACTGTTTCTACTACCGTAGCGCGTAGCAAACTAACCACCAGAATTAAATAGCAATGTAGCTGAAGCATCCTAACTATACTCGTTATTAAAAGAACAGCTGCACCCAGAGGGAGGTGTGGGAGTGCAGGTGTGTTGGGAAGGAAGATAAAGGTGACCAGGATTAATAACTGATGATAAGTTTAGACTGATATGATCAATATTTATTGAGCTACACATACAGAAGTCTGTCTCTCAGTATGGCGTCGGGAAGCCGTGTTTGCTAACCCAACACGCCAGACGTCTCGGTATGGAGCTGTAGAGGTTCCCTCTCACTGGTGTACCTGTGGGGATACTCATCCCATGCAGCTTGAACATCCTCACACAGTTCCTGCAGATGGTGCGGTAGGGGTGGAGGTAGAGGCACACCACCTGGCCTTCTGGATGTGTGACGCATGACAACAAACCGCACCTCATGGTGCTGACTACAGTGCTTCCACACACAGAATTGTTTGTTGTCCCCACCAAGATAAAAGTGGGACTCGTCACTGAAGAGGACCTTCTGCCAATCTGAGTCACACCATTGCAATCTTTGATGACACTGATGTGATCTTAAGGGCAGTCAAGGCTGTTGGGTCAGTGAGGTACAGCCCTTATCTAATATCCGGGTCCAGGTCTAAAACATGACCAAGGCAGAACTGGTTAATCCATATGGTTTTGACTGGTTCTTCAGTTCTACGTAGAGCAGAGTGCAATTTCTGCTGAGCTGTTGCTTGATAGATTAAACACTGTTGGAGAAATGAAGTAATTGTGTAAAGGTAAATGTATAATCTCTTTGGTCATGCCTAGTGGCCTATATGAATAGATCAGGGTTCTGTTCGGTATAATGAACGCACCCGCTGATAGCTCCACAGCTGACTTCAAGGTGCCCTTTCATCCTGCCCACTCTATTGACCTAACTGATGGACTCCCCTCCACTTTGGACCGTGTGCCAGTTGGGTCGACACCTCCTCATGCTCTAGGCCTGCCCTGTCAAGCTACACCTAAATGGGCTTTGATGGTACTGCACATGGCCAGACTATGTGCCCTTTGTTTTTCTGTGGCCGTAATGGTCTAGGTGCATGTAGTCCTGCATGGTGCAGCCATCTGCCAATGGTGCTGCTCTAACAGTGTGACAGCTTAACCCACAATTTTTAAGTTGCTGTTCTGATGCCGGCCACAGAGTGGCAGTAGTGGTTATAGCACACAGGTTAAAAGCCAAACCAAGGAACGCCATTGACAGCATGGAGTGAAGCTAAATCTAGCTTCATGGCTCTGGTGAATCATGACCCATATTTGAGGAAGGTAATTGTTCTAATACTGATGTAAGTAGTAGATGATTAGATAATTAAATGATGAATGGGAGAACTCTTTTGGAATGGCACTGAATGCATTTTCAGCGCATTCTGTTTGTGTCTTTGCAAAGGGATTTCTTGTGCGGTGTTTGTTTCCCTTTGTTCTGGTGGCACTTGTTGGTGGTCTTAGCCCCTTGCATTCATGGGATAGAATTAATACAGCTTGGATGAACACTTTAGCTTCTCAAGTCAATTAAGCGGACTTGAGCTACGCTCCGGGACAGCAAAATCAGCATTCCAACTCTTAAGCATCACCATTTACTTCTACAAGGCCACGTCCAGGAACCAGGAACTGTTAAAGGACTTGAAAGTCATCCATTCCGGGCGAGATCTCTCCAGTTCTGCCTCTCTAAGGGACGTATAGACTCTTAAATCTACATTTCTGCCTCTCTATGGGACGTATAGACTCTTAAATCTCCATTTCTGCCTCTCTAAGGGACGTATAGACTCTTAATCGTACATTTCTTCTGCCTCGCGTATGGGACGTATAGTACTCTTAAAAATCTCACATTCCTTTCCTGCCTCTCTATGGGACGTATAGTACGACTCTTAAAATTCTCCATTTCCTGACTCTCTATGGGAACGTATAGACTCTTAAATCTACATTTCTTTCTTTTTCTGCCTCTCTAATGGACATATAGACTTCTTAAATCTCCATTTCTTTCTTGCTCTCTAAGGGACGTTATAGACTCTTAAAATCCTCCATTTTCTTCTGCCGTGCTCAAGGGACCTATAGACTCTTACATCCTCCATTTCTTTCTTGCCTCTCTATGTGGACGTATAGAACTGCTTCAATCTCCATTCTTCTTTTCTTTCTGTTCTTTCTTGCCTTCCTATATGGACGTATAGACTCTTAAATCTTGCCATTTTCTTCTTTCGGCCTTCTCTATGGGACTATAGACTCTCTAAATCTTCCATTTCTCCTCTCTATGGGACCGTATAGACTATTAAACTCCATTTCTGCCTCTCTCTGGGGACGTATAGACTCTTAAAAATCCCCATTTTCTTCTTGCTGCTCTCTAGGGACTGTATAGACTCTTAAGATACCCTCCAAAAATCTTCCGTTTCTTTGCTGCTCTCTATAATGGACGTATAAACTCTTAAATCTCCATTTCTTTCTGCCATCTCTATGGGGACGTTATTAGACTCTTAAAATTCGCCCCCCTTCTTTCTGCCTCTCTATGGGACGTATAGACTCTTAAATCTCCATTTCTGCCTCTCTAAGGGACGTAAAGACTCTTAAATCTTTGTTAATGGGTTTGTTAATGTGATTTGTATGTGAGACTGTGATGGATAAGGTGATATTTGTACAGTGTCATGGGCTGTGTTGTAATTGTTGAATGTTGGTCTACTAGTAAAACAGGGTTTGAAGCACCTAGTAGATGGTATCCCCGCATTCTCTGAGTTTAACGGGATACCTAAAGGGTGACTGTTACAACAGGATGACATCACTGCTCACTGAATGTCAACAGTTGTGGCTGTTGAGTCAGTCAGGCACAGCAATAAGGCCCTACCCACCAAGTTTAACTCCTGTCGGCTGATTGTGCTACTACACGTTTGATGCTGAGTGTAAATTGTATTTAACTATAAACACAGAGAAGAAAACTGCGCAGGTTTTGGCAGGCTTTATTTAAAAGCTCAGAGCTTTCTGCAAACATTGTGACTGGCTCATTTCATCAGTAGTCAACATGAAATTGAATGATGTTCTGAGGAATCAGCTTTATGATTTCCCCAATTTCCCCAATGTTCATTCTCTCCACCTCTCCTGCTCCTTTCTCGACACCTCCACATTCCTCCAGGGTAGGAATAGAGCAGTAGGCAAGGAGGGCGAGATCAGGGGCAGTAACAAAAGTTCCTGAGTTCTAAGCCTTGACGGTTCTCCTTTATTTTGTCCCTTGTCTCCTGGTGTTGTTCATATGGATCTGCCTTGAAATTGCCTGCATAGTCAGTGGTTCTCCAGCTCCACCCTGTTGTCCAGCTGTAATGCCTGGAAACAGTCTTATCATCACTTAATGCTTAAATCTCTTACAGTGCACTGCAAGTGCAAATGGGCTACAAGCATGAAGGAGCATGAGTACCACAGGTCAGCAATCATTCTATGCTGCTCCAAGCTGGTTTATGTTGGTCTGGTACAAGCCAGGTTTACAAGCCTACCAGCATCCACATGTATGCATCATATTCTGACCTGGCTGGTGTTCAGGCATGCTGCCCTATTTTCTTCTAGCAGGGATGAGTGGATAAGGGGAACAAACATAGCTCACAGCTTGGGCCTGTCAGCTCTTTATAAACAAAGCTCAAGATTCAGAAATATATATAATATATAAAACATATATATCTGTATATCTGTACACAAAACATATATATCTGTATATCTATACACGCTGCATCTCAGGAAGACACTCCAGAACACTGCTTTAGTACACATCTGCAGCCTTGAACATATTAACCATCAGTCAGACCTGGTGGTAGTTCTACTCTGAGCTCAGCTTCATCCTCGAGGAGCCTTTTCTAAATATCTGTCCTAATAGAATCACCTTAAGAGCTTTCCTAAACCACATGTAGAAGAAGGCGTATATAATAGGATTACAGACGGAGTTGGAAAAGGCGATCCAGGAAAGCACTTCAAACAGCTGTGGTGGACCGGTGATCCCGAAAAACGTCACCAGGATGTTATAGATGGAGAACGGGGCCCAGAATGTTAGAAACCCCCCCATCACCGTGGTTAAGGTCTTAGTGGCCTTTCTCTCCGTCTTACTGATGGTGTGCTGTCCTCCGGGTTTATTCACCTGAGACATGGTTTGCTGGACTAGTCGTGACTGCCTCTGCGCAACATGATAGATCTTCACATAGATCCCGAGGATGACAATAGAAGGGATGTACAAAGAGACCACAGTGAATAAAAAGCCTACTGTGGGGCCTACAACCACCACACAGACCCCCTCACACAGCACGGCACTGTAAGCTTCGACACCCAGAGAATCGAGATTTGTATACATGATGCCATGAACGGTCGCAGCGCACCAGCAGACAGCGATCATGATCAGAGTGGTGAGAGGAGTCATCTTACTGTGGTACAGCAGGGGGTGACATACTGCATAGTACCGCTCTATAGAAATGAGCAGGAGACTAAAGAAGGACGCAGTGCACAGAATAACAACGAGGCTGCTGTGGATCTTACAGAAGGTGCTCCCCAAATACCAGCAGGTCTCCACAGAGCGGACCATGCTGGGAGGCATCACCACCACTCCTACCAGCAGGTCGGCCACAGACAGAGAGAGGGTGAGGTAGTTGGTGGGGGTGTGCAGCTGCTTGAAGTGAGTGATGGCTGTGATCACCAGAAGGTTCCCGAACAGTGTAATGAGTATCATGAGGCCAGTCACAAAGTAAAGTAGAACCCGAATAGTCAACGGGTAGACGAACTTCGGACAGGAGTTAGGATGGTGTTCAAAACACAGAGACATATTCCTGATAGTCCCGTTCTGACTGATGCTCATATCCATCCTGTCTGTCTTATCTGTGAAGAAATATGCCCTTAATAAGAGTGATGCCTTCAACACAGCCAGTTAATCAAAGCAGTGATCAATCAAACACGGCCGAAAAGGATTCACTTCAAACAGCATGAAAACAGACATCAATCATTCATTATCAGGCATCAGCACGATATCAAAGGTATGTAACTCCGGCATACAAGCACATATTCAGCACCTGCCCTGTGTTTCTGCTTGTGTCTACAGTATCCAGCCTTACCTATGCTGGGTGTAGGGGTGTAGGGGTTGGGGAGGACAGAGCCGGCTCTGATGAAAGAATGAAAGAGCACCATTTATTTATAGGCTGACAATCCGGCATCAGGGACACGCTTCTGCTGAATCACTCCCGCTTCCTGATCCCCTGGTAGTCTGTTACGATTGGCAAAAACATATCCTAGCAAGTGCATCCAGACCGACCGCACGCTGTCAAACCCCTGAGTTTTCCAGCTCAGATTTCCGGAATCAAACAGCAAAGAGGAAAAACAGTGTATGTAAATGAATCATGTACATGAACATTATAGTATCACCACCCTGGCACAGTTTATGGCCAAATGTATATGGACCTTATGTGCATTAATAGAATGAGTTGCTGCTTCTTTGTGGCTGTGGAAGCTGTCACTCATCTGGTAAGGCATTCCCCAGGTTTATGAAGGGAATTTTTGGGCCCATGCATCCACACAAAACATTTGTGGGCTCAGGTATTGACGTTGAACGAAAAGGCCTGGCTCACCCGGAGATGTCCCCCATCTCACAGTGCTTCAATGAACTCGGTGTCCCAGCATCGTCACCTCAAAAGTGTTCAGGTGGATATCTTTTTACGTGCATTAAAAGGGTGGACAATAGACCCCATGCTCTCTAAAGACTGCCAGGCAGATGGTATTGACGGGTCCACAGGAGTCTGAGTCAGGTCTAAAATATGAGCCAGGGTTTCTTCAAATCGTTTTGCCTGGCCTTTGGAATGCTCTAGTTAGAGTAGACGTTGCTGATGAACTGTTGCTTGAAAGATTAAGCCACTGTATTAGTAGGTTGCTCACCGGTCCCAGTCGCAGTAGAGGAAGATTCGATCCCCCGATGAGTAAGCCGAGGGTGACAGTGGCAAGGAGAAACTCCCTTAGTTAGGAAGGCAGAAAGAACCAAGACTCAAAGGGGGAACCCATCCTCCTCGGGTCAACACCAGTTACAGGACAGCACAGGAAAGCAGAGTATAGTGTCTGATTAGTCTGTAAGGATGTTGGTGGGTGATTGGATGGGTCAGCAGGCGCAGGCCAAGCTTCCACAGTGCACGACTGCCAGGAGCTCCGTGGGGGTTAAAGGCTCCCAGTGGCTCCCAGCCAGAGCAGATGTAGCAACAGCATCAGGCCGCACAGGATGGGCAGCAGTTCAGCTCAGACAAAGAGAACAGACAGACTGTTAGCTCTGACAGACCTGAACACACTATACGGTGTTAACAGAGTGCAGCAGTGACTCCAGCAGGCCTGGCTCTTACAGCAGGACTAACAGGGAGAGCCAGAAGGTCACACAGACATGAGGGCCCCTGAGGAGTCAGGGCCCCTCTGCTCCACCCTCAACAAACCTGAGTGAAGACGAAGAGCAGCGAAATTAGTGGCGCCTAAAAGTGATTGGATAAGGAGATGAAGGACTAATTGTATGACCTCATTGCACAGGGCTGGGTGGCCAAATTGAAGTGCCATTTTTTTATGGTGTGTGGTAAATAAAAGAGACTGCTTGACTGCTGTAAATGAAACAGAAAGACAATGACTTACCACCAACACGTCCTTAGGGTACAGGACATTAGGGACAACCTTGGAGACAACTTGTGGTTTACTGTGTTAGTTTAGGGGAAGGCCTACCACCAGGGTTTATCACAACTGCTGCTTTTGTTAGGGCTCTTGTGGCCTATATGAATAGATCAGGGTTCTGTTCGGTATAATGAACGCACCCGATGCCTTCCAAGGGCTAAGACACGAGATACGTATCCCGTACTTGGATGACACCACTGTGTACAGTAAATCCTGCTTGGATCATGTTAATGACGTAAGGCCAGTGTTGCAGCAGGTCAGACATTATGAGACCACTGATGGGAGAAGGGAGAGCAAAACTGGGTTTGTTAAGATGCTCCTTTTCCCACACTGTGAAGCCTCTGAGGCCTTTGACCTCATCAAAAAAGCTATCTGCCTGGTGTGCTGAGTTATGTAAACAGTGAGAGAGCTTAAGTCCCCAGAGGGAATATGCAGAGGTGATGCTTGCATTTGCTCAGTTCTTGAGTACAAGGAGTCAGACGCTTGCCCTGTTGGTCACAAGTTATGGAACCTTCGACAACATGATTTTTTACCCCATGAGGCAATTACAACAAAACAGATGGTGTTGCCAGAGAAACAGAAGGGGATGGTTCTGAGGGAAGGGCACCATGTTATGGGACAGTAAGGAACGGACCGTACAGTATCACTGATCACGGACAGGTACTTCTGGTCTAATCTACAGGAGTGTTCAGCAACCCTATACAGAAGAAGTCAGGTAGAGAAATTAGAGCTCAGCTCCTGAGCAGTAGCAATACTCAACCCTTCAAAAGGGTGCCCATCAACTTCCTTCACTTACACAGATACTCAGCTGGGTGTAAGTATATTTCAGTGGTTGTGGACCATTTCATGTGCCTAGTGCAAGGGCAGGCTACACAGTTGTGTGAGTCCCACTTCTGTCATGGTGGACAAGACCCAATGAATCCCTGTGTGGAGGCACCGTGGTCAGCACCAAGATGAACGGTTTGGCATCACTCCACCTCCACCCCCACCACAGGAACTGTGTGAGGATGTTCAAGCTGCATGGGATGGATTATCACAGGACACCATTAGGAACCTCTACAGCTCCATACCGAGACGTCTGGCGTGTTGGGTTAGCAAACATGGCGGCCCGACGCCATACTGAGAGACAGACTTCTGTATGTGTAGCTCAATAAATATTGATCATATCAGTCTAAATTTATCATCAGTTATTGATCCTGGTCTCCTTTATCTTCCTTCCCAACACACCTGCACTCCCACACCTCCCTGGACGTGAGGCAACAAACCGTTCATCTTGGTGCTGACCACGGTGCCTCCACACACGGATTCGTTGGGCGTCTCCACCAAGACTAAAGCGGGACTCGTCACTGAAGATGACCCGCTGCCATTCTGAGTCACTCCATGACAGTCTGGTACGACACCACTGCAGTCTTTGGTGACGGTGACGTGGTGTTAAGGACAGTCGTGGTAACGGTCTGTGTGCATGTAGTCCTGCGTGGTGCAGCCGTCTGCCGATGGTGCTGCACTAACAGGATGACCCATGGAGGCTTGCTGGATGTCTGTAATGGTGGTACAGAGGTACAGAGATAAGACCTGTCCTTGCTAATGTCACATGCATGGCTGAGCTTGATACTTGAATCATTCACATGTCCCACGATGTCAGACTTACCCAAGTTTAACTCCTGTCGGTTAATTTATTCTGGGTGCAGTTATTTGTGCAACTGTTCTCTACTGGTCCCTTATTTTATCACTTGGTCTCCTGGTTTTGTTCATATGGATCTGTCGTTGATATATTTGAATCCCTGCCTGTATGGACTTGTAGTATTGGAATATCTCCTATAATGCCCTCTCGCACATGCATCCAGATTTAAATCCCTCTACATTACAGCAGCATGCAGGGAGCATATAGTACCAATCAGTTCTGGCTTATGTTTCTTAATGGTGAGGCCCTTACTGATTCATATATAAGACATTTGATCTGGTGTCCCAAAGATAGAATCTGCCTTTGTAATTACCTGTATATGTTTTAATCCCTGTCTGAGGACCTAAAGCAACATGTGTACAGGGAGCATATAGTACTGATCAGTTCTGGCTAATGTTTCTTAATGGTGAGGCCTTTACTGATTCATATAAGATAAAATAAGATGCCTTTATTGTCACTGCACAGTGTACAACGAAATTGAGCAACTATCCAATGGCACTTTACATATAAAATAAACATAGGGCTAAAATAGTTAAAGTGCAGAATTGAGAAAAAGACGGGGGGGGGGGGGGGTAGGGGATTAATTAATAATAATAATAATAATAATAATAATAATAATAATAATATACACATTTCCTAAAAAAATAAATATAATAAATTACTATAAAACCTCTATATTCTAGACAGACAATAAACAGGGGAGGTAGCAATTGTTTTATAAGACATTTGATCTTTGTAATTGCCTGTATATGTTTTATTCCCTGTCTGAGGACTTAAACCAACATGTGTGCAGCGAGCATATAGGTCCACCTGGCTCTGACTTACATATCTTAATTGTGATGGGCCTAATTGTGTTCAGTTATCATCATTATAATAAATGATATACGATTTTCAGACATTAGGTGACCTATTTTCAAGCTTCCACCAGAACCGTGCATTCATCCCTTGACTTTTCTCGGTCCTGATCGTGAACTGAGCTCCCATTGTCCCACAGATGGGATATAAGCTGCTTAGCACCTTCCCACAGACTACGGAACTGCCTGCTGTTGTGACTTTGGGTTTGGGAAAGATGATACTGCAGGTGAGGGGTTTCCCAGCCCCACCCCTGCTATTCAGCTGGACTGCATGTGTGTGTAAGAGCAGCTGCTGGAACACACAACACTGCAGTGCAGGTGATCTAGAGGCCTGCTGGGACACGCATTCTACCCTGGCCTAGGCTGGTCTGGTATTTTAACAGGTCACCAAGCAAGTCGTGCTGGTTTTCCTGGTGACCAGGCTTGCTGGCTTCATAGAAAGAAGACTCGCGACCATAGAAAGTGTGCTGGCAGCCCTCTTACAAATGTGTTACAGATAAAAAAGGCACAGAAAGACGTTTAAGAATATAGAATATATAATATATTATATATAATACTTCGGTTACAGATGTTCTCATCCAGCAAAACAACAACAGAGTTCTCAAGACAACAGTCACATCGCTTACAATAAGATAGCATGACCACAACAGGTACAGAATAGCTCACAGCTCGGGCCTGACTCGGCCTCTTAGACCGAGATACGATTACCTATATGCCCGTACACATTTCACATAGGGGAACATCTCAGAACACTGCTTGAGTAAATGTGTGCAGTGGTGCAGACCTGGTGATAGTCGTGGTTGCTCTTTACCCTACTCTGAGCTCAGCTTCATCCTCGAGGAGCCTTTTCTGAATATCTGTCCTAATAGAATCATCTTAAGAGCTTTCCTAAACCACATGTAGAAGAAGGCGTATATAATAGGATTACAGACGGAGTTGGAAAAGGCGATCCAAGACAGCGCGTCGAGCAGCTGTGGTGGACCACTAACACCGAAGAACGTCACCAGGATATTATAGATGGAGAACGGAGCCCAGAATGACAGAAACCCCCCCATCACCGTGGCTAACGTCTTAGTGGCTTTGCTGTCTGTCTTCTGTTGTCCTCGGGACTTGTTAACCTGAGACACCTGGGTCTGCTGGACTAATCGGGACTGCTTCCGTGCAACCAGATAGATTTTCAGATAGATGCTCAGTATAGCAATAGAAGACATGTACAAAGAGACCACGGTAAACAGGAAACTCGTCATAGGCCCCACCACCACCACACAGACCCCCTCACATAACGCATCACTGGGTGCCTCTATGCCTAGAACATCCAGGTTTGTGTATATGATGCCCTGAATAGCAGCAGCGCACCAGCAGAGGGCGATCATGAGCAGGATAGTGAGAGGAGTCATCTTACTGTGGTACAGCAGGGGGTGACATACGGCATAGTATCGCTCTATAGAGATAAACAGGAGATTAAAAAAGGATGTAGTGCACAGAATAACCGTCAGGCTGCTGTGGATCTTACAGAAGGTGCTCCCCAAATACCAGCAGCTCTCCACGGAGCGGATCATGGTAGGCGGCATCACCACCCCTCCCACCAGCAGGTCGGCCACAGACAGAGAGAGGGTGAGGTAGTTGGTTGGGGTGTGCAGCTGCTTGAAGTGGGTGATGGCGATGATCACCAGAAGGTTCCCGAACAGAGTCAGCAGTATCATGAGACTAATCACAAAATAGACCAGAACTCGGATAGTCAGCGGATAGATGAACTTGGGGCAGGAGTTAGGATGGTGCTCATAACACAGAGCCATGCTTATACTCCCATTCAGACTCATGCTCATGTCCATTGTGCTTCTTTTCCCGTGCCTGTAAAGAAATATGCCTTCAACACATAATCATATACGATATAAACGATTGCAGGCAGTTATTAAATCAGCATCGTGAAATAATTTACTCGAAAAAGGATCTTAGAAAAGGATCATTCCAAAAGTATAATAATAATAAAAGTTAAGAGCTCATCATGCATGAGAACAACACGAATGGTCAGTCACCCTGCTATACAAGCACATATTCAGTCTGTGTTCATCATCTACAGTATCCAGCCTGCCTATGCTGGAGTAGGGGGCAGAGCCAGCTCTGGTGAAAGAGTAGCATTTATTTATAGGCTGAAAATCCGGCATCAGGGACTCGCTTCTGCTGAATCACTCCCGCTTCCTGATCCCCTGGTAGTCTGTTTGTTTCAGATCCCGAATGCAAAACAAAACAGGTTCATCCAGACAGATTACAAGATGTTCAATTAATGGTGGTTCATAAGAACACTGATTACCGCACTCTGGAAAATGACCAGGCCAAGCAAACAGCAACGAGGACAGAGCATGCCTGAAGCATGTGTGAACTAGACACAGTAAGTAGAGACCGCCTGATTACCTGGAAACCCAGGTACTGCAACATTCAGTAACCCCAGCCATACAAGGTATCTACACTGTATACGAGAAGGCCTGGCTCACAATCACTGTCCCAGTTCATCCCAAAGCTGTTCAATGGGATCAAAGGTCAAGGGTCTGATATTGGGGTCGTATGTTGGACACAAGGCTTGGAGGACTCTAAAGCAGACTCTCAGACAACTAGAGTGTAAATGGGGTCTGACCATGACAGAAATAATCCAGGATTATTATTTAGAAGGTGCATATGAATAAATTTTGATGTACCACTGGTGGACTCTGGGTTAGGGCTGTTGCTAAAGACCCCCCATCGCTAAAGTGCCCTAATGGCTGCCCTTCACAAAAAAAGAGGACAGTGTGCCCTCTCTTAGTCTTAAGTAGTGCCCTCGCTATAAGGTGCTCTCACAATGATCTAACCTCGACTTTCCCTATGGGTGCCCTTCCGGTGGAAACGTGCCCTCTGTTCGTCCCTACAGGACTGTGTCCCAAGGAGGCCTGGGAATGGGATGCAGTGCTGTATAGGGTGCTTGTACACGTGGGATAAACCTGATTAGATATTCATATCTGCCATGACTTTAAAGAAAAGAGGCTCTCCGGTCTTCTGTGGTCAACTGAGAGGGGTTTCCCAGTTTACTATAACGAGGGTACTGGCATACTCATCATCAAAGGGATAGTTGCACCCACAAGGACGTGTCTATTGGGAAGAAGATTGGTTGGAGGTTGGCGGTGTAGTGACACCAGGCCTTCTGGACGTGTGACTACAGAACTTTCATCTCGGTGCTGACCACGGTGCCTCCACACACGGATTCGTTGGGCGTCTCCACCAAGACTAAAGCGGGACTCGTCACTGAAGATGACCCGCTGCCATTCTGAGTCACTCCATGACAGTCTGGTACGACACCACTGCAGTCTTTGGTGTGACGGTGACGTGGTGTTAACGGAACAAGCGGTGTAAGGACATGTCGTTGCGTAACGGGTCTTGTGTTGCATGTAGTCCTGCGTGGTGCAGCCGTCTGCTGATGGTGCTGCACTAACAGGATGACTCATGAAGGACACCACTGCTCGCTGGAGGTCTGTAGTGTGGCGGTTGGGTCAGTCAGGTACAGAGATTAGACCCGTCCTTGCTTAAATCACATGCATGGCCGGCATGAAACTCGACTCATTCATTAGTCTCACAGTGTCAAAGCTTCCCACCAAGTTTCATTCCTGTCAGCTGATTCCTTCTGTTGAGTTTCAGTGCCTTATCGTTCTCTGGCTTTTAGAATCTCTGCTCTTGCCGAGCATCTTGGCAAGGCCGCCTAGGGTGTGCTGAAGTCATGTCTATTGGGTTCTGGGGTCTGTAAATCTGGCCCTCTACCCGAACAGTCCGTGTTGAAACGGCTGGTTGCATTCTACTGACCTGTGGAGTTGGACTTTGTTCCAGATGTTTAAGGGCAGATGATTTCAGTTGCAGAGCATTCCCCTTTCCTGTCGTTTTATTAATGAGGTCGTTGGCGTTTAGTTGAAGTTGACCCAACATCTGTTCCCTAACTGTCACCATATTTAAATATAAAGTTGGGGAACCACTTATGAAGAGCATCACTTCATCCATAATGCATCCAGCCTTGCCTCGTCCTGACTCATAATACCAGACCTCAAGAGGCAATAGTAAGCCACGGCAACATCAAGTCTGCCATCACTTTCACATGAAAGGATGATTTCACGATTTCCCTGATGAGACAGCAGACACTGTTTAGGACAGGCAGGCTCCTAAACCTTGGATGGAGGTTAAGGTAGTCCAAGAAGATCCAGGTCTGTGTATCTTCTCCTCACGTCCTGGGTGGTGCTTGCCCTGGCCTCACTGATGGTTGCAGCAGGACTTTTGTCCTTAGAGGGTAAACCATGGATGGGCCTGTAATAATGCTCATAAGAGCTGATTGAGTTGTGCTGCCAGCTTCAGCTCACTGTGAGAAATGTTCCAGCATTTTAAGCGTGGTCGTCCAACAGCTTGTGACATCATGGGTTAATTTGTGCTTTGATAGGCCTAGCATTGACTGGCTACTCTTGCTTGATGTCACGCCTCCGGGTCTTCCCGGCTCCACTGCTCCTCCGGACTCAACTTTCCAGAGTGCATAGTCTTATGACGTCACAACCTCATGTCCCCAGTCTTCGAATCTCCTCCGCTCTAGGTCACCAGAATTCTAAACACAGCTGTCCTGGATTACAGATCAGTATTGTAGCCCCACAAACACACGCAGCCCTCGCAAAGTTTTGCCAAACCCACGGTTGCAATTCTGACCGGTCTTTCTGTGGTCTTGTTACTTCCGGCTCTGACCTCCTTTGTTACTCCGACTACCGATCTCTTCTTTGACTCTTTGGCTGCTCGATCTCTTTCGTATGTAGACCAGTCTCTCTGTCTCTCTCCTCTGTGTTCTGATTTCCTCTCTGACTGTCTGTTCCGGTTCTGACCCCTCGCCTGTACCCTGACTGTGACCTCGCTCTCTCCCTCCTGCCTGATGGTGTTGGGCTGCTCTGTGTAACGGCCCGGTTGTTTAGTAAAACTCGCTTGACTTTTAACTCCTCGCGCGTCCGTTCTTGGTCTGTGACACTTGACTGTGGAAACTTGGTGAGTGTAGGTGGTCTTGTGAAAGAAGCTGGCTTGCCCATGAGAGGCTGCACTAAGCGAATGCCCTCTTGGCTGTGAGGATCAGGATTTGTGCATTATATCCAATGCAGGGTCCAAATCAAATTGAGGTAACTTTCAGTTGACCTAGAGGTTCAACGATCACGTGAGTCCTCCTGTTAGTGCAGCACCATCGGCAGACGGCTGCACCACGCAGGACTACATGTACACAGACCATTACCACGACTGTCCTTAACACCACGTCACCGTCACCAAAGACTGCAGTGGTGTCGTACCAGACTGTCATGGAGTGACTCAGAATGGCAGCGGGTCATCTTCAGTGACGAGTCCCGCTTTAGTCTTGGTGGAGACGCCCAACGAATCCGTGTGTGGAGGCACCGTGGTCAGCACCAAGATGAACGGTTTGTTGTCACACGTCCAGAAGACCTGGTGTCCCTCCACCTCCACCCCTACCGCACCACCTGCACTTGGGATTCATTCTGGACTGGTTTTCAGGAGAGGTCTGGTTTAGCAGGCTTCGTAATTCCTATGTGGATCAGCGGATGAGCTCTTTTGTACGTGTGACTTGGCAACACCAGGAACATAATCAATTTGGCTTGGTGCCTGGGCAACCGTCAATGTGTCAGTTATTATACTGAGATACACCATTCTGTCACGTCCGCTGCTCCTCAAAACTCCAGCTCCCAGAGGGCACAGCCCGGTGACGTCACACCCACACACTCCACAACTCCTCCCTGCTCCGCCTCTCCTAGCTACTGATTACACCAGCTGTCACCTGTAGTATTTAACCCAGCACACACAGCTTGCGAAGCTTTGCCCATGGTTACGTAGCACTACTGTGCTGTTTCCAAACTACCTTGGTCTATCAGTTTCAGATCTGGTTTGTTTTCTCGACTTCGTCTTTCCAGCTTTACTCTTTTAACTTGTCCGCCTGTCTCCGGTGTTTTCCCTGGTTCTCGACCCGGCTGCTGTTCTCTTGATTCCGATTCTCGCGCTCCCCTTCAATCTCGTTCGCCTCTCTGCCCGGGTTCCTGGTTTCGACCCTTGCTTGTCCTTTCGTTCTGCCCCCTGTTACCGCTGAACCGTGTTCCGGCGTTGTGTGACTGGACTGTAACCTCCAGTAAATACCGCTTCCCTCCGCTAGCGTCACGCCTGTTTTTTTTTTTGCCGTGACACATTCGCATGTAACTCAAACTATAACTGTTTATTAGTAAAGTTGAAAAGTTTTACTGCCTTATTTTTTTATTTACCTTTAAAATAAATATTTTCCTTCCCGTAAAATAATTGTTGTGCTTCAGTCATCAGTCATTACATTATGACCATCTCCTCATATCTACACTCACTGTACACTGTACCAGCTCCACTGACCATACAGGACACTCTGTAGGTGTACAGGTCCAGACTGTAGTCCATCTGTTTCTCTGTGTACTGTATTACCCTGTTCTTCAATGGTCAGGACCCCCACAGGCCCACCACAGAGCAGGTACTATGATGGATCATTCTCAGCACTGCAGTGAGAGTGCTCCTATACGGTCAGTGGATCTGTAGATACACAGAGGGGGGGATTAAAGCTATGCCGGTCAGTGTATTTGTATTAGGTATGAACAGGTGCCAACTATAGGCCGCACGATATTTGTTTATTGTGCCACTCAAGACACCACTCGGGCACACCACAGTTAATGGTATTTATTAAACAGACCAATTAATAAACGGACCAAAGACCAAAATAGCAACATATGTTTACTCTGAATGACACATGTAAGAAAAACTGAGGCCTATGCACAGGAAGAGATACAGAACCATGGAACCCACTGTTGGAAAGCACCTTCCTATCTATAAAGTGGGACATAAGTGGTGGGTGGAGCAAATATTAGATAACAAAATAGAAATAGATTAATAGTTATTGTGCTTAGGATTCATGGCACCACGGAGCATGGAAATTCATTCAGAGGCAGGAAGCATGAAGCCGCCATGTGGTCCGTCCAGTGGTTATTACAGTAAACAAGTTTTACTGTTTGGAAACATAAAAAAACAAAAAAAACTAAAAATTCCACCAATTTTCAAAACAAAGGCCCCACTATGCACCACACGGCCCCCTCAGGACAGCCTGGGTGATCACGAAAGGGTGCTGTGTGGCCTACTTGGCCCAGTGGTTAAGAAACCCTAAGACTCTAGCTGAGGAGAAAGTGCTATAAAGCATCCAAACAGTCAGAAGCATACGCTAGATAACTGTTCACTCTGAAGAGAGCTCCATTCTCGTGGAGTTAAACAAGATGGCTCGGAGTGCCTTCCTGAACCACCTGTAGAAGAAGGCGTATATGATCGGATTACACGCAGAGTTGGAATATCCAATCCAGCCGAGGATATCAAACAGCTGCGGTGGACCAGCGACCCCGGAAAACGTCACGGTGAGACTGTAGACGTACAGCGGGGCCCAACAGGACAGAAACCCTCCCATCACGATGGCTAGCGTCTTAGTGGCCTTCCTCTCGGCTTTACTTACAGTGGGCTGCCCGTCTGATGAGTTCACCCGGGGGGCAGCTTGGTGGACCGACCGTGACTGCTTCTGTGCTACGAGATAGATCTTCAGATAGATGCTCAGCATGACCGCCGTAGGGATGTACGAAGAGAACACGAAAAACGATAACGTCGCCATGGGCTCGAGAACCACCACACAGGCTCCCACACACACAAACTCACTGGGAACTTCTACGCCCTGAAAGTTGAGCTCGGGATATATGACTCCCACAGCAGCAGCTGCACACCAGCAGACGGCGATCATGTACAGAGTGGCCAGAGGGGTCATCTTACTGTGGTACAGCAGGGGGTGACATACGGCGTGATACCGCTCCACCGAGATAAACATCAGGTTCAGAATAGACGCCGTGCACAGCGTGATGTCCAGGCTGCTGTGGATCTTACAGAAGGTGCTCCCCATATACCAGCAGGTCTCCACAGAGCGGATCATGCTGGGAGGCATCACCACCCCTCCCACCAGCAGGTCGGCTACAGACAGAGAGAGGGTGAGGTAATTGGTGGGGGTGTGCAGCTGCTTGAAGCGGGTGATGGCTGTGATCACCAGAAGGTTCCCGAACAGTGTGAGCAGTATGATGAGGCTGATGGCAGCGTACATGACCACTCGCACAGCCAGCGGGTGGATGAGCTTGGGACAGGAGTTAGGGTGGTGCTCATAACACAGAAAGATGCTCACTGTGGTGCCATTGTGACGTGGAATCGTGTCCATCTGGGCCCGTATCGCTTTTATCTACGAGCAAATATGGCATCAAGCAGACATATCATCATTTGTACACAATTTGTCATACGCAAAAATAAGGCAGCAATTATTTTCCAAACAGTTCACTTCAAAGAAGTCTTTACATTCTATTAATAACTAATAATAACAACTAATAACTAATTTAGTTTTTGTACGGTGCCTTTTATGATGCATTCCATTATTAGACAATTTGACCGTACTGTAACTCCAACAGATTGAGCACCACCGTATCAGATCTGCAGTTACACAGTTACACAGTCTTTCATTTTTCAGTCTCACCTCTACCTGTGCACAGGTCAGCTCTGACACAAAGCAGCTTCCAAGAAGAACATTTATAGGCTTGTGGGCTCGTATCAGATACACCTATCTGCTGAATCACTCCTCTGTGCTGTTCCCATGATACTACCCAACAAGGTTACCACTGACTTACACAAACTACCGGCTGGTTGGTCCAAATGATGAAAGAGAAACGGATGTTGCTGCACGGTTAGTGGAGCTGATATAACGGACAGTGACTGTAAGTACAAAAAGGTGTACCTAATTAAGTGGCCAAATTGGAGATACTCATGTACAGCTCTGGAAATAAATCAGAGAACAGTCCAGGTTCTTCTTAGATCAGCATCTCCACATGTACAGCAGGTTCTCAGTGAGGAACCGAAGGTCGGGTTCTAGCTTTACTGGCAGATACAGTGAGCGTCTGCTTCATAAGAACAAGGTCCAGCAGCAAACACACAGGACAACACAGCCACAGACTGGCAGAGGGCCAAACCCCCTCTCTACTGACTGTGATGAGCGCCACCTCATTCCAATGTCCCTTACCCACCGTAAGATGACCTCGAGTGACCTACAGAGAGACTGGCGAGCGGTGGCTGGGGTGAAACGCACAGCGAGCATGGTTCTAAAAACAGGCTTCTGGAGGTCATTAGTGATTTTCTAACAGATCTAATACAATATCTGATCTGGAGTTTGGGAGACATGGTTCCAGTACTGTATAGAGAACCAAACAGAACCAACACAAACCCAGAACCTGCACACCTAGGGAACCTGATCACTAACAGGTGGGGTCTTACATTCTTCCAGAACTGTGCTGTTGGGAAGGAGGATAAAGGTGACCAGGATCAATAACTGGTGATAAATTTAGACTGATATGATCAATATTTATTGAGCTACACATACAGAAGTCTGTCTCTCAGTATGGCGTCGGGCCGCCGTGTTCGCTAACCCAACACGCCAGACATCTCGGTATAGAATTCACCCTATCCTTCAGCTTGGTTATCCGAGTGCGTACACTAGAATCCTGTTCTTGGACTTCAGCTCCTCCTTGAACACAGCTACACAGTAAACTGACCCAACTCAATGTGCCAGCCTCCACTTCCTCAACGGCAGAGAGCAGCAGGTGTAGTTGGGGAAAACCATCTCAAGAACCGAGGTCACCAGGACAGGAGCTCTTCATGGTTGTGCCCTCTCACCACTGCTCTCTTCACTGTACACGAACAACTGGACCTCCACGGACCTACACTGCCACCATAGGATCGGTCATCACCTTGTCCATCACAGTGTGGGGCAGCTCAGTCACCAAACATGAGGCCCATAGATGGCAGCGCATCATCAGGTCTGCCGAGAAGACCACTGGAGTCAAACCACCCACACTGTTGGATCTGGTCCTTTCCAGAACCAGGAAGATCATCACTGATCCACCACACACAGTGCACATTACAATCTGCACTCCTCTTATTTATCTAGAACTACATACAATCCGCCTGGGCACCTTCCTTACCTCCGGTTCTCGCTCTACAGAACGCTTTCTTCTGTATCACTTACTGATCTTGGTAACAGTATCACACAACTCAGTATTACATATAATATCTATAACTTAATCTGCCTATACAGCCTGACTGCTGGTAATATACATACAGTCGCTGTCTAATTAAAAACTCCATGTATCTCCACTTTTGTCCATTTTTACTTTTATTCATCATTTGAACAGAGCAGCTGCCGTTTACACTGGGTGAGAATCTCATGGTAAATGGACCAACAGAAACGACCCAAAACTGCTTGGAAAGAAGTCCGGTTCCATTGACTTACATTAAAGCTGAATGAGGTTTTTGGCCTCTCCTGTAAAGTTGCAATTTTGGAGATAGCCGTTTTACTTTGGACAGCGACGATGTCCAACAATGTAGGGTTTACAGGCGTGTAGAGTACGGTGTGTGGTGCATGTGTGTGGATGTGTGTGTGTGTGTGTGTGTGTGTGGTTCTGATTCTGTATGTAGCAGGGCTGTGGTGGCAAGTCTCCTTTCTCAAGCTGTGGTTCCTGAGTGTTGACCACCCGGTACCTCAACCCCGGAGCCCCCTCAAAGCCTCTAGGGCCACGAGTCTCTCTCTTCCTCTGGGCTGGGATTCCAATGCCATAACCTGGTTACTGAATAAGGTTTACAGACAAGTTAACAGAATGTAGAACAAAACAGGTTGTTTATTAAAAACGTTACTCATTATGTCTCATACACTTGGTATCTCATGTTCCTACTGCGTTATGTACACTAGGTGTATGAAACATGTATACCTATTAAGGATGCTTGAGTCCACAGCTGGCTGCTACTGCACCGTACCGTCTCTTCCACTAATACTGCATACTGTACAAGCGTTCCACTGCCTTTCAGACTACAGATCCACACTGACTACACAACACGTACACCAACCAGCCATAACATCAAACCCGCCTCCTAGTAACTACACATTTTATGAATGGTCTACCACCCACATACTACCTGCTCTGTGGTGGTCCTGTGGGGGTCCTGACCATTGAAGAACAGGGTAATACAGTACACAGAGAAACAGATGGACTACAGTCTGGACCTGTACACCTACAGAGTGTCCTGTATGGTCAGTGGAGCTGATAACACGGACAATGAATCTGTGATTGTGTATAAAGGAGGTTTTAACGTTCTGCCTGATCAAGGTGTATATATACATATATATATATAAATATACATATATAAGGTATGTATATAAAACAGGTATCTCCAAAATGGCAACTTTACAGGAGAGGCCAAAAACCTAATTTAACTTGAATGGAAGTCAATGGAACCAGACGTCTTTCCAAACAGTTTTGGGCGGTTTCTGTTGGTCTGCTCTTCATGAAAATTCCACACAGTGTAAACAGCAGGTCATGTGATCAAATAAGACATAAAAGTAAAAATCAACAAAAATGGAGATACATGTTTTTCTTTGGACAGCGACGGTACATATATATTTATACACATGTATATGTACACACACACACACACACATACACACACATATATATATATATATAAATAATGATAATATATATAGTTTTATATATGTGAGAATATTTTCATACATACATGTGGCAATATATGTATATATTCTCACATATGCACATATGTATGTATGTATGTATGTATGTATGTGTGTATATATATATATAATATATATATATATATATATATATATATATATATGATATGATATGCAAACACATATGGAGAAATACATATGATGTCTACATATAATATATATATTATATATATATATAATATATATTATACTACCATACATACAATATATGAAAAGCGGCAATTCCTTATTTATTATACAATATATTGTAATATATTTATCACTATATAAATATATGCACTTGTTTCCCATATATGACATTGTATTATTTAATATATTGCTCCATATTTTCCAATACATTGCCATATATTATCATTTCATAAGGGATGTTAAGAAACACATGAAAACATGGAGATATGAAGGCATGAACACGTGACCAACGTAGGTCAGATCTGGACCCTGGCAGCTCTTACAGATCAGTGGTTTATACTGCTTAGGCAATGTGCAGTACAGGAGACATCATCCAGAGTACCTTACAGTGCTGATCACTCAACAGCAGCCCTGCATTCAAACTAGTATCCCCGTGCTGGAGACTGTTATGGACGCTCCTTGTCCTACTCTGAACACACCATCATTTTTGAGGAACTGGTTCTGAATATCTGGCCTAATAGAATCACCCTGAGAGCTTTTCTAAACCACTTGTAGAAGAAGGCGTATATAATAGGATTACAGGCCGAGTTCGAATAA
>JAMWET010005141.1:30000-66620 GCA_024036415.1 Prochilodus magdalenae
TGAAAGTCAGTATCTGGTCCTAGCCAACCGTGGTGGACAGTAACTGACAGTAAATGTAATTAGTTACTGTAACCAAGTAGTTTATTTGTGTCTCTTTACTGAAGTGTTTCCAATTTGGACGACTTTGTACTTTAAGTCATATACCTCTTGTCCTTCTAACGTCTTTTTGGTTTTGACTCAGGCTTCTCCGTTTGGTATTATCCTTGGATCCTCTTGTTTAGCTGCACTTCTACTTCGGTAATAAATCCTGGCTTGTGCTTTCAGCTCAGCATGTCAATTCTCAACAGTCAAACCTGAACAAAGGAAAACTCATTTGTGAACCTTTGTTTAAAGTTTTTACATTTTTATTAAACTTAAACTTGTAACAAATTTAAAATATCCAAAATATTGGATCCTTTATTTCACCCTCTCCTTATGACCCCTCCGTCCTAGTCCCATGCTCTGCTGTCTCTGTCAGCTAAACTGTTGGTCATATGAAAGCTTCAGCTGGTCGTATGGATATTGTTCCCCACCCAAGTCATTTTGAACAGCAGCCTTGTTTCTGGTGTCGTTTGGGTAAAGCTTAAGCATGCAGTCCTCCCTCAGTCCTCTCTGATTTTAGATAAATTTCCAAACTCCAGTTTCCCTTGGTATCTTTTTTAAGGTACACATGGCGTACCTGAGGGGTTCAAAGCCCCTCACAACACTGAATCCATGTACTTGTAAGAGATTTTATTGATCTGTTATTAGCTATATGTGACTATGACAGCTGCTTTTGACACAGTGGACCACGGTATCCTTACCCTGGAGTGCTGTATTAAAGGTGTGGTCTAGGTCTTATTTGTCCGACAGAAGTTTTGTTGTCAGCCTTGGCAGCTTGATTGCTTTCTCAACATTTCTTTTTTTGTGGCGTCCCCCAGGGTTCTACTGTGGGGCCAGTTCTTTTCTCTCTTCCTTTAGGGTCCTTTAGTGTTTTTTTAGAAACTGTGGCATCTCTTTTTATTGTTATGCAGATGATGCCCACATTTACCTGCCCTTGGAACAGAGAGGTACAATTCTATAAGACCACTGCCGAACAGTTTAGAGACATTAAAGCCTGGATGGCCTTAAATTCATCACGTTTTAATAAGAATCAAACTGAAGTCATGATTTTTTGGTCCCACTGGTGCCTGTGATGCCCCTCTTATGGGTCTTTCTTCTTTGGACAAAAATATTCAACCCTATTGTGGAACAGTGTAGGTGTGTTTATGGACAGTGATAATAAATTAGATAAACAGATGGACATATACATGGGTCATATATGTTTTAATTTTACAAGGAACTTTTGCATATATTGACATGGCCCATATGAATATGTATGCTTATATATGTACATTTTTATATATATATATATATATATATATATATATTTTTCATTTTTACATATATATATGTATATATATACACATATAAATAAAACATGGGGCCATATGGCTGTATGATATCCTCCACGTATATTTTCTTCTTCTGCATGTGCCTATTACAAAAATACCCAATAAAAGTTGTTTTTGAATATTTACATCTATATGTTCTAGAAATATATGTATGAAACATATGTAGCATAACGGATAGATAATAAATATAATATACTATAGTTATGTATAAATCTCCAGATCCTGTTTTTTATGCATACGCCCCTATAGTTATGTACACATTCAATATTTCCACCCCAGAGGCAGTCTATATATGTGGACGTTGACTTGAAATCGATGTGATACAGCAGGAAATCAACCGTGTCAATATTAAAACAATCCTAATCCCTACTGCATTTTGGAAAAGTGAAATATCTTACCAAATAGGATGGCTCTGAGTGCCTTCCTGAACCACCTGTAGAAGAAGGCGTATATAATGGGGTTACAGGCTGAATTTGAATACCCAATCCAACTGAAGATATCAAACAGCTGCGGTGGACCAGTGACCCCGAAGACTGTGGCCAGGATGTTATAGATGGAGAACGGGGCTGAGAATGTTAGAAACCCCCCCATCACTATGGCTAGTGTCTTAGTGGCCTTTCTCTCCGTCTTACTGATGGAGGGCTGCCCTCTGGACTTATTCACGTGAGAGGCCGCCTGGTGGACCGATCGTGACTGCTTCTGTGCTACCAGATAGATTTTCAGATAGATGCTCAGCATGACCACAGCAGGGACGTACAAGGAGAACACAGACACCGATAAACTTGTAAAGGGCCCTATGATCACCACACAGGCTCCTTCACATGACGCATCACTGCGAGCTTCCTGGCTTAGATTATTCAGCTCGGGATATATGACTCCCACAGCGGCAGAAAGACCCCAGCAGACGGCGATCATGTACAGGGTAGTGAGAGGGGTCATCTTACTGTGGTACAGCAGGGGGTGACATACGGCATGATACCGCTCCACCGAGATAAACATCAGGTTCAGAATAGACGCCGTGCACAGCGTCACGTCAAAGCTGGTGTGGATCTTACAGAAGGTGCTCCCCATGTACCAGCAGGTCTCCACAGAGCGGATCATGCTAGACGGCATCACCACCCCTCCCACCAGCAGGTCGGCCACAGCCAGGGAGAGGGTGAGGTAATTGGTTGGGGTGTGCAGCTGCCTGAAGCGGGTGATGGCTGTGATCACCAGAAGGTTCCCGAACAGTGTGAGCAGTATGATGAGGCTGATAGCAGCGTACATGACCACTCTCACAGCCAGCGGATGGAGGAGCTTGGGACAGGAGTTTGGGTGGTGTTCATAACACAGAGTAATGTTTCCATCATGGCCTACAGCCATATCCAACGTGTCCTCCTTCCCATTACCTGTCAAGACATTTGATAACAAGTCATATCAATACTGACAGAGACATTCGCTATTCAGGGCACACGTTCCCAGCTCTGGACTCATCTCAGTGAGAACCCGGTCTACACAATCATGCCCGGTGCTTGCTGTTTGATCCCTTCCCGGTTTTACCTTTCAGCTCAGTCCGAGGGCAAAGCCTGCACTCAAGAAACGGGGAGCTTCCATTTATAACAGAAATCAGCACCACCTGTTCACTCGTGTAACAGTGGGCTCACCCGGGAGGGTGGGGCTTATCAGTGTAGGAGAACTCCTCCCACTAACTGCAGATAGGACTGCTAATCCATATACATCCATAATCAGAACCGAATCATGTCTACTCTACTGAAGTCAGTTCCTAAATTCCACTTACAGTGGCGCCAGAGAGTTTGAGAACAGTGTTGAATTTTATTCATTCATTTAATTTTTATTTTATTGTTATTATTTTTTTATTGATTATGTATCTATGTAAATGTGGCTTAAAACATTATTACCTTGGTCACGTTTCCAGGTTTCCCCACCACATCCGATCTCCCGAACTCCATTTCCCCGAGTTCACTTCTCAATGACATCACAGCCACATGTCCAGAGTTCACCAATCACGGCCCACGCTCACCTGAGTACTGTTTACACTTCCTGTTTGTCTCTGCTTGTATTCTCTGGTTTTGACTCCTCCTCCGGAGGAATATGCGGTTTAAAAAATATCTGATTCATTGGCAAACAGTAAAAAAACGAAGTTTAAAATCAGTTCTGATTGGCATAAAGATATCTAAAAGGTCACATGCATAGCTTTAATATACTAATTATTTAAACAAAAAATAAATAATATTACTGTCCACATGATAACGCATCCGCAGGTTCATTCACTGGTTTATTTTGAAACAAAAATGTTTGAAAAAGTCAAGGCAGGTTAGAATGGAATCAAAAAATTATTATATTAATATATATATATATATATATTTATACTGTGTCTACAGCTCTAGAAATAAATCAGAGCCCACTCCAGCTCTTCTTAAACCAGCATCTCCACATGTACAGCAGGTTCTCAGTGAGGAACCGAAGGCTGGGTTCTAGCTTTACTGGCAGATACAGTGAGCGTCTGGTTCATAAGAACAAGGTCCAGCAGCAAACACACAGGACAACACAGCTACAGACTGGCAGAGGGCCAAACCCCCTCTCTACTGACCGTGATGAGCGCCCCCTCATTCCAATGTCCCTTACCCACCGTAAGATGACCTCGAGTGACCTACAGAGAGACTGGCGAGCGGTGGCTGGGGTGAGACGCACAGCGAGCATGGTTCTAAAAACAGGCTTCTGGAGGTCATTAGTGATTTTCTAAATACACAGATCTAATACAATATCTGATCTGGAGTTTGGGAGACATGGTTCCAGTAGTGTAGAGAACCAAACAGAACCAACACAAACCCAGAACCTGCACACCTAGAGGAGCTGATCAGGTACAGGTGGGGTCTTACATTTCTACAGAGCTGTGTGTGTGTGGAGAGAGAGGGAGGGAGGGAGAGAGATCCAATTGCTCCAGTATAAGTTATATTATACACTCTTTCATGAGTGTTTTTAAAGTTTTCAGCCCGACGAAGGCTTCCCTCACGATTCTGAACATGGTCAGCTAGTACACGGTATAGGAAATCTATACATACAATAATAGAATTAATTAGAATTAATTAGAAACAGTGCTTGTGATGTACTAAAGCAGCCAAATAGTATGAAGGTGGACTGAACATCAGCATATCTGAGCCTGCCCAGTACAGTGTATTCTATGTGTGTCTGAATGTTTTGCCGTTCAGTATAAGCCTGAGGGCCTTCCTAAACCATGCGTAAAAGAAGGCGTACACTATAGGATTACACGCCGAATTAGAAAACCCAATCCAGGTGAAGAAATCAATCAGCTGCGGTGGGCTCCTCACACCAGAGTACGTATCAGCAATGCTGTAGATTAAAAATGGCGACCAGGACACCAGAAAAGCTCCCATGACGATGGCCAGCGTCTTAGTAGCCTTCCTCTCGGCCTTACTGACGGCTGGCTGTCCATCTGACGTACGCGCTCGAGGAAGGGTATGGTGTACGCAGCGCGACTGTCTCCGTGCCACGAGGTAGATTTTCAGATAGATGCTCAGCATGATAGTGGTGGGGATGTACAAACCGAACACCGACAATACCAGAGTTGTTATGGGTCCTAGGATCATCAAGCACCCCCCCTCACATATGACATCACTGTAGTCCTTCAGGTTTCTAATATCGATCTCAAGAAAGATCATCCCGAATCCCACAGCGGCGGAAACGCCCCAGCAGACGGCGACCATGAGCAGCGTGGTCAGGGGGGTCATCTTACTGTGGTACAGCAGGGGGTGGCATACGGCGTAATACCGCTCCACTGAGATAAACATCAGGTTCAAGACGGACGCCGTGCACAGCGCCAGGTCCAGGCTGCTGTGGATCTTACAGAAGGTGGTCCCCAAGTACCAGCAGGTCTCCACGGAGCGCACCATGCTCGGGGGCATCACCACCCCTCCTAAGAGCAGGTCGGCTACAGCCAGAGAGAGGGTGAGGTAGTTGGTGGGGGTGTGCAGCTGCCTGAAGTGGGTTATGGCGATGATCACCAGGAGGTTCCCCAGCAAGGTGAGCAGTATGATGAGACAGATGATGGAATATACCACAGCTCGCACAGCCAGCGGGTAGATGAACTTCGGACAGGAGTTAGGATGGTGTTCGTAACACAGAGAGGAGTTTCCTAAGCTCCTATTGAGGAGCAAGTAGCTCTGCAGGTCAATCATTCGCCAGGTGGGCTTTTTTTCCCTCTGTGGCTTAAAAACATGGTACAGTATAGATTGCTATGTATACATCATATTTAAAAAAAAACAGCATCAGCAGACAATCGATAGACAATGGAATAAATATGAAATTAGCATTTAGCATTTAGCATTATCATGTGTCACATAAATCCACAGTTAGCACATTACCACTGTAGGCATATGACCTAACCAGCCTGAGGCATACTGATCCTGATAACCTCTGGCTGCACATGAGGGCGAAAGCCACAGACAGACGAGGGCACCTCCCATTTATACTCCTACTGGCGTCTACACCTCATGCTCCACCCTTGGTACTCTCCATGACGCTCAAGCTCGTATTAGAAACATCTTCATTATGTTTCTTAATCAGCCACACACGCAGGACTTACACTGCTCTACTTAATAATAAAACTGACATTTTCATATGGCCTTCCTTTGATCTTTCTGGAATGCCTTTGAATATCACTCACCTGTGGATGGGCTGACATAGCGAATGGAGCTGAGAAATAAACGGATGGTTTATTTCAGGATTTAGACACGAAACGCTTTTACTATCGGGGAATTCTGACGGAAATGGGGCGGGTCTAACACACAGGAAGAGCCTGTCAATCAAGCTGTTTTGTGGTGGTAGAGTAGGTGGAGTTCGGGGTGGTTTAGCCAGCCAGTTTTTCAAAGAGAAGACGGAGGAAAAGGTAATATGGCACTTCTCGGCCACCGTGCACTGGTCCTCTGGTTTTCCTTTCACACGTGTACAATCAAAAGCGGTCATGCTTCAAGACTGCCATTTAGAGATCCGTGACCAGAGCGGAACAGAGAACGTGCAGATGCTCTTGGCGGGTTTAGCATGTTTTGCCATTCTCTAATGTTTCTGTATTTAAATCCACACCACACATATGAACCCGGGTCTACCTCTATTCCAGTCTAATATCTGGGCCTCACCAGAATCACTGACCCAGCCCTCTGTCAGAACCAGCTGGCTACATGTGTGCACCTGTCTTAATGCATTTCTGGCCACCACAGAGCGGGTAGTATGTGGGTGGTGGATCATTCTCAGCACTGCAGGGACACTGACGTGGTGGTGGTGTGTTAGTGTGGGTGGTGCTGGTGTGAGTGGATCAGACACAGCAGTGCTGCTGGAGTGTTGAGACACTGTGTCCACTCACTGTCCACTCTATTAGACACTCCTACCTTGCTGCTCCACCTTGTAGATGGACAGTCAGAGACGATAGCTCATCTGCTGCTGCACATTGCAGTGTTGGGGGGGTGGGGTGCCCTTTATATCAGGATGCAGCCATGGCCCCTTAACATGTCTGCGCACATCCCTGCTCACCGTGATGCGTCTGATTCAAGCCCTGCACACACAGGGTCCTACCACACCGTCTTACAGGTGCGGATCGGTTCACTGGAGCAAAATGACTTTCAGTATTTTCATTCATTCATTTATTAATTAATTAATTTATTTATTTATTTATTTTTAACAGATGTACAGATGGCACCATCAAAGGAAACCATGACCTTTATCTACTACCTATATAACAGAATTAGAGTTATATTTTCATCATCATCAACCGCAACGTCTATGAGCCCGGTTTATTCTGCTGAACATGCGTGTGGTTCTGACGTTGGTGCGGTCTCAAGTCTCTTGGTGGACGCTCTCACACTAGTGGAAAGGAATGGACTCTATTATCCTAATCTAGTTCACCTAGTTAATCCAGGAGACCTTATTTGTGATGCTGTACACATCTAGACACCGAGACGTCCGACAAGTTCATCTACTATCATTACCTGTACTGTACCAGCAGGACACCTGTGGTGCTCTTTGTGGTTATATATGAACATAATATAAAATATATGTGGTAATATTTTTTATCAAGCAAATACTAATACAGGCACATAACATATAAGAAACTGAATGTATGTATATATATATATATATATATATATATATATATATATATATATATATATATATATATATTTGTTTTTTGTTTTTTTTTTAATGGGGATTTCCATATGAAATAAGAGCAAAAATATTATGTAGGTACTGTGTGATGTTGGGGCACATGTTGACATTAGACTGAAGAGGGCTAGTCATAATCTACTCTGAATCATAACCTGTACAAGCAGACACCTCTATGTGATTATATATAAATATAATATATATATATATATATATATATATGTGGCCATATTTCTATCTAGCAAATACTAATACAGACATGACAACTGTGTACAAATCACAGTGCATCATTTATATACCTATATACACCTCTGGAAAAAAATGTTCTTTCTAAATCAGAATATCAGCATCTCCACATGTACAGCAGGTTCTCAGTGAGGAACCGAAGGTTGGGTTCTAGCTTTACTGGCAGATACAGTGAGCGTCTGGTTCATAAGAACAAGGTCCAGCAGCAAACACACAGGACAACACAGCTACAGACTGGCAGAGGGCCAAACCCCCTCTCTACTGACCGTGATGAGCGCCACCTCATTCCAATGCCCCTTACCCACCGTAAGATGACCTCAGGTGACCTACAGAGAGACTGGCGAGCGGTGCTGGGGTGAAACGCACAGCGAGCATGGTTCTAAAAACAGGCTTCTGGAGGTCATTAGTGATTTTCTAAATACACAGATCTAATACAATATCTGATCTGGAGTTTGGGAGACATGGTTCCAGTAGTGTAGAGGATCAAACAGAACCAACACAAACCCAGAACCTGCACAGCTAGAGAACCTGATCAGGTACAGGTGGGGTCTTACATTCTCCAGAGCTGTGTGTGTGTGTGTGTTATGTGAATGGGGATTCCTACTGTGTTATATAAAGGGAAAATGCTCTATAAGTAACATAAACCAAACAGTTGGGCAGATGTCAGTGCGAAACTGGACAGGAGCACTCTACTCTGTAAACAGCTCCGTTCTGGAGGATTTGTGTCTAAATATTTTGCCATACAGAACGAGTTTGATGGCCTTCCTGAACCACGGGTAAAAGAAGGCGTACACAATAGGATTACATGCTGAATTGGAAAAGCCAATCCAAGCCAAGAAATCAAACAGCTGTATCGGGATGCTCAGACTGTAGTACGTGTCCACAACGCTGTAGATCAAAAGCGGCGACCAGGACACCAGAAAAGATCCCATAACGATGGCTAGCGTCTTCGTGGCCTTCCTCTCGGCCTTGCTGGCGGCTGCCTGTCCTTTGGCCGCGCTAACCTTGGCGTTGTGTATGGAGCGTGACTGTCTCCGTGCCACAAGATAGATTTTCAGGTAGATGCTCAGCATGACCACAACAGGGATGTACAGAGCGAATATTGACAGTATCACCGCCGTTACAGGCCCTACGAACATCACACACGCCCCCTCACATAACAGATCACTGTAGTCCTGAATCCCACGAATACTGAGCTCCAGGAATATCACCCCGAATCCCACCGCCGCAGAAACGCTCCAGCACACGGTGATCATGAACAGAGTGGTGAGAGGGGTCATCTTGCTGTGGTACAGCAGGGGGTGGCATACGGCGTAATACCGCTCCACTGAGATAAAGGTGAGGTTTAAAACGGACGCGGTGCACAGCGTCAGGTCCAGGCTGTTGTGGATCTTACAGAAGGTGCTCCCCATGTACCAGCAGGTCTCCACGGAGCGCACCATGCTCGGGGGCATCACCACCCCTCCTAAGAGCAGGTCGGCCACAGCCAGAGAGAGGGTGAGGTAGTTGGTTGGGGTGTGCAGCTGCTTGAAGTGGGTTATGGCGATGATCACCAGGAGGTTCCCGAAAAATGTCAGCAGGATGATGACACCCAGGACGAGGTACGACGCAACCCGGATGGCCAGCGGATAGACAAACCTCTGGCAGGAGGTGGGATGGTGCTCGTAGCACAGAGAACCGTTTCCTCTGCTCCCGTTTTGGATGAGGAAGTTCTGCAAGTCAATCATTTTAGCGTTCCTGCCTGAAACAGAGTAAAGAGAGCAGGGTCCTCATTCAGTAGCTGCCAAGTGACTGTACACAGCACATATCATCAGCAGTATATATACTATAGCAGAATACATACATACCTACATACATACATACACACATACATACATACATACATACATACATATATATATATATATATATATATATATATATATATATATATATAAGGTTAGAAATCAATTGATCATTATATTCTATGGCAGTGTACATATGTACACACATATATATTCACAGAACACATGACTAGCAGTATCACAGATAAGCCTGAACAGTGAGTCTTACTATGGCCATACGTCATAACCTGCCCTGCTTAACCCGATAGGTGTCTGGCCTAACCTCCGCCTGCACACAAGGGCAAAAGCCGCACACCAACGAGACCATCCCTAATTTATACAGATGTGTACACCTTTCTACCAAGACCCACCCCCACACTGCCCCCTCGGGACCCTTCCTCATCAGCCAATCTCGGACTGGCCTTGGTCTGAACGTTATGATGAATTCTTAATCAGTCACACATGCAATGCAGTCTTTACCCTACTACTGAAACACTCTCAGTAAAAATAAAACACACACTATGGATATTAATCGACGCTGCATAGGGCCTGCGATTGATTCCAGCCAATGGGCACGCCTGAATCTCAGAGTGAAGATCTACACTCATCAGCCATGACATTAAACCCACCACTGCTCCACTGACCGTACAGGACACTCTGTAGGTGTACAGGTCCAGACTGTAGTCCATCTGTTTCTCTGTGTACTGTATTACCCTGTTCTTCAGTGATCAGGACCCCCACAGGACCACCACAGAGCAGGTAGTATGTGGGTGGTGGATCATTCTCAGCACTGCAGTGACACTGACGTGGTGGTGGTGTGTTAGTGTGGGTGGTGCTGGTGTGAGTGGATCAGACACAGCAGTGCTGCTGGAGTGTTGAGACACTGTGTCCACTCACTGTCCACTCTATTAGACACTCCTACCTTGCTGCTCCACCTTGTAGATGGACAGTCAGAGACGATAGCTCATCTGCTGCTGCACAGTGCAGTGTTGGTCATCCTCTAGTCCTTCAGTCACTTCAGTGTTGAGACTGACCCACCACCCACATAATACCTGCTCTGTGGTGGTCCTGTGGGGGTCCTGACCATTAAAGAACTGGGTAGCAAAGTATACAGAGACACGAAGTGCTGCTGTACAGTAAGTGGAGCTGATATCGAGCTCCATTCTGTATGCCTTTTGGTCTGGTCCATCTTTATCATGCTTATTTTTGATTGTATTAATATAGAATATAATTTATTTTATTTTAGTCTGATATTCTCTTAATTTAATACTCGTCTGGTCGGTTACATGTCATACATGCTCTCTCTCAGCAAGACAAGTCCCTCATACGTGTACTATACACGGTGAAATAAAGTGATTCTGATTCTGATTCTGGTCAGACTTATTCCAGCTCCTCCCTCCGTCACACAAAACTACAGCAACCAACCAGAATGCTGGATTCATCTAGACATGCTGCAGCAAACAGAGCTACGTCAGGTGTAGACTAATGAGTACACACAGCAAACCTATAAGCCCAAATTTAATCATCCTCTGCTAGAGTATAGACTGTCACATCTCCTGCTGCTGTTTCCCCTCCCTGCCCACAGAGGGCGCTCTCACCTGAATTCTAGCCCTTGTTTTTCCCACCTGATTGTAATCAGCGGCCATTTTGTGTGTTTTTTTATCGGAATGCCTACTATACTCCTGGTTTTGACCCTTTGGTCTCTTGTGAAGTCCTTGATTGGCGTGCCTAAAATTCTGGAACAGTTCGTTGTTGACATTGCTCCTCTCGGTTTTGAGCTCCTAGGCAAAGTTGGTTTCATAGGCCGAAACATCTTTTGAGGTTTTTGAAGAAATTGTGTTTGGATTGGGTTTTTGACTTGATTTGGCCTTGTTGTTTTCCCAAGGACTGATTAGTTTGGACTTTAAGTTTTGGATAAATAAACCTGCACTGGACTCCGCACTCCAGTTGTGGATCTGTTGTTGACATAGATACACATCACGGTAGTTGCCCCTTTTGGTTCCCAGTTAAATTACACTAAAGGTTAATTATATCGTACCACCACAGCCCACCTGGGGGCCTGCAAATCAGCCGTCTCAGGTGTGCTTTTTCGGCTCACCTCACTGACCTGGACCTTGTGGACGATTGTGCTACTAGCATCCACAAAACAATCCCTGCAGCAAATAACCACCAGCCTGGAACAGCCTAGTGCATCCGATGGCCAATGGTGCTGGCACTAACACGATGACTCATGAATGTCCGCAGTCGTGGCTGTAGGGTCTGTGTCAGTTCCTCCCCTTAGTCCTCCACTGGACTACCCTCAGATGTACTTAAGTATGGAGAATAACAGTACTAAAGTATGTCCCTTCAGATGTACTTAAGTATGGAGCGTACCAGTACTAAAGTATGTACCTTCAGATATACTTAAGTATGGAGAGTAACAGTACTAAAGTATGTACTTTCAAATGTACTTAAGTATGGAGAGTACCAGTACTAAAGTATGTGCCTTCAGATGTACTTAAGTATGGAGAGTAACAGTACTAAAGTATGTACCTTCAGATGTACTTAAGTATGGAGAGCAACAGTACTAAAGTATGTCCCTTCAGATGTACTTAAGTATGGAGAGTACCAGTACTAAAGTATGTCCCTTCAGATGTACTTAAGTATGGAGCGTACCAGTACTAAAGTATGTAGCTTCAGATGTACTTAAGTATGGAGAGTAACAGTACTAAAGTATGTACCTTCAGATATACTTAAGTATGGAGAGTAACAGTACTAAAGTATGTACCTTCAGATGTACTTAAGTATGGAGAGTACCAGTACTAAAGTATGTACCTTCAGATGTACTTAAGTATGGAGAGTACCAGTACTAAAGTATGTACTTCAGATGTACTTAAGTATGGAGACAGTTCAAGTATGTACTTAATGTAAGTATGGAGAGTACCAGTACTAAAGTATGTACCTTCAGATGTACTTAAGTATGGAGAGTACCAGTACTAATGTATTTACCTTCAGATGTACTTAAGTATGGAGAGCAACAGTACTAAAGTATGTCCCTTCAGATGTACTTAAGTATGGAGAGTACCAGTACTAAAGTATGTACCTTCAGATGTACTTAAGTATGGAGAGTATTCACTGTACTTAAGTATGGAGAGTAAACAGTACTAAAGTATGTACCTTCAGATGTACTTAAAGTATGGAGAGTACCAGTACTAAAAGTATGTACCTTCAGATGTACTTAAGTATGGAGAGTACCAGTACTAAAGTATGTACCTTCAGATGTACTTAAGTATGAGAGTAACAGTAAAAGTACTAAAGTATGTACCAGTTCAGTATGTACTTAAGTATGGAGAGTAACCAGTACTAAAGTATGTACCTTCAGATGTACTTAAGTATGGAGAGTAAACAGTACTAAAGTATGTACCTTCAGATGTACTTAAGTATGGAGAGTACTAAAGTACCTTCAGATTGTCAAGTATGTACCAGTCTAAAGTATGTACTTATGTACTTGGATGGAGTAACAGTACTAAAGTATGTACCTTCAGATGTACTGAAGTATGGAGAGTAACAGGAGCATGGTTTATTAGGGCTCTAATGTTCTATTATCATTTCTGGAACAGGACTCTTCATCAGCTCAGTGTAGGTGAAGAGACTCTAGTGTCTCTCAGTCCACCAGTCTTTAATAGAAGCTCATTCATTAGTCTGACACTGACGTCTATTTACATCACCATCAGCACAGAACACTGAAGGAGAACAGGTTCCGTTAGCTAGAACTATAAAATAACTTTCAGTTAGATGAGTAAAGTTTCAGTGTAAGATTTATTAACTCAGTTACAGTTTAAGTTTAATTAGAACTGGGTTTAAACCGGATCAGTACTGAGCTCCTCCTGTACTGTACTGCGTCTGTAGGTCTCTGTTCATAAACACACACCAGCCCAACACATGTAGCATAGAGGACACAGTGTTTATATAGAGACGCTCGTCAGTCACGAGGGGGTGTGGACATGTCTCTATGTCGTGTCTATGTGCCCACAAAGTCAGGATCAGTCTGGCTGATCTGTTCACCGACCCCGTCCTGCTTTACCTGTCCTCCTCCAGGTGCTCCTGGATGTAGTCCAGGCCTGAAATGGACATTTCCATGGATGCTAATGAATGAGCTTGTTAAGTTTTGACATGTTGCGTTTTTACGGCACACGAGTCGAAAGGAAATACAGATTTCCCATAATGCAGTGGGGTAAACAGTAAGATAGTTTGAAATGTGGTGGAGTTACAGTACAAAGTCGTCCAAAATGAAAACACTTCAGAACAGACACACGGACAAACTACTAAAGTACAGGAACCAGTTACTAAATTACTGTCCACCACTGACCTCCAGTTAATGCCACCAGCGCAACATGAGTCAGAACGGAAGCCCGGTGCGACCGGACGACCTTATATTGTCAGTGAGGTTCAGCGATGAGGCCCGTCCTTGCTTACATCACATGTGTGGCTGGGGTGTGAAACTCGAATCATTGGGATGTCTCGTTAGGTCAAACCTACACGCCAAATTTAGCTCCTCCTGTAAGTGTCTCTCTGGCTGCAGCTTGGTGACTGTATTAAAGCAGGACGAATAGAAAAGGCATGGGGTTCCCAAAAGGAGCATACGCAGCTCGGAGCACACTGACATACCAAAAGTCATGGGACAGCAGTCTGTAAATTAATTATGAAGGTCTGAGTGTTCTGACAAATGATGCGGCCTGCACGTTCGCCCAACATGAGCCCAGTCGCTGGCCAGTGTTCAGCCTCACTTACAAGGTAACACCTCATACCTTATACAGGTGTGAGTGTTCCCAAGTCATCCCCTGAGAGAACACACCTATCAAAATCAGCTTACAGTCTGACATCACATGACTTTTTGCATTTCACTGGTAATAAACACACTGGGCTAGATGAGTAAACTGACTAATGCATGGTTTATAAATGTTTGATTATATATTGGGGGGGATAAATACCGATTGGTATGATATGGGGGATATTGAGTATAATATCAGCAATGACTGGGGGAATATTTGGGTAAAAGCTTCCCAAGATTCCGCAAGATTAGACTTTGAGCAACTTCAGAAGCTTAACGAGCACATCCGAGTGCTACCGACAATCCCAGGTCTCTCTGTTGAATTGATTGGAATTTTGCTATTAAGAAGGGTCAATCAGTATTTTTATTTTTATTTGTATAATTATTTAAAGTTTAACGCATCAAAGAAGCTGCAAAAACCGGAATCATTCAACAATGGTGGTTAGAAATAGGTTTGGATCTTAAATGGATCAACACCATCAGAGATACACATACAACCACAGCAGGCTTTGCTGGAACCACGCAACCAGACAAAAAACACAGTGTCACGGCTCGGGACTGGGAATCGGTCCACACACGCCAGAACTATCCAACACCATACTAACAACAGCGTCCTGTGGGCAGTGTGTCCTGATAGGCAGCGCGGTCCTTTGGGGGCAGTTATCACCCCCTGTGGCCATACGCATCCTGTGGGGTGATGGCGAGCCGTCGACGTTGCCCAGCGGGGTGATGAGTACCGTAGACAGGAGGAGAGGATGAACCAGCCTGTCACTGTGCAGCCAGACAGGGATAGGAAGGCTATCTAGATCTGCACTGCCCATCCTACAAATGATGGGACCGAGCAATGTAGGAGTGTCTAATATAGCTGGAACAGTGAGTGGTAAACAGTGTCTAAACACCTCCAGCAGCACTAGCGCGGTTCTCAAAGCTCCACTCACCAAACCAAAGCAACCACGCCATTACTAACCACACCAACAACACCACGCCTGCCAGTGTCCATGCACGTGTCTGAGAATGATCCACCACCCACATAATACCTTCTCTGTGTTTGGTCGCTGTGGGTGTCCTGACTGCCATTGGAAGAAGCAGGTGTAATAACAGTACACAGAAGAAACAAAATGGAACTACAGTCCTGGAACCTGTACAGCCTACAGACGAGTGTCGGCGGTAGAAGTCAAGCATGTGTCCCATGTGATGGTCATGTAGCTGATAGAGGGGACAGTAAGTGTGGATACACGGAAGTGGGTTTAATGTTATGGCTGCTAAAAATATAATTGATGTGGCTATTTATGTTTATGGCAATCTACATATATATAATATACATATATATATATAAATAAAGCACCAGTTATGGAAAGGGGTGTACAGAATTCTAATTTATCGGACTAATTCTCTTTATTGTTATTCTGGGAAAGAAATTACCAAAGGGTAAAAAGACTCCGGCTGGCCTTAAAGTGAAAACCCAAACAAGTGTGAGAGATGTGGCCTAATCTCGCCTGAAGACGATCCCCCACCCGTACGCCCGTACCTGACCGTATCCAGTCATATTCTACTCTGAATACAGCTCAATTCTCGAGGACTTATTTCTGAATATTTTGCCGTTCAGTATAAGCCTGAGGGCCTTCCTAAACCATGCGTAAAAGAAGGCGTACACTATAGGATTACACGCCGAATTAGAAAACCCAATCCACCCAAAGAAATCGAACACCTGTGGTGGGCTCCTCAAGCCGTGATGTATATCAGCAATGCTGTAGATCAGAAGCGGCGCCCACGACACTAGAAACACCCCCATAACGATGGCCAGCGTCTTAGTGGCCTTCCTCTCGGCCTTGCTGGCGGCTGCTTGCCCTTTAGGCGCCTGCGTTTGCAGACGTGCGTTGTGTATGGAGCGTGACTGTCTCCGTGCCACGAGATAGATCTTCAGGTATATGCTCAGCATGACCACAGTGGGGATGTACAAATTGAACAGCGACAGTATCAGCGCCGTCATAGGTCCAAGCATCACCATACATCCTCCCCCACATACTCCATCACCGGAGCCTATAAGGCCACGATCGAGGAATATCACCCCGAATCCCACAGCGGCGGAAACACTCCAGCAGACAGCGATCATGAGCAGGGTGGCACAGGGCGTCATCTTACTGTGGTACAGCAGGGGGTGGCATACCGCGTAATACCGCTCCACTGAGATAAACATCAGGTTCAGAACGGACGTGCAGCACAACATGATGCTGAAGCTGCTGTGTATCTTATAGAAGACGCTTCCCAGATACCAGCAGGTCTCCACAGAGCGCAGCATGCAGGGGGGCATCACCACCCCTCCCACCAGCAGGTCGGCTACAGCCAGAGAGAGGGTGAGGTAGTTGGTCGGGGTGTGCAGCTGCTTGAAGTGCGTGATGGCGATGATCACCAGGAGGTTCCCCAGGAGGGTGAGCAGCACGATGATGCCCAGGATGAAGTAAGTCACTGCTCTCACAGCCAGCGGGTAGACGAACCTCTGACAGGAGTCAGGCTGATGCTCCATGCACGGAGAAGTGTTGCCTGTGCTCCCATTCTGGAGCAGGTAGGCCGGTGAGTCCGTCATTCCAGGTGTGCTGTTCCTTCTGCGGAGAGAAACAGAGTGATCGAGACTCGTACAGTCATTTCATCATGGCACTAGTGAAGCCGTAATCGAGTGCCATGCTAACATACGCAGTCATATGACATTAACAGCTGGAGGCGTAACGATCTCTGTACGGCCTCACACGAGGGCAAAAGCCGCACCCAGACGAGAGCACCTTTCATTTATACTCCTACTGACGTGTACATCACCAGAACCCTTCCCCAGCTGCACCCTTGGTACTCTCCCTGAAGACCAGCCAACCCCTAACTCTAACTCAGTGTCATTAGATCTTAACCAGGTTTAGAGAAAGGACTCTACTGGACACTGGAATAACCTGCAGCCTAGAATACAGAGTATACCTCCTATAAATGGACTAACATCGTAGCTATAGGCATACAGGTGGTGTTGGGTATACAGGTAAGTACTTACTGTAAGGGGCCGCCCGCACCGTGGTCCTCCTGCCACCAGAGGGAGGCCACGTTCTGCCACTCGCAGTAATCAGGCTAATGGAGAACACCTGGTTACTGCCCTTATAAGGACTGCCCACTCTTCAGACGGTGTGGAGTCTTGATTCTTTCCAGACCACGCCACGTACTACTTTGTGTGCTCTTAGAGAAAGAAAAAGAAAAGAAAAGAAAAGGAAAAGAACTACTAGTTTGCTCACCAGCCATCTCCCTTGAGGCTGCTTATAGTTTATTTCTCTTTGCTCTGTCTGAGTTCTAAGCTCAGAAGATACTCCTTCTCTTTTCCTGAGTATCTTCCCTTTTTATTTCACGATACAAACTGAGTGCCCGCAGTTTGATCGGCTTCTTTTCCTCTGTTTGTTTTGGCTCCTTTGTTCTCGTTTTCCCGCCATTTTTTGCACTTTGTTTATATTAAAGCTGTGCTGGCCCTGCTTCTGTATCCGCAGTGGCGTAGCGGTCAGCTTGTCGCCCTCGAGGCTTTCTGAACAGTGTTGACGGCGGTCCGAATCCCGCTGGTCATTGTGTATCTGATTTGTATCGTACTGTGTGACTGCATCTGAGCCCGCCCTGGTGGAAGATTCCATCAGATCGTAAACTATCAAACGAGACAACAATCCAGAGAGCATTCTCTCCATATAAGGATTGTTGCTTCGTTACACTTACTTTGGTGCCATCCACCTTAGAACAGCGTAGAGTGTCACTCGCCCGTCAAACTCCTATTCCCAGAACTCCCCTGGTGATCATGTGACTTCTCGTTCACGGCCCGCAACCAATCCCAGCTCGAGCTCACTCGAGTACTGATCAGGCTCACCTGTGTTACCTCTTTTATGAGCTGCTGAGTCGGACTTCTCTTCGCGTAGTGGCGTTTCTGTATGTCAGTACTTACTGAGCCGTTATAGCTTCTCGCCGTTATTTTGGTTTCCCGTTTCCTGACTTGGATATTGGATCGCCCTTCGTTGGGTATGTTTGCCGCTTCCTGACCTTGTGCCTGGTTTTTCAACTTCCCCTCTGGACTGGGTTGTATTTCAATGAATCAAATGAGCGTCCTGTTTCACCCGAACCTGACACCGAGGAATTCAGACGTTTACTAATGCAGCTAGGAGCCAAGTCTAGGCAGTAATGGATTGGCCTCACCCCTACGTTCCATTGCAGCTCCGTCCTGACCCAGCCTCTCCAGAGTAAAAGTAGAGTCCTCTGAGTCAGACATCAGAGCCATTCTGTCCCAGTGTTCCGGTACTGAGATACCCAGATGTACCTTTGAAAACCCTGGGGTCCCATTGTCTTGTCCTGATTCTATAATTCCTGACAGCTAGTTGGCGCTCTGGAAGCAGCCGCTAATGCCAGCCAGGTGAATATATCACTGAGAGAAAGTTAATATGTAATATTAACTACATGTGGGGGAAGTCTAACCTCAACATCAAAAGAACAGCTGTACGAACAGCTGCACGCAGAAGGAATCACCCGACAGGGATGAAGCTTGGGGGTTAGGTTTGACATTTGGATTAGATTTCAAGCACCATCGGCAGACGGCTGCACCACGCAGGACTACATGCACACAGACCGTTACCACGACTGTCCTTAACACCACGTCACCGTCACCAAAGACTGCAGTGGTGTCGTACCACACTGTCATGGAGTGACTCAGAACGGCAGCGGGTCATCTTCAGTGACGAGTCCCGCTTTAGTCTTGGTGGAGACGCCCAACGAACCCGTGTGTGGAGGCACCGTGGTCAGTGTTACCAAACATGGCACCCCAGTTATGTACATGGTGATGAGTAGTCAGAGAGAAAGTGTCCACGCATTGGGCCTGAGACAGTTTGAGAGCTCCTCTTTGTGTTTCCTCTTCATGTCAGTTGTTGAGCAAAGAGAAGGCACAACAGTGGGCACGTTCCCACTGACCCAAGACCACCACGAAAGCAATAGCAAATCCCACGAGCATGGGAATTACAGGCCGTAATGGAATTCCCCTCTGATTCCTGTCAGCACCTTCTGACTAGTGTGAATGGACCACCGTAGCTTGCCCTGGCTTATGCCTGAAGGAATCTGAAGGAGGGTGGGCTAAAAGGCCGGAGAAACCTGGAACGTATATATTCCATACCCTCCGCTGCCTGGGCACCCAACACTGCCATGCTGATGAGCTGAATAGGTGGTCCAGTGATTCACTGGGGATTAAGACCTGTACCCCACCCCCAGGCCTCAGTCTGATGGTCAGGCTGAACGGTCACCCTGCAGACGATCACGGTTACTACAGCTGATCCCTGTTACTGCGACTGGGATGTCACGCCTCGGCATGAACTCAGATGTGATGGGCAGCATAGGATGCTGAACACACTACAAGCAGCCCCTCACACCCGCGGTCCAGTGGCCTGGTGGAGCAGGGTGTATGCTTGGCAAAGCCCCTACTGGAGAACGGCCGTCACAATGGGGCCGGCGTCTATGCTGCCCTGCTCAGTACACTCACTTTGCCACAAGATGATGGGAGAGGCTCCACAGCAAAGCAGGTACTCCAGAGACATGGTCCAATGCATGTACGAAACCGATGCCATACTGAATACTCCAGACATGGCTTTATCAACTCATGCCCAGCAGCCTGGCCCTCAGCATCCGAGGAGGGAGAACATGCTGGCGGTCCCAACACATTCTCTCACCCATACTTGCTGAAATCCAAGATGGCAGTCAGTGATGGGTTGGCCAGGAGAGGAAAAGAACCCTTAGCCCCTCGCTCTGGTGGGATTTCCGGGCCCACCTGAGAGATGCTGTTTGTATTTCAGTGTCCATTTTGTCCAGGGCTGTGTATATAATACAACGCTGTATACGCAGATACGGTTGGTGTGGTTCAACAGATAGCAACCCTTGTTAGTGAGCTACTACACCATGTTGGGGATTGGAGTTGCACTTTAATGACCTTTGTGTTGCACCTGTAATGGCCTTTTCTCCTCTATAGGAATGAGGACTGGGCTGGGGTTGCCAGGTAATGCTTTACTTGCTCTGTGTCTGTGTATTAATCTCTAGGTACCAGCACTGGCCCCGTGTTCGGGCAGTGTCTGAGCTCGTGGTGAGTTTTAGGCTCTAACCTTCCTACTGGCTGGAATATTACCCAACGGAACACTGAGCACGGTTGTAAGTCGCTCTGGATAAGGGCGTCTGCTAAATACCTTAAATGTAAATGAGTTAGATTCCCAGACACAGTGACACATCGTCTCTGACTGTCCATCTACAAGGTGGAGCAGCAAGGTAGGAGTGTCTAATAGAGTGGACAGTGAGTGGACACAGTGTCTAAACACTCCAGCAGCACTGCTGTGTCTGATCCCCTCACACCAGCACCACACACACTAACACCACCACCACCACGTCAGTGTCACTGCAGTGCTGAGAATGATCCAATGATTTGTGGTGGTCCTGTGGTGGTCCTGTGGGGGTCCTGACCATTGAAGAACAGGGTAATACAGTACACAGAGAAACAGATGGACTACAGTCTGGACCTGTACACCTACAGAGTGTCCTGTATGGTCAGTGGAGCTGATAGAGTGTGAGTTAGTGGGTGTAGACACACATAGGTGGTTTTAATATTTTGCCTGATGGGCCTGTAACTGCACATCACATCCTTGGCTTTGATGAGTCTTCTGTCGTGAATTGAGAATCAATAAACAAAGAGCCTCCAATACTTTACATTTATTAACATTCTGTTTTATGTATTTAAGGCATCATACAGATGTAGATACATTAGTGTGTAATATCTGTCTTTGTTTAAATAAGCAACACATGAAATGTGAACAGAGACACAAACGTTACATATAGAGGGATATACCACTTTACAGGTTGGTAATAAGCAGGTAATGATATGGTAATTATACGGTAATAAACTGTGTTTAGTCATTAATTAAATGCTAATTTTAGGTCATTATGAAATGGTGTAATAATGGTACGAGCTGTACTAACCTAAAACTGAGCTGCTTATTTTATAGATCTGTATGTGTAATAAGGGAGCTACTGTAGTGGTAATAAGGCGGTATAGGAACACAGTGGTCACCTGCACTTCCTAAATATCATATACACGTCAGCTAGGCATTAATAAATGAACGCTCGTCACTGTATCAGTATTTATAATAAAATAATAAAACAGGAAGATTTATTTACATAAACTGACCCACGTATTTATAAGAGGGAATAATAACTGAGTACATGTATGTGGTATATAGTTATTGGAGTTATTAACCCAAACTCAGTGAGGCGGTTCTGCTGTAACGGCCCGGTATCAGATCTGTATAGTACTGACCCACCTGTCTCTGTTTGATGTTTTACCTGTTAGGTATGTAGACGGTCAGACGCAGTGTGAGGTACAGGCGGTAGCTACAGTGAACCTAAAAGGTTTTAGAGCCATAAAATCAACAAACTGAATTATTAATTATCTGGTTTATTACTCACTGCTCCTCCAATCAGCTCAGAGCATCAGTTCCACAGGGTCCTGAGCTCCACATGTAGGCCCACCTATAGACACGCCCTGTTACCCAGGAACAGACGAGGTCCATCTACAGTACCGCCTTACTACCACTACAGTAGCTCCCTTATTACACATACAGATCTATAAAATAAGCAGCTCAGTTTTTTACCATTTCATAACGACCTCGTTAACACTCGCTACAGTTTTGATTTATTATTTGTAATAACTAGGAAATTGAAACTTAATTAATGATTAAATACAGTTTATTACCGTATAATTACCATGTTATTACCTGCTTATTAGCGATCTGTAGGGTAAAGTGCTACAGAAGATGAACTAGCTACTGGAAAAACTGACTGGAGGGTCAAAGATTTCTATTCTGAGCACAGCTCTATTCTTGAAGAGTTGTTCCTGAATATCTTCCCGTACAGGATAACCCTGAGGGCCTTTCTGAACCACGTGTAGAAGAAGGCATACACGATCGGATTATAAGCTGAGTTAGAATAACCCACCCAAGCAAAGAAATCAAACAGCTGCAGCGGCCCACTCAAACCACTGTATATCCACACAATGCTGTACATCACCAGCGGCGCCCAGGACATTAGGAACACACCCATAACGATGGCCAGCGTCTTCGTGGCCTTCCTCTCGGCCTTGCTGATCGCCGCGCGGCCTTTGGATGCATTTACCTGCAGAAGTGTATTGTGTATCGCGCTTGACTGTTTCCTGGCAACAAGATAGATTTTCAGATATATGCTCAGCATGATAGTGGTGGGGATGTACAAGGAGAACATAGACATCATCAAAGCTGTGACGGGCCCTAGGACCATCATGCACCCCCCCTCACATAAGACCTCACTGTAGTCCTTCAGGTTTCTAATCTTGATCTCAAGAAAGATCATCCCGAATCCCACAGCGGCGGAAACGCTCCAGCAGACGGCGATCATGAGCAGCGTGGTGAGAGGAGTCATTCTGAGGTGGTACAGCAGGGGGTGACATACCGCATAATACCGGTCCACAGAAATGAAGGCAAGGTTCAGAACAGAGGCGCAGCACAGCATGATATCCAGGCTGCTGTGGATCTTACAGAAGGTGGTCCCCAAGTACCAGCAGGTCTCCACAGAGCGGATCATGCTCGGGGGCATCACCACCCCTCCTAAGAGCAGGTCGGCTACAGCCAGAGAGAGGGTGAGGTAGTTGGTTGGAGTGTGCAGCTGTCTGAAATGAGCTATGGCTGTGATAACCAGAAGGTTGCCTGTTAAGGTGAGCAGTATGATGAGACCGATGATGGAATAAATCCCAACTCGTACGCTAAGCTGGTACGCAATCTTCGGACAGGAATTGGGACGGTGTTCGTAACAGTGGGAGGTGTTTCCTGTGCTCAGGTTTTGGTTAAGGTAGTCCTGGATGTCCATCATTCAATACAAGCTGCTCAGTCTGTGGACAGAGATGCAATTACACATAACAGCATCACCACATCAGCATCACCACATCAGCATCGCCACATCAGCATCACCGCATCAGCATCACCACATCAGCATCACCACATCAGCATCACCACATCAGCATCGCCACATCAGCATCACCACATCAGCATCGCCACATCAGCATCCCCACATCAGCATCGCCACATCAGCATCACCACATCAGCTTCACCGCATCAGCATTGCCACATCAGCATCACCACATCAGCATCGCCACATCAGCATCGCCACGTCAGCATCACCACATCAGCATTGCCACATCAGCATCAGCACATCAGCATCGCCACATCAGCATCCCCACATCAGCATCCCCACATCAGCATCCGCACATCAGCATCGCCACATCAGCATCGCCACATCAGCATCGCCACATCAGCATCCCCACATCAGCATCGCCATATCAGCATCGCCACATCAGCATCCCCACATCAGCATCGCCATATCAGCATCGCCACATCAGCATCGCCACATCAGCATCACCGCATCAGCATCGCCACATCAGCATCGCCGCATCAGCATCGCCACATCAGCATCGCCACATCAGCATCGCCACATCAGCATCACCGCATCAGCATCACCACATCAGCATCACCACATCAGCATCGCCACATCAGCATCGCCACATCAGCATCACCACATCAGCATCGCCATATCAGCATCGCCACATCAGCATCGCCACATCAGCATCGCCATATCAGCATCACCACATCAGCATCGCCACATCAGCATCACTGAATCAGCATCAGCACATCAGCATCGCCACATCAGCATCGCCACATCAGCATCACCGCATCAGCATCGCCACATCAGCATCGCCACATCAGCATCGCCACATCAGCATCGCCACATCAGCATCGCCACATCAGCATCAGCACATCAGCATCGCCACATCAGCATCACCACATCAGCATCACCACATCAGCATCGCCACATCAGCATCACCACATCAGCATCAGCACATTGTATATAGTATTACATGAGATTTAAGGTAGAAGGTGTCATGCTAATCACATTCACCGAGCATCAAAGTGAAAGCTATCATCTCAGCAAGATCAACAGTCCTGTATCAGGTCTAACCTAAGAGGGCAAAAGCCACATAGGGACGAGAGCAGCTCTCATTTATACCCACATACCCGTGGGCTAGAACACTCCTCCATGCTCTCTGGGTACTCCCGACCAATCTCCGGCCGTCCACACAAACAGGGCATGTTTCTTTAAACAGGAATCCATCCAGCAGGGTAAATAAACACTGGAGAGTTTGATTAAGATTAATTCCGGAGGGGGCGCTGTGTATTACAGCAGCACAGACAACAGTAAAGAGGACAACAACAACACAGTACTACCGTATGTCATTGTAGAGCCCCATAAGGGAAAGACATATGATAAGGACACAGGTCACAGTGCAGTGGTCTACTATCACACAAGCAGAAAAGGCTGAGTACAGTATTTAAACCAGAAGGACGTGTGGGGGTGCTGGTGTGTTGGGAAGGAAGATAAAGGTGACCAGGATCAATAACTGATGATAAATTTAGACTGATATGATCAATATTTATTGAGCTACACATACAGAAGTCTGTCTCTCAGTATGGCGTCAGGCCGCCGTGTTCGCTAACTCAACACACCAGACGTCTCGGTATGGAGCTGTAGAGGTTCCTGATGGAGTCCTGTGATAATCCATCCCAGCAGCTTGAACATCCTCACACAGTTCCTGCAGATGGTGCGGTAGGGGTGGAGGTGGAGGGACACCAGGTCTTCTGGACGTGTGATGACAAACCGTTCATCTCGGTGCTGACCACGGTGCCTCCACACACGGATTCGTTGGGCGTCTCCACCAAGACTAAAGCGGGACTCGTCACTGAAGATGACCCGCTGCCATTCTGAGTCACTCCATGACAGTCTGGTACGACACCACTGCAGTCTTTGGTGACGGTGACGTGGTGTTAAGGACAGTCGTGGTAACGGTCTGTGTGCATGTAGTCCTGCGTGGTGCAGCCGTCTGCCGATGGTGCTGCACTAACAGGAGGACTCATGGAGGACAACACTGCTCGCTAGATGTGGTTCGCGAAGCCTTCCCAGATCCTTCATGTCGCTGGTATGTGCGTTCTTCTATGCATTGCCACCAACTGCGTGCTATGGTAGTATCCGCATGACAGGTATGGTGCGCATTACCATCAAAAATAGCACCCTGCCCTCTAGAGCCCTAAGACCTGATCCCTGTCCAACTCTATCATCTGTTTCAATTGCTTTTGAACTCTTCCCTGAGGCATACTGCACTAGCAAAGCATGCTACCAGCACAACAGCACGAGTCCGAATGGAAACACACACAACAGGGTCACCTTAGATAGACAGGTACGGCGATAAGACCCGTCCAGAGGCACTCTAGAATATTTCACCATACAGAATCACTCTGAGGGCATCACTTTCAGGTCGCTGGCACCAGAACATAACGGGGAGTCAGCACAGGAGCTGTACAGGGGACCACCACAGGAGGAGCAGAAGCAGCAGTAGCTCTGGAACACTGGCACCGGATTGAGACTGCCATAGGAGCTACATGGAACACCGGAGTAGCTTGGAAGGGTGGAACAGGAGCCCTGCATGGAGCAGGAACCGGAGTTCCCCAGGTGCAGGAACTGGATCATCTCCAGTGGTGCTTGCCACTCCACGAGGGGCAGCTAAAGAAGCCACCACAGACAAGCAACTCTGGGTGGCATGAGGGTGGGCTCTGATGAGCCGGTGCTCTCTATAGCACAGGGCGGCAAATCAGAGACCATATGCCGGTCAGGAGACTCAAAGGGTCACAGGCAGGGCAAGGCAGGGGAGCAACACTGGAGCTCCAGTGCCATCCTCAGGTGCTGGCAAGCCTGCGATGACCTGCTGTGCGAATCTTCTCTGCCAGGGACCCTGAACCCCTGCAACCACGGTGTGACATTGGTACAGCCCCTCCATCCCCAAAATAGGTGCTGGTGTTGTGAAACGGAAGATGCCTATGAGTATCAATTTTTATGACATCACAAAACTGGTCTAAAGCCTTTTACACTAGTGGTGTTCAGCACCAGTCCTGGAAGGCTGGTGTTAATGTAACGGCTGATTATGTGCACTTGACTATTGCGCATGCCCGCTGAGCTGTAGCTCTCTGCACGGGACAGAGGAGCTAGTTGTAGCCTAGCCTCCCGTCTGATGCCCCTGCTTCTAAGTTACTCCAGACAGTAACGGTGAGATGTGTGGTTACTCGGGCCAATAAACGGCGCTTCTGCCCCGCATGCAGTGTGTCCTGGGCGTGTATCCTTAGAGAGTCCCGGGACCAGTTTTCCGTGTCTGGCTCCTGCACCGCACCTTTTCACCCTCACATTAAGCACAGCTGGGTGACTTCCCTGCCCGAACACACCTGCTGTGCCCAAACCACACAAGGGGGAATCACCAAGCACTGGCGGATACTGGCCTCCAGGACCAGAGGCGAACCTCCCTGCTATACCTTCACCTGGGTGGGACTGGGAAGATGGGGGGATGTGGATCAGGATCCACAGAGATCGATCTGCAGGACCGTCGCGGGAATAAACCCGGCCCGTGGGCACCCTGGCAGGTTCAGATGGCAGCGTGTTATTTGTATCTGTTTGAAGTTCATATTCAGGAGCTGATTTAAAATCCTTTAAGCTCAGCTTAACTCGGGGCCTAACCTCAGACGTCCAAATGTTTATCACAATGAGTAATTGATGTAATTGATTATATAGAACTCTGTTTATAGTTCCTATAACTACCTGGAGAATATTCACATAAGCTTGTTCGTATGGCAAATGAGTCATATCAGTTCAGGTACCATTCCATCAGGCGTTTCCCCATAACCATCCCCATACTGTATATTACAGCTGAAGCAGGTTATCTGAGCAGGTCAACAAAAATATAAACATAGACAGTTTAATGGCTGACGGATAATAATCCATTCATCAAAAGTGAACTGGAGAAGAGAAGTGAACACGGGCAGTTTATTAAAGAGTGCTCTTTTGAAATGTGAGGAGCTGTCCCATACGCAAATGTCACATATGCACATATACGAGACTTTCATATAGGAAATATATGCCCAGATAAAGAGAGAACACATATACGTACATATCTATAAATAAATATAGGCTATAAATGAAGACTATTAGAAATTGGAACTATTATATGTACTGGCATATATGTCTGGTCCATATAAATAAGTATACTCATGTATGTGTAATACATTTGTGACATTTATGTTGCATACATGCAAATATAATAATAATAATAATAATAATAATGTTATTAATATGTAGTTGTTTTGTTGTTGTTGTTGTTGTTGTTGTTGTTTATTGTTATTATTAATAGCAACAACAACAACAAAACAACAACAACAATAATATTATTATTATTATTATTGTTGTTGTTGTTGTTGTTGTTTTTATTGTTATTATTAATAGCAGCAACAACAACATAAATAATAATAATAATAATAGTAATAATACTAATTACTATTATTATTATTATTATTATTATTATTTGTATTGTTATTATTATTAATAACAGCAGCAGCAATAATAATAATAATAATAATAATAATAATAATAATAATAATAATAATAATAATTATTATTATTATTATTATTATTATTATTATAAAAAAAAATAATAACTGTGTTATTATTATTATTATTATTATTATTATTATTATTATAAGGCATTTATCATAATTTATAGATGTCTGAGGAAAGCAGCCCACATATCCTCAGACCTCACACACCCCAGCCATCCCCTCTTCCAACCTCTGCCCTCCGGAAAGAGGTACCGGAACATCCGAACCAGAACCACCAGGTTCAGGAACAGCTTCTACCCTAGAGCTGTCAAACCGGTCACACCAGCAGCGCCTAACAGAACATGACTACACCGCTAAAGACTCCTACCAGAACACGACTACACCACTAAAGACTCCTACCAGAACACGACTACACCGCTAAAGACTCCTACCAGAACACGACTACACCACTAAAGACTCCTACCAGAACATGACCACACCACTAAAGACTCCTACCAGAACATGACCACACCACTAAAGACTCCTACCAGAACACGACTACACCACTAAAGACTCCTACCAGAACACGACTACACCACTAAAGACTCCTACCAGAACACGACTACACCACTAAAGACTCCTACCAGAACATGACCACACCACTAAAGACTCCTACCAGAACACGACTACACCACTACAGACTGCTACCAGAACACGACTACACCGCTAAAGACTCCTACCAGAACACGACTACACCACTACAGACTCCTACCAGAACACGACTACACCGCTAAAGACTCCTACCAGAACACGACTACACCGCTAAAGACTCCTACCAGAACACGACTACACCGCTAAAGACTCCTACCAGAACACGACTACACCGCTAAAGACTCCTACCAGAACACGCCTACACCACTACAGACTGCTACCAGAACACGACTACACCACTAAAGACTCCTACCAGAACACCACTACACCGCTAAAGACTCCTACCAGAACACGACTACACCGCTAAAGACTCCTACCAGAACACGACTACACCGCTAAAGACTGCTACCAGAACACGACTACACCACTAAAGACTCCTACCAGAACACGACTACACCGCTAAAGACTCCTACCAGAACACGACTACACCGCTAAAGACTCCTACCAGAACACGACTACACCGCTAAAGACTGCTACCAGAACACGACTACACCGCTAAAGACTCCTACCAGAACACGACTACACCGCTAAAGACTGCTACCAGAACACGACTACACCACTAAACACTCCTACCAGAACACGACTACACCACTAAAGACTCCTAACAGAACACGACTACACCGCTAAAGACTCCTACCAGAACACGACTACACCACTAAAGACTCCTACCAGAACACGCTACACCACTAAAGACTGCTACCAGAACACGACTACACCGCTAAAGACTCCTACCAGAACATGACCACACCACTAAAGACTCCTACCAGAACACGACTACACCACTACAGACTGCTACCAGAACACGACTACACCGCTAAAGACTCCTACCAGAACACGACTACACCACTAAAGACTCCTACCAGAACATGACTACTCCACTACAGACTCCTACCAGAACACGACTACACCACTAAAGACTCCTACCAGAACATGACTACTCCACTACAGACTCCTACCAGAACACGACTACACCACTAAAGACTCCTACCAGAACACGACTACACCACTAAAGACTCCTACCAGAACACGACTACACCGCTAAAGACTCCTACCAGAACATGACTACTCCACTACAGACTGCTACTGATCTGTAGTTCCTCTACCTCACAGGACTGTTCGCACCGCACTTTAACTCAACCTGTATACTTGAACATCCAGTTTTGTTTTATTTTGTTCTTATTTATCCATATTTATTATCTGTACTGAACATCTGTACAAGCAGTTGGCAGTTACTGAACATTAAGCTGCTATTTCCCCACCTGCACTGTACACTTTATATATCCATAATGTTAAACCATACTTACTGATACTGCGCTGCTCTTTGCACATGTCCTGTATACATACTGTACTGTTTGCACACATTGTTTTGTCTATTGTCTTTGCACTACACTATTTATATATATATATATATACACATTATTCACTGCACTGGAGAAGGAGCCTGACAGTGTTTCGTTATACTGTACAACCCTGTATTGGTATAATGACAATAAAGTTGAAGTGAATTGAATTGAATTGAATTATACATACAAAATACCCAGTATAAGTTGTTATTGCATTTTTACTCCATATGATTTGGAAATATATGTATGGAAGATACTATATCTGGAATAAAACCTATTATATTTATGTATAAATTCCAGAAACACATCTATAAAAATCTCCAGTGTCGGTATTTTTATGCATATGGTCATATATGTTGTGTACATATGCAGGGAGGGAGTTTATATACAGTATGTGGACATTATACATGTACATAGACATACATGCTTGAGATGAGGAACACAATCATACAGACTCAGTGTATATATGTTGTTTTAATAAATTTGCATTAATGAATCAAACATATATGGACGAAACATGTAATACCATATGAACCTGAGTCCTGTAGATATTTTCAGTATATGTACATATACACATTTGTTATGGGATTTTCATATATGTTATGAACTTGGGTGTATGTATGTAATAAATCACCTTATGGGTAACATGTATGGAAAACCTGCCCTTGATATAGGGGCATATATGTCATATACATGGGAGCGCTACTCTGAGCACAACTCCAGTCTTGAGGAATTGTGCCTGAATATTTTCCCATATACCATCACCTTAAAGGCCTTCCTGAACCAGCGGTAGAACAGAGCATACACTATAGGATTGCAGGCTGAATTGGAATAACCAATCCAGCCCAGCGCCTCGAACAGCTGCGGCGGACATCTGTACCCTATCAATACATCAAAAATACTGATGGAGAAATAAGGGGTCCAAAACAGCAGGAACACCCCCATCACGGTGGCTAGCGTTTTGGTGGCCTTTCGTTCAGACTTGCTGACGGTAGCGTGTCCCCCTCCTGGTGCGTGTAGGTGGGACACTGCACTGAGTATGGAGCGTGACTGTCTGCGAGCCACAAGGTATATTTTCAGATAGATGCTGAGCATGATGACGGCAGGGACCGGAAACGAGAGCACCGAAAAGGTCAAGCCGGTCACGGGCCCGAGAAACAGCACGCACTCCCCCTCGCACCAGGCGTCCTCATATCCCTGGCTTCCGCCCCCCTGGAATATCATCACATACCCCTGAAGAGCAGACACGCACCAGCATGCAGCGACCATGAGGAGGGTGACGAGAGGCGTGACTTTAGTCCGGTACAGCAGAGGGAGACAGACCGCGTAGTACCGGTCGATAGAGATGAAGGCTAGATTCAACAGAGAGGTGTTACACAGCATGATGTCCAGGCTGCTGTGGATCTTACAGAAGGTGCTCCCCATGTACCAGCAGGTCTCCACAGAGCGGATCATGCTCGGGGGCATCACCACCCCACCCACCAGCAGGTCGGCCACAGCCAGAGAGAGGGTGAGGTAGTTGGTCGGGGTGTGCAGCTGCCTGAAATGGGTTATGGCGATGATCACCAGGAGGTTCCCGAACAGAGTCAGCAGGACAATCACCCCGATCACAAAGTAGGTCACGATTCTCATGGACAGGGGGTAGACATGCTTCTGGCAGGAGCTCGGGTGGTGTTCGTAACACAGAGACAGGTTCCCAGTGCTGGCATTTTGGATCGTGTTCATCACCGTCTGCAGATCCGATCACTTCAGGACACAAACAGAGATCTGAAACAGAAACACAGCTCCCGTCAAGCCACGTATTCACAAGGTGCAGATGGAATACTGTACCGCCTGTGACGATCCCGGTGTTCCCGGTTACCCCTGCAACCGTTTGAACTAGTCTAGAGCACGAGGAGATCCTGCCTTACCTCTGCCTGCACACAAGCATCAAAGGCACACGGAGGACAGAGCGCCTCTCGTTTATACCACCTCAGATCCGTATCGGAGGCAGCCCTCAGCGACGTCACTGCTCTGGGCTGCTCCCTTGATGCTCCTGATGATGAACAACCTCTGCTGCACATTTAATAATCCTGAATTTAAATAATAATAATAATAATAGTATGATAATACACGAGAAGTTTTGGAATCGAATGAAGCTTTGTGATGGCGTGGTGGTGGTGTGTTAGTGTGTGTGGTGCTGGTGTGAGTGGATCAGACACAGCAGTGCTGCTGGACACCTCAGTGTCACTGCTGGACTGAGAATCGTCCACCAACCAGAACTATCCAGCCAACAGTGTCCTGTGGGGTAGTGTCCTGTGGGGTAGTGTCCTGTGGGGCAGTGTCCTGTGGGCAGCGTCCTGTGGGCAGCATCCTGTGGGGCAGCGTCCTGTGGGCTAAGGCCTGTGGCGCAGTGTCCTGTGGCGCAGTGTCCTGTGGGCAGCGTCCTGTGGGCAGCGTCCTGTGGGGCAGTGTCCTGTGGGCTAAGGCCTGTGGGCAGTGTCCTGTGGGGCAGTGTCCTGTGGGGCAGCGTCCTGTGGGCTAAGGCCTGTGGGCAGCGTCCTGTGGGCAGTGTCCTGTGGCGCAGTGTCCTGTGGGCAGCGTCCTGTGGGGCAGTGTCCTGTGGCGCAGTGTCCTGTGGGGCAGTGTCCTGTGGCGCAGTGTCCTGTGGGCAGCGTCCTGTGGGGCAGTGTCCTGTGGGGCAGTGTCCTGTGGGCTAAGGCCTGTGGGCAGCGTCCTGTGGCGCAGCGTCCTGTGGCGCAGCGTCCTGTGCCCACTGATGAAGGACTAGGGGATGACCAGCACTGCACTGTGCAGCAGCAGATGAGCTATCGTCTCTGACTGTCCATCTACAAGGTGGAGCAGCAAGGTAGGAGTGTCTAATAGAGTGGACAGTGAGTGGACACAGTGTCTCAACACTCCAGCAGCACTGCTGTGTCTGATCCACTCACACCAGCACCACCCACACTAACACACCACCACCACGACAGTGTCCCTGCAGTGCTGAGAATGATCCACCACCCACATCATACCTGCTCTGTGGGGTTCCTGTGGGGGTCCTGACCATTGAAGAGCAGGGTAATACAGTACACAGAGAAACAGATGGACTACAGTCTGGACCTGTACACCTACAGAGTGTCCTGTATGGTCAGTGGAGTTGATGGAGGGGACAATGTAGATACGGGGAGGTGGTCATAGTGTTATAGCTGATTGGACAGGGGCATGGTATGAAGGTGAACCTTTGTCTGGACGGTGGACCTTCCTGTCAGTGGGATGTGTAGGTGTCACTAATGACCTCCAGAAGCCTGTTTTTAGAACCATGCTCGCTGTGCGTTTCACCCCAGCCACCGCTCGCCAGTCTCTCTGTAGGTCACTCGAGGTCATCTTACGGTGGGTAAGGGACACTGGAATGAGGGGGCGCTCATCACGGTCAGTAGAGAGTGGGTTTGGCCCTCTGCCAGTCTGTAGCTGTGTTGTCCTGTGTGTTTGCTGCTGGACCTTGTTCTTATGAACCAGACGCTCATTGTATCTGCCAGTAAAGCTAGAACCCGACCTTCGGTTCCTCACTGAGAACCTGCTGCACAGGTGGAGATGCTGATCTAAGAGGAAACTGGACTGGTCTACATGCCTACATGCGCACACACTCACACTAGTGAGCACACTTGCCCAGAGCGGTGGGCAGCCCTATCCACGGCACCCGGGGAGCAGTTGGGGTGAGGTGCCTCACGTCATTACCAGCAGCTCCCGGAGTTAAACTAGCTACCCTACGGTCACAAGGCTGGTTCCCCTAACAACCGAGTTATGGTGTGACCCCGATGTGAACTACACAGTGCAGATCACAAACACATTAGACCTATCTTTTTACAGAAACTTTCAAAATCCTAACCAAACAAGTCAGTTCTAAACTAGTTCTGAACTGAAGACGCAAAATTGGAATTTGAATATTCTGGCTGATCAGCTGCATTCAGGAAATGTAGAAAATCATGCAAATGAAAATTTTCACCAAACCCAGAATAATGAATGGTGTACTTTTGGCTTAATTACAAATAAAATATGATTTGCGATTTAATACTTCACTTTAAAACCCTGTGATTGTTTACAAAATCATTTACCCTGATGATACCATGATGATTTATGAGCAAGGATGCAGGATGCAGGTGTGATCAGATGCGCATGCAGGTTGGGCCATGCCTCACTGTAGGCTTAATATATGCTCCATCACCAAAATCACCATGTCATGTACAGTAGAACCCGACACTAACACCTAGACCAACTACAGTGTTAACAGTACTGCATACTGACTGATCAGCCACCCGTCCCTTATTGTGTCGGCCACGCTACAGTAATGTACTTTATGTCTGTTACGGCTAATTCAGTGAAATCTAAGCCTAGCATCCCAAAATTATATTCCCTCTACACGCATTTTAGTGTTTGTGTACATCTGTAGACCCACTTCACTGAGGAAGGGCTAAGCTGAAGCCCAAGACTAACATCTGGACTAATTACAGTGTTAACAATACTGAACGTTGACATTACAGTCAACTTATACATGACATCGGTCAGTTCATGAGTCTTCCTTCAGCTTGTAGCCTGGTTTAAAAGCACAGAGGTGATGTAATAAAGCCCTGCCCTTTAAGGACATCATCCTGGGAGTGTATAAATAACTCTACTCAGTGATAGCGGTAGAGAAACAAATTTATTCTGGTGGAATTTGGCTGAAATATTTATTGACCCAAAAAGAATAGTAATCGGAAGGCCTTTCTGAACCACCTGTAAAACAGCGCATACACGATGGGATTACAAGTGGAATTAGAATAGCCGATCCAAGCAAAGAGGTCATAGAGAATCGCTGGAACGGTGTGTTGGGCAAAGGCATAGATCAAACAGCAGATAAAATACGGGCTCCATAGCAACAGGAACACGCCTACAATGACGGCTAAAGTCTTGGCAGCCTTGATCTCGGCCTTGCCCGCCGACGTGCCTCTCTGAGAAGACCTGGTTTGGCCGTGTTGTACGGATCGTGCCTGTCTTTGAGCCACGTGGAAGATTTTCAGGTAGATCCCGATCATGATCACCGCAGGGATGTAGAAACAGAGCAGCGTGAACACCGCACTCGCTGTTTTACTCACGAACAGAGCACAGCCTCCCTCACACACCACATGACTGTAGTAGTACTCTTCCACTCCCAGAATTCCCAGCCCTAGAAATATCATCCCAAATCCCACAAACGCAGACACGGCCCAGCATGCAGCGATCATCGCGGCTGTGGTGTTGGGGGTTATCTGGCTGTGGTACAGCAGGGGGTGGCAGACCGCGTAGTATCGGTCCACCGAGATCAGACACAGGTTCAGAATGGACGCGGTAGAGAGTGTGACGTCCAGGCTGGTGTGGATCTTACAGAAGGTGCTGCCCATGTACCAGCAGGTCTCCACAGAGCGCAGCATGCTGGGAGGCATCACCACCCCTCCTATACACAGGTCGGCTACAGCCAGAGAGAGAATCAGGTAGTTAGTCGGTGTGTGCAGCTGCTTGAAGTGCATGATGGTTATGATCACCAGCAGGTTCCCTACGAACGTAAAGACTGATATCAGGCTGAACAAGGCATAGAACACAACTCGGGTTTCCCTGGGGTACACAAGCCTCTGACATGAACCATTCAGAGACGGATAGCACAGTGGAGGGGTTTCCAGCATCACGGTCTGGCTCAGAGGCGTTCTGTAGATCATGGTGTTCTCCTGTTCAGGAGGTAAAAGTTCAAACTACCGTCATTTTAAAAATCACACAGGTATTCATCACAGATTCACAAAATCAGCTGCTGTAAGTGATCTGAAATCGGTTACAGCAAAGGCTACTTAAAAACACATTATCATATAAATCATATCATATATATATCATATAAAATAACAATATATACACAGAGAGAGAGAGAGAGAGAGAGAGAGAGGGGGGGGGGGTCTTTAGGCCTTACTTGCTTGCCGACAGAGTAAAGCGAACAGGAGAGGGAGAGATCTCCCTTTTATAGTCACCTTCACCTCCCACAGCCAATCACACACATGCTCCTAGTCGTCCCTGGATACCGTCTTACACTGAAAACTTCAAACAGCAAAATAATAATGCCATAAGTCATATTTGACACTTTGGACATACATAAACCACTATATTTAATTCCTATATAAACATTACATTACCTCCATATAATTCATCACCTTTTCCTACCTAATCCTATACCCCTCTCTTCCCATACTTACTTCTTTTATTTCTTCTCTATTTGTTATATCCTCATCACCATCCACTTTCTCTCCACTTTTTTCCTCTTTTCTTTTTTATTCTCTCCCCTCCCCCCCCTTCTTCTTCTCCCTTTTTCCTTCCCCTCCTCTTCCTCCCCCCCCCCCCTTTCCCCCCCTTCCTTCTTTTCTTTTTCCCTCTTCCCCTTTTTCCTCCCCTTTCCCCCCTCCCCCCTCCCCCCTTTTCCCCCCTCCTCTCCTCTTCCTCTTCTCTCCTTTTCTTTCTCCCCTCCCCTTTTTTTCTCTTCCCTCCTTTCTCCCTCTCCCCCCTCTTCTTCTCTCTTTTTTCCTTTTTTCCCCCTTTTCCTCTCCTCTCTT